>BSBK01005512.1:2500-288827 GCA_027943335.1 Chamaecyparis obtusa | reverse complement strand
ATCTCTATATGTCTACCACTATGTATCTTACCATTTTCCTCCTCTTCTCTATTTGTCCCTCTACTTATTTCTCTCTATCTACCCCCTTTATCTATCCATATCTCTATTACCAACACTATATTCCAAATTATTCATACATTATTTTACCTTGATATTATTAGATTATGGTAAAACTAATATTTTCAACTAAATTTAATAATGGATATTTGCAACTAAAGTTAATAATGGATATTTGCAACTAATATTAACAATTTGTGTATACTACACCCATTACACATTTTGGAAACTATTGGAGAGTGAGAGATTTAGGGAGAGAGGAGAGAGATGGGGTAGAGAGGAAAAGAGTGAGAGAGGGGGAGGATATGAGAGGGGGAAAGCAAGAGGGGGAAGGTGGGTAAGTGCACAAAGATGGGGGACCAAGAAGATGCCACTTATTTTTTTGGTCCCCCAAAAATAGTAGGGGCACACACCCTATGGATTTGCATGGCTGAGCCTTAAGCTCGAGCATGTCAAGCCATTGGGCATGTGCCCTATACAATGTGTTTCCTATAAGAAAACTAAATATAAAAATATAACATACTTAAAAAGTTAAAATTTTCATTTGAGTCACAAGAAAAGGGGAGATTTTTTTAGTTTCAGAAAGGGAGGAGAGAGAGATAGAGATAGAGAGATAGAGAGATAGAGAGAGAGGTCCTAGGATACATTAATGTGTCCTAAGACCCCTTTAAAAATCCTTATGACCCCTAAGATGTATGGTAAGGGGGTCCTCAGAGGTCACAGGACACATAAATGTGATAAATGTGTTTTAGGACCCCTTATTACCTCCTACGACCCCTTAGGACCCCTTACCATACACTAAGATATGATAAGGGATCCTAAGGGGTTCTAGGACACATAATGTGTCCTAAGACCCCTTATGACCTCTTACAAACCCTTACCATACACTATTTTATGGTAAGGAGTCCTAAGGTGATGTAGTCAATGATGGAGAAACCTACAAGAGATCAGTACAATCCTTGCAGCCAACACCTCTAGCATTTCTCCTAGCCATTTTTTACAAGCCCTAGAAGTTGTAGGTTAGATCCTTTCAACCCTCCACCCAAGAAGCAAGCCCTAGGTTGCAAAATATTGCTCTAATAGGAGTTGATGCAGAAAAGGGAGGAGAGATACCCAATGGAGATGTCCAACCTCACAGAAAGAGATTACATAGGGGAAAATGACAACACTAAACAAAGATAACCAACAAATAACAAGAAACAAAATGTTATTGTCAAGTGGAACAAGAATTACATTCAACTAGCTTGCAACATGCAAATTTTCAAATTCACCATTGTCGGATCCTTTCCCTTTTCACAAGTCCTAGAATTTGTAGGTCAGATCTTTTCAACCCCCACCCCACAAGAAAGCCGTAGGTTGCAAAATCTTTCTCTGATAGGAGTTGATGCAAAAAAGGGAGGAGAGATACCCAATGGAGATGTCCTGTTGGAAATATTCAGGAATTTGGAGTTACTGATTCACCCCTTCCCTCTCAGTAACTTGGTTAATTCCTAAATATTTCCAACAATTGGTATCAGAGCAGTATTGGTTCTCAAGATAAAGCTTAACTAGCTTGAGCAAAGATCCAGGACAATGGAGGTATTCAAACTGAACAAGGTGATTGAAAATGAAAAGCTAGATCTGGAAATGGCCATAGCTAAACTTAAAGAAGCAAAAGAACATCTTTCCCAATCCCTAAGAAGAAGGAAGGAACTTTCAAATCAGATGAATGATCAGAATTACATTGAAGAAAAGATTGAAGATCTTTTTTCCCTCAGATAGCTCTAGATGAAGCAAACAATGCTGTCAAAGAACTCCTAGAAAAGAATGGGTCTCTGCAGGAAGAAGTGAGAAAATTAAAAAGAGAACAAGAGCTACACTCTACAAGATTTTTTGAGATCTTAGAACAAAGAAACAAGTTGAAAGATGAATTAGATGGAAGGAACAATGAAGTCCAAAATAAAACCCTTCAGTTAGAAAACCTAATTGATCAGATCTCCCATACAAATGAGGAAATTCTGACTCTAAGTTCAGAAATAGAAAGCACAAGAGAAGAACTAAGATCTGAAAAGGAAATCAATCAAAGATTGGTGGATGACCTAAACACCGAAAAACAAATCAATGAAAGAATGCTGAAAAGCCAAGAAGACCTAGATCAGCTGTATAATCGAAATCTTCATAGGCAAAAAAGGAAAAGCAGGACTTGGATACAATGGAGAAGGTGAATCTTCTAAGCAAGGTACTCAAAGAAATCAGAAACCTACTTGTAATCATTGTGGCAAAATAGGACATACTTCAAATAAATGTTGGAGCAATGAAAAAGCAGAATTCAATGGAAAATGCTACAACTGCAATCAGCACGGTCACAAAGCAAATGAATGCAGGGAAAAACCAAGATTCAAAGGTAATTTTTCACAAATGCAACAAACAAGGTCATAGGGCATCCGAGTGCAGATCCAAAACATTCAATCGAGCAGAACAAATTATAAAAGCAATGTTTGGATGGGATTACAACACCTGGTGCAGATGTCATTACTGTGGAGAATATGGACACATTGGCATGAACTGCATAAAACATCATCTAAGGAAAAGAGATACTACCGTAAGATGCTTCAAATGCACTAAACTCGGTCACATAGCTAGAAATTGCATGAATGCTAGTGAAGTTGAAGATGGAAAGAAGAATGAAGCAACTAAGGTCAGGAAACAGGTAAGACAAAAGTGGATTCCTAAATCTACTGAGCAAACCAGTCCAAGTAATGGAATGGGTGGCTCTACCGACTCAAACTAAATTCCCAAGATAGCACTAGAACTGTATTCTCATAGACAAATCTCAAGCAGTTCCAGAACTGAATTAAAAGAAAGATCTAAATCGGCATACAAAGATGCAACAAGATCACAGGAAGGTCGGTACCAGTCTTTACCGAGCGAGGTCAGAGCAATTTGAATTCTCGAGTTCACCGAGTTACGAAGACTTTACCGAGCAATTAATTCATAGTGGGTGACAGTCTGTCAGAATTCATACCCTAATTCGTACTGAGCATTAATGACAGAGTTGTAAACAAAAGGCAAGAAATCAAACTCATTCTTCACCGTGAATCTTTAGCACTTTGAGAGCAGAAAATTTCAAGAGCAATCCAGCGATTCAAATACTTTTATGAAAAGAATTTTCTGTGAGCTACCATGGCATCATCCAGCACTTCAGCAAAGAAAGGATCAGAAATGTTAGTCCAAGGGGAATGGAGTGCACCAGATTTCAAGCTCGTGCTCACAATTGCAGCAGCCCTAGATCTGAATGGAGCTCAATCTTAGATTCCTCCTAAGGTACTACTTGTTAATGATATTCGCAATCATTTCAATTGTGCAATTCAAGAAATGGGAAACCTAGAGGCTAGATATTGTGCGTGAGGAACTATGTGTGGATGGTATTCTAAAACCTGAGCACAAACATCTGGAAGACAAGGGATTAGTTCACATTGCACATTTACCTCAAAACTTTTGGGAGAAATGGGTTAGATACATTCTCAGCCGTGTACATGATGGCAAGATTTGGCTTGATAAACCCAATAGAGATCACTAAGAAGATGATTCATCAAATCACCAGTCTTCCCATGTTGAACAAAGAAAATCTACCAAAAACCCTAGGTCGGCCGGAACTGGAGAAGAAAACCCTAGCCGAGTGGGATGGTAGAGGCATGAAAGTAAGCAGCATTACTGATGCTGAACTAAAATTTGGTACACACATAATTGCCCATAAGATATACAGTTCAAGTCGATAGAATAGTGTCTCCTGTGAAGCCGTAGACCTAGCATACAAAGTGGTCAAGAATAACTTATCATTTGACCTTGTAGATTTATTGTTAAAATAGTTTAACAAGAACATGGAAAGCATTCAAACTTCCAAAAACAATCCATGTAAGTTTGGATCTTTACTGGTCTGTTTATTCTTCTACATTCAGAAATTATTCACTTCTAAAGGAAAAGTAGTATGGAGAAAAGATGTGCTAGTTCTTTATGAAATAAATGAATATATTTCAGAAATGGGTGAAAATTTTGAGAGCATCATGGACAGTTATTTTAAGTCTTTCAAAGAGAAAATGAATGACAGATTCTGGATTCGACAGAAGATGGTTGAGGATTATAAGGATGATATTTGTTTCATGGTGGACTGTGAATAGAGTATACATTCAAGCAGCTAAACCAAGGATTGTACATGTAAAACCTCTTCCTTATGAGGTAAACATTGATGAAACCAAGAATATCATTGAAGCCCTTCTTAATCAACCTGTTAATCCCAAAGCCCCATATTTTGGAACATATGATGAAGCTAAGGTGAGAATTGAATTAAGCATAAAGCTTCCATAGGCGGTAAATAAAGGAAAGAAGAGGATAGCCAAAATGCAAATGCTAACCGAGGACAAAGGAGAAGACACTGAAGAAGAAAAGGAAAAGGATGAGAAAACAGAGGAACCAGAACCTGCAAAGAAGAAAGGAAAGGTATTCATCACTAAGGCACCTAAGCCTCCCACTGCTGTATTTACAAGGAGAAGTGCAAGAGGTAAGGCAGACAAGGCAAACAAAGATATAATATACAAAAGGCCTCCTCTAACCTTTCAAGAGAAGATCAAACTTTTTGGAGAGGGATCAGGATCTGGAGTAAGTAATATAAAATCTTTTAAATATGAAACAAGAACGGAAACAGAACAAAAGGAAATAGAAGATGCTGTCATTGAAAAGATGGGACAGTGGAAATACTCTCCTGATGAAATAGCCCCATAGGTTCTAGCAGCTTTATTAGATCCAATAAAAATGAGATGGAGCAATGCCAAGCAAACTGTAAAAGACATATTTTGATCAAACCCTGAGACAGTTAATGCCAAGCTTGAAAAATGATGAAATAAAGAAGGCATTGAAGGAGAATGAAAATAATATGACACTGAAGTTCAATACTTGTTTGATTCTGATTAACAATATTGAATCGGTTGTGAAGGCTGCAAATGCCACATGGAAGAACATATACCATCTTCACCAACCGAGTATTGAAACAGTTATAATAAAAGACATTGAAGATGACAGTGATGAATAGGAAGAAGCCACTGAGGTAGATGATACTGTGAGGATAGCGGCATAAGTCATTGCATCACTTCCTACCTCTCCAGTAAAAGTTACTACATCTAGCCCGAAGACACCTTCAAGCAGGGTTGTGACAACTTCAACATTTGTCCAATCACCTATAGCAACGACAGAAGCAACTACCATTTCTTCTACCGAGTTGCAGTCTCCTACTTCATCAAGTTTTCCAGCAGTAAGTATTCCAGTTTTTGATTCTACATGTGTAAATACTTCAAGTTCTCCAATATACAGTATACCAGTCTCTATAGCTAGTCCTACTATGTCTACTGTCACTACTACTAAGGCATTAAGTACAGATAAGCCTAAGGCTCAACCGAGTATAAGATTTTTGGGTAAAAATATAGTAGAGGATATAGCCCTAGATGAAGAAATAGAGATTCCAACATTAGATTTTGCAAATCTATCAGCGGACCAAATGCAAAATATAGGTGAAATCCTCCAAAGGAAAGCAAAACAAAAGAAACTTAAAGAGGAGAGAGACAAGGAATATCAAATCATTAAGGATGCTAAGGACATTTTGTCTGAAGCATTAGGTATTAAAGTAGACTCCTCTCAACATGTTTTGTTACAATTAGCAGAAGCAGTAAATAAATACAATGAGGATTCATATGGGACAGAAAAGTTAGTTGAAAAAGCCGAGAAGAGATTCAACAATAAAGTGCTTGAGCACATTGCTCAGCACATAGCTATTAATCAAGTCGAATTGTCTTCAGTTTTGTCAAACATTGAATCTTCCTATTCGAATGTTACCTCTCTTTTGGCCAGACTATGCAGTGTTGCCAAGTTCGCAAAGGATGTCAAGGACAAAATGAATAAAATTGATGAGGATTTGAAGATTAGCATACAGAAGTTGCAACTTGAACCAAGTTCAAGCTCTGCTCATCACATGAAAATCTCAGACCTATCAAATACGCAGTCAGAACTACTGAAAGAAGACACAAGGATCCGGTCCACACTGCTAGACATTCAGAACATGATCCTTCCCATCATGAATACAATGTACAAGCACATTGAACATTCCAAAACATTGATTCATGACAATCAGTTCTCAATAGCAGATTCACATGATTGAACTCTCTGCAGAAGTCCAAATTGCAATCCAAACATGCAAGATTCTGCAAGAAAATTAGGACAGAACCCTGGCACTGATAATGAAGGTACATTCTGATTTTCTATCAAATTTTGGATTCTCTCTGTAAATCACTTGTATATACACCTTTGGCATTATTTTCAAAAAGGGGGAGATATGTATAGAGGGAGATATGTATATGTACAGAAGAAAAGAAGAAACATTTAGCACATTAAAAGGGGGAGACAATTTATAAAGCCCTATGACAAAGACAATTTTGAAAAATCAAAATAAATCTCAGCATGGTTCATGTATATAAGTTTTGGGCAATAAGTGTTTTTGTCACTAATGCCAAAGGGGGAGATTGTTGGCATTAAGCAGGATTGCCACTAGTGACAACACTTATTTGCATTCACAGTGCAAACCGAGCAGAACAGTGCAAACCGAGCAGAACAGTGCAAACTGAGCAGAACAGTGCAAACCCAGTAGAATAGTGCAAACCGAGCAGAACAGTGCAAACCAAGCAGGACAGTGCAAACTGAGTAGGACAGTGTAAACTGAGTAACATTATGTCTACCGAGTCACCAGTATTTACCGAGTTCAAAACCTACCGAGTGGTCAGTATGAACCGAGCCTTCACTTCTACCGAGTGCATGACAATGCCGAGTAATGCAGTGGACGTCGAGTATCAGAAAGTCACCGAGTTAGTTTGCAAGAACCGAGTAACCATACATGGGCCGACTTAGTAGCACTTATGTTTATTTGTCAAGCCGACTTTGTAATTGTAATTAATTGTTTAGACTTGTATATAAACAATGTTGTAAAATACCAAGATGTATTGTAATGAGTATGAATGTGAAAAAGAAAGAAAGGCAGAGATAAGCGAATTACAAAGGGCTACAACAGTATAAGGAACAACAAAGACAAATTCATCACAGAAGGTGATCAGTACATCAGCGAATCTCATTCAGCAATCCAGTTGCAAAGCAAGAGATCTACTGTTTCATCCTAACAGGTGAATCAGTACTAAAATCCTTTAACCGGGTAGACTTAACAGTCTTTTGTAAAATCTCTTTACCGAGTACATACTTCTTTTGTAAGTTTGTAAAAATCCTCTAACAAGGTGGACCTAGCAGTCCTTATTGCTCCTAGCAGGGCAGATCATCAGAGTGATCAATTGTAAGCCTTAACCGACCAACTTTATACTGTAGTACTAAAGCTTTGTGGGTTTCATCCCCACCCCAGTTTTACTTTCTTTTTGGAAGGTTTCTGGGTAACCAAATCTATGTGTCATTGTTGTGAATGCTTTTAAGTTTCATGCTTTCTATATGCATAAGGATAAAGTAAACTATATGTTAATACATCTGTTATTGAAAGAAAATTTGGAGTTACTGATTCACCCCTCCCCTCTCAGTAACTTGGTTAATTCCTGAATATTTCCAACAATTGGTATCAGAGCAGTATTGGTTCTAAAGATAAAGCTTAACTAGCTTGAGCAAAGATCCAGGACAATGGAGGTATTCAAACTGAACAAGGTGATTGAAAATGAAAAGCTAGATCTGGAAATGGCCATAGCTAAACTTAAAGAAGCAAAAGAACATCTTTCCCAATCCCTAAGAAGAAGGGAGGAACTTGCAAATCAGATGAATGATCAGAATTACATTGAAGAACTAACTCGGTGACTTTCTGATACTCGGCGTCCACTACATTACTCGACATTGTCATGCACTCGGTAGAAGTGAAGGCTCGGTTCATACTGACCACTCGGTAGGTTTTGAACTCGGTAAATACTGGTGACTCGGTAGACATAATGTTACTCGGTTTACACTGTCCTGCTCGGTTTGCACTATCCTGCTGGATTTGCACTGTTCTGCTCAGTTTGCACTGTTCTGCTCGATTTGCACTGTTCTGCTTGGTTTGCACTATTCTACTCGGTTTGTACTGTTCTGCTCAGTTTGCACTGTGAATGCAAATAAGTGTTGTCACTAGTGGCAATCCTACTTAATGCCAACATGTCCAACCTCATAGTAAGAGATTACACAGGGGAAAATGACAACACTAAACAAAGATAACCAAAAAATAACAAGAAACAAAATATTATTGTCAAGCAAAACAAGAATTACATTCAACTACCTTGCAACATGCAAATTTTCAAATTCACCATTGTTATTATACAACAATAAAGGGCAAGGATAAGCAGAACAAGAATTAAATTCAACTAGCTTGCAACATGCAACATGCAAAATTTTAAATTCACCATTGTCAATATGCAATAATAAAGGGCAAGGATATCAAGTTTTCTTACTAGCTCTTTCCCGATTGAGCCCTTGAACCAGTTTTTATATTAATAATATATACAATGGATAATCCACTTTTGCCTTAAAAAAATAAAAAATATATACAACAATAAGAAGTCCAATCTGGATTTCAATGTGAAGTCCTTATTCACAGCTGATCATTCCTCAAAATTACATGCATTCCACTGAGATAACCACATCAAGCTCTGCATCTGCAAGCTCATAACATTGAAACTAGCCTTCCTGCAATTTCTTCTTTATGACTTACCTTCTCTACCAACTCTTCTTGGTTTGCTTCCTTAAAACCTTGGTTTTCCTTCTTCTTGATGTAGAGAAAGGAGGATAAATCCCCAATGGAGATGTCCAACCTTGCAACAAGAGATTACACAATGGAAAATGACAACGCTAAATAAACATAACCAACAAATAGAAAGAAACAAAATGTTATTATCAACCGGAATAAGAATTACATTTAGCTAGCTTGCAACATGCAACTTTTCAAATTCACCATTGTCAATATACAGTAGTAAGCAGTTTGATTTGTTGTTCTAAATGTCAAGCCCTTATTCACCATTGATCATTCCTCAAAATTACATATATTCCACGAAGAGAACCACATCACCAAGTAAGCTCTGCATCTACAAGCTCATAACACCAAAACTAGCCTTCTCGCAGTTTCTTCTTTATGACTTGCCTTCTCTACCTTCTCTTCTTGGTTTTATTTATTAACACACCGGGTTTCATTATTTTCTTTGTCTTCTCTCTACTACTTAAACAAGAACTAGCACCCTACTTTTATACAAGATCACCAACCACAAGTTGACTTATCCGATCAATAAATTCCACAATAAAGGAAACATATTACATCAAATAGGATAGGACCTAAATCCATAAGAACAACCCCAAAATAGATATAACATGATGTACGATCATGCAAGGAGGTCAGCTATGAATTTAAGAACATTGAACAATGTGCCACGAGTAACCAAAAATTATGAATCTTCACCACAAGCCTGATCTCACTACCTGAGTCGTCAAGAACAAGAAATAAATATAGGACTAGACCAATCATAGGATATCTTTATCTGGAAACAATGGATCTTGATGCGCTCATAGAAATGATATCATCATGATTTCTAGAACACACTATAACGATCACATAAGATGATGTTCCAACTAGATCGATCACAACTAAAAACACAAAAACCACCCAACTGGAATAGTAAACAAACAAACTGAAAGGAAATTGTTTTTGGGTGATGCAAGATTTCCAACTACCCAATGACGCTCCTGCATCGTAAGGGGTATTAAGGGGTCCTAGGACACATTAATGTGTCCTAGGACCCCTTACCATACACTAATGTGTGGTAAGGGGTCGTAAGGGGTAGTAAGGGGTTTTCATGGGTCCTAGGACCCCTTATGATCTCTTATGACACCTTACCATACACTAATGTGTGGTAATGGGTCCTTGTGTCCTAGGACCCCTTAGGACCCCTTACCATACATTAGTGTATGGTAAGGGATCCTAAGGGGTCTTAAGGGATCCTAGGATAGATTAATGTATCCTAGTACCCCTTAAGATCCCTTACAACCCCTTACAAAGCCTTACCATACATTGACCCCTTACCATACACTAATATATGGTAAAGGGTCCTAAGGGGTCTTAAGGGGTCCTATGTGGCCTAGGACTCATTAGGACCCCTTACCATATGTAAGAGGTCATAGAACCCCTTTAACACCCCCTAAGGGGTCTCTCTCTCTCTCTCTCACACACACACACATCACAAGGTTAGATTATGTAGATAAGGAGATACCTATTACAACATTTATAGATTCTTTTTGTAAATTGATACAATCATACATACATCATGATTTTGTTTGGCTAAATGGAAATCACAATAGTTTCAAAAATGAAAAGACACTTTTCCACCTAAAACAATTATATCAGTAGTCAACTGTGTAAAAAATAATATTTTGTTCATCAAAAAGGGATTCAATCACAATATTACTTTTCAAAGAATATTGCTACTATGGTGTATGTATGTTATCAACATGCACATATGAATTTGGATGGTTTTGACAGTGCATTTGTAACACGAGTCATTAAGAAAGAAAATCACATTTATATTAGTGATGATAAATAACATGACACACATTTTATAGAACATTGCTTTGAGAAGTTTTTTGAATATTTGGAAAATAGGGGCATAAAAATTGAAAAGAATTTTTTTTGGTGAGATGGATGTGAATCACAATTCAAATCATCAAGGTCATTTTATGCACTATGTAGATATCAGCAACATAAAAAATACCATGTGTTTGGAGTTTCTTTGAGAGTGGACATTGAAAGAATGAATATGATGGTGCAAGAGATTGCATCAAACATGTTCTAAGTATCAAATGAATTATTTGGGAGATCATATAAACAAAACACATGGTGTTGTTCAATGATGTAAGAAACACTTTGCACCAAATGAGACTAGCACATCATTAGAAACAAACCGATACATTCTATATAGAGTGTTTTGAGAGATATCAAATATGTATACATATGTATGTAATAGATATTATTTATTTTGGTTTTTAAATTAAAAATATTACTTAGCATTAATTAAATATGTAATGTATGTTTTGAAGGTGTAGGTAGAAGAAAAATGCATGGATGCAAGAGGGTAGTGAAGACAAGATTTTTACATTCTATTATGACTACAAATACTCTCTATCCTTCTCTATGCCCACCCTCTCTCTCTTTGAGATTGTAAATATTGCCTCATTTATGACACAACTAGAATTCCATACTTGAATGTTCTTCCCCAAAATCAGTTGACCATATCAGAAAACTTAAGTAATTGAAGTATTTATTATGTGAGATGGCATAGATCAACTACTTAGGCGATGAATCAAATGATAATGTAACAATTGAAGAAGGTAGGAGAACTAAAATGAAGCAGAAAATTATTGTTTTCTTAAACAAATATTGTAATGTTTACATTTGACATGCTCAACTAGTCATATGAATTCCATTATGTCATTGAGTGTAGGTTCCTAGTAGCTTATTCTTGAGAATGAGGACATAGACAAGAGAGAGTAAGTTGACACAATGTTAAGAAAGAAAATGGAGTCAATAGATAAAGTAGAGAAATTTGGTTAGTGGAGGAAGTATAAGATAGGGATGCTTTTGTTTTGTTTTAAAAGGTAAGTATTCAAGAAATTCCATGCAAGGGAACTTTGATGTAATTTTATTGGGAATAAAGAAGAGTGAATTGTGTCCTCTCCTAAAGTTGTACTAAACTTGTCTTTGCAAACTCAATGGATGAAGGTTTGATTATGCTAATTGGATTCCCTATCATGTGTGCAATTCTAGTTAGTTTCAAAACTAGGACTACTATAATTTCATTCGTAGGGATCATCAAACTATTTACAAAAAAAACACAATGGAATAGATGTTATCTCCTCTCAAGTGCATGTTTTACCATAATGTTATTCGAGTAGATCACATTTGACAGAATAGGTAGTTATTTAATGTTTCTAGTCAACCAGGAAAAACCTCTGTATTGCTTCAACAACATCTCTTAACATAAAATTGAACTACTATTTTCTCTAAGAAAAATGCTTGAAAATTTTGTAACAGGCTAGATTTGTCTAATTCATATCAATCAGTATCATATTATTCAAAATCTGCATTTCTTGTAATACTAATTTATCCTTTCTCGCTTTGTTACAATGTTGATTGGCTTCTGTTTATTTGCTTTATCACAGTAACCATAATACCATTGGTATTATTTTTTGGTTAATGAATTTTTTGGTAACATGATCTCCAGAATACCATTTTGAGTTGATGAGACATTCAAATCATGTCAGTACTTGATATATGATTTTTCTGTAAGATTTCACATGAAGTCAAAACAAAGCAATCCATTTTTGAATCATGTTCTCATTGTTGCATAAGATTTGAGTATGGGGAATGTATTTTAGGAATGAATTCAAATATTTCTAGAATTTAGGGAATAACACACATAAGTGGAGCTCACAGTGTATAAAACAGGGAAAATAAAATTATTCTTAAAAAAAAAGTAGGAGATATGTGAAGGTGAAAAAGGGGAACCCATTGTGACCTTTTCACACCATCACCCTATTGTAAATGGGGACCCCCTCCTTTTTCTCGTAGTCATTAGTTTAGTTAGGTGTAGGTGGTGAATTTGGCAGTCCAGTGCTTTAAAAGATTGAGGGGTGGTTTTAAAATCAAGTGGCCAAGTTGTGATTTTAAAGTGGGAACATTAAAAAATAAAGTTTGTTGAGGTCATGTTATAATAGGTTGAATGTAAAATCCTAGGTGTATTTAAATTTTGGCTTAGCCAATTTGTCCAAAATTTCATATAAAGGCAAAACCCATGCATAAGGGCCTTAAAACCCTTATAAAATTAATTTTTACGTACAAAATAACCAAAATATTAACAAAAAATCAAACTTCTTTATAAAAATATGCAAAATCCAGATTATACATAAATTTCCCTTCATATATATATATATATATTGACCAAAATCCAGACTACACATGAATTTCCCATCATATTTTGGTCAAACTCCAGACTCAATATGAGTTTCCCCACTTTAATTGGCCTTTTCTTGAAAGTTCTAAGTGTTGGAAGCAAAAATCCATGCATATTATGAATTTCCACCACTTTAGGTGAAAACCACTTAAAAATATTCTAAGTATAGAGAAAATCCAGACATGGGTCATTTTTCCCCCAGGGGTCTACTGAAAATTTTCAAAGTGTGGAAGTTGTCCAGACTAGGGTTGATTTTCCCTTGGACTGGATAGGGAAATTGAAAATTTGTCTAAGTTTTGGAATAGTCCAAGATAGGATCATTTCCCCCTATAAGGCAAGAGCAGACTCCAAATTTTCTAAGTGTCAAATTAGTCCAAGCATAGGCCGATTTTCCCCTAGGGGCTAATATTGAACATGAGGAATTTCTTCCAAGTGTTTGGAGTGTACGAACGTGGAATGATTTTCCCTTAGAGAGAGTATGGATGTGGGAATTTTTTCCAAGTATGAGAGCTATCCGGACTAAGGTCCAAATTCCCCTTGAATGCTTGGAATGTGAAAGTTTTTCCAAGTACAAGAGATGCCCAAGCTATACACAAATTTCCCCCTAAAGGTATGAGATGCAAGAAATTTTCTTAAGTATGGGAATTGTCCATACTAGGGTCAAAATTCTCTTAAAAGCTAATAAGTTGGAATTGTTTTTAAGTGCCAAGGTTGTGCTTACAAAGCTCAAATTTTCCCTTTATGGTGGCAAATCAAGATCAAAATTTTTGAAGTGTGAAATGATGTTTATCCTCACTTCAAGGATGAATTTTGCATGCGAATGAAGTGACATGGATGGAGTTGAAGTTGTGGACTTAGCCAAATCATGGAATACATGCATGGATTGATTTTCCCTTATTCGCCTATTTTATTAATAAATTCATTAAAATGGGAAAATATAATAAAATGAGTGTGGAAACTTCTAGAAGGAGCAAAAGCTTTAATCCCACATTTCTTGTGGGTGGTGTAAGAAAAGCCCAAACTTCTTTATAAAGCTGGCAGCCCCATTGTAAAATCACATGTAATGGTGAAAGACAAAGGCAAAGGTGGTAAAATCTCACTAGTAGAATTTGGCAAATAAATGACTACATGACTAAAAATTTAGTCACATGACTAAACCTTTTAGTCATGTAACTAAAAATGATCAAATTATACTAATGTTTTGCAATTAAAAAGTATAAATGACTAATTTAGTCATCGTGTTAAATAAAAACTAAATAATTGGTCAGAAAAATAAAAAATGACTAAATAATTGATCATTATTCTATTCTTTTTTCTTTTGAATTTGATCATAATCTAGAAAGCTTAAGCCTCCCTCATAGGATCCCTACATAAGCGGCCCATTTGGGTGCCCAAGTTTCTTGGTACACCAAAAATACCTATTACATGAGAGGCATTGCCTCTTAGTGTATTTTTAAGGCCCCAACATATTTATATATTTTTTTTAAATGTACATCCTTTATATGACATGTCTTTGAATAAATCATAGCAGACATTATTGCATAAAAAATATATAGAGTTGCAAAAGTGAGATGCATTGTGTGTGGTCTCCATTGTATTATTTTTCATTCTCTCAAATCTAACAATATGTTCTTCCCGTCATAAGAATTAATGTCTTTTTTATTTCTATACCATGAAAATCCGAGAGCATTGCATGAGGGCCGACTTCTCTAAATTTGTGTACATAGTATACATTTTGTTGTATGCTAAGCATTATTGATAAAACATTGGGGGGTTTTTGTTGGGTTGTATCAGAACGTAGAGGGACCTAAACTTAAATATTCATTCTGGGTTTGTCTATTTTGAATGAAATTATTGCTTGGAAACCATCAGATTGTTGATTCAATGACATGTGGGGTATAACAATGCTACATAAAAGGTTGGTTTGAGATGTTTGTTTAACATGAAATAAGTATTATCTTAAACACCTCAATTATTATTTTAATTATTTTTATTAATAAATTAGAATTATTTTATTTGTATAAATTAAAAAATCAAGACCAAAGGAAACAAAATACAAAAGGAAATAAAAAGACAAAGGAGTTGGCAAGAAGAGATTTTTTGACATGAAATTTAGTTTTTTCAAGTAATTTTATCATGTCCTAATTTTTTTTGATTGATTTTGGCTTATGAAACTTCCATGATAGGCGAGGCTTCAAAAAATATTTTTCACTTTTCTTGTTTATTTTGTCGACTACATTGTTGCACTTGATTTGAAGAAGTTCTGTGATTACTTCTGCAGAGAACGCTCTCAAAGGGTTCATTCCTATAATTTTTGCGAACATTTTTTGTCACAAGAATGTGCTTGTTCTCTATTCCCAATGCTTTGCATTTAAAATAGATTAATCCATTAAATTTATGGTTTTTTCTACAACACCTTGCAATAACATTTTTATTCATTTAAAATTTGCAACAGGATCCTCATGGTTTTTTTAAAGTGTTCTTTTCACTTTTGTGTGCAAGGTGAAGTACATGAAGACATGGACACAAGTTTCCCTTAAGAAAAATAGACTAGAGTTTGATGAGGAAGTTTTCCATCCCACTACCATTCATGAGATCTCCCTTCTGCACAGGTATATTACCTTCTAGTATTTTCTCTCTTGTCTGGGTTATATTTAGGTCTTGGGTTTTCAATGAAAAATGGGTATAATAGATATGTGTGCTCCATGAAAACCCAATTTCAAGATTTAATAGTAGAGTTCAATGGTGAATCATTTGATGTGATGACTCAATATTAAAATAATAATTTATGTTATCTACTTTCAAATTTATCTACTAGCATGCACCAAACTTGCATGGATACATGCACATATAACATAAGAAAAATTTATATTTTTAAAACATGTTCCAAAGTCTGTTTAATATTCCCTACAATCAAATTGAGAGGCTATTTTATTTGGTTTAATTTTTTTAACAAAATTTTTCTTTTGGAGTCTCTCCATAATACATAGATCAGAATGCTAGAAAATGAAATTAGATAAAAGGGTCCAATAGGGTTTATTTTTTGTATTTACATGATTAATATGAATTTTAGGAATTTATCAAGGTTTGATGTAGATATACATGATAACCCCAACTGATGGTGATGATGATGAAGACCAAGATCAGAGGTAAACAAGATTGTAGAAGGATTAGATCAACTATTATTTTGTCATTGATGTCAAACAATTGATTCCTAGTTTATATTGAGTTTCCATATCATTAGGAGTATGATATAAGTTGAGTGAGTTAAGTAAAAAGAGGAAGTGAAAAGTTGTGAAGGAGTTAGTGAAGTTGAAGAACTTAATTGGGCAGCTAATACAGATCAGACAATGATAAGGTAATAATGGTTTAGTTGTTTCCTACTTTATATTTGATGATATTAAGTCAGTAAAGGAGATTGGACAAGTGAGAAAAGTTAGAAAGTTGACAAGGCAAAGAAAAAAATTTAGTTACCAAGCATGAAGAAGTCATTGGGTAAAAGGAAAGTAATTTTTGGTAAAGAGAAAGGAAGCCAAGACATTGAGTGCAAAGAGTTAGTTACTGAGCGAAGAAAACAAAATTTCAGTTGAAGGAAAAGGAAGGGCACCGAGAATGGAACATAAATTAAAGACAAGGATCAAAAAAACATTTAACAAAGATCCACAGTGATCTGGAAGACTCCAACGATGAAGAAGAGTTAGTTAAAGATATCTACAATCAGGAAAATTCAAGGTGATGAACTATGATAAAGATTTAAGCAACAAAAAGTGAAGGTACAAGTTCCAATAAAAGTTAAATTTCTGAGGGGATGATAACAAGTTTTACTGAGTGCCAAGTTCATTGAATCGATTCAAAAGGATGATCTGACGATTTAGAATAAAAAGAGGAAAACCTAATCAAGTAGATTAAGAGGAAAAACATAGTCTATATAAAGGATGAAATTGAATGAAAAACAAGCTGGCTATTTGAAATGTTGATGTGTTGTCGAGTGATGTAGTGAAGAAGAAAAAAGTGGAAATCTGAGTCTACAACAAAGATTAATGAAGTGACGAGGTGAGTGAATAGTGAAAGAATGAAGTGAAGACAAATAGCACACAATGGATCTAACTAAGCAAGAGGTAGTTTTACATTTACATATCAAATTTTATATTTTTTCTTATTAACATTTGTAGCAAGAAAATATTTTAATTGAGTGAACTTAACAATCTTATTGTAAATCCTTGAGAGACGTGACATTCTAGAAGAGTGTTCAAAGCCATTTAACCATGCCACTCCTAACAAGGTGAAGATCCTAATAGATTTGAGGAAAATCCCCTAATAGGGTCACATTTAAGACATGTGCATTATAATCTTTAATATGATTGGCTCTTAACCGAGCATACTTTAGAAGAGTATTTTTATTGGTGGGTGACAATTTCCATAGTGGTTTTTCTCAAATTTGGTTTCCATGTTAAATACTAGTGTCAAATGTGTTGAATTTTTATTGTGTGTGTTATTTGATGATTACTTAAAATTGTTGATTGAGAAAGTTAATTTACTGCTATTATTAGTTACTAGTGAAGTCTATCTTACCAAATTGAATTAGAGTTAAAGTTTTTAAGGTTTAAAGAATCATTGATTAATGATTCACCCCCCTCTCAGTAATCCATCAATTGGTATAAGAGCTAAGGTACTCTAAAGGGATAAGTTTAAAAGACTTCAGTAAAAAATTCAAAGATGTATAAGAGGGTGGCACCAAAGTTGAATAGGGACAAAATCTCTACATGGCAAAGAAGGATGAGGCTGCACATATTTGCAATTGGAGAGTATGCATTATACTATCTTGACAATGAGTATTCACCACCACCATTTGGGCCTATGGAAGTTGAACAAATAAGAGAAAGGCAAGATCACACACAAGTTATGATTGAGATATCTTCTACTCTCACCGACCTGGACTTCAATGATCTAAAAGAAAGTGATACAACAAAATAGATGTAGGACAAGCTTGCATTGGTATATGGTGGAGATCAACATGTTCAGAAGGCAAAAGCTAAAAGCCTGAAAGGAAAATTTGATTCTATGAGAATGAGAGAAGGTGAAGATGTTACACAATATAGTACAAGATTGAAGGAAGTTGTGAGTGCTATCAGAGGTGTTGGAGGACATATTGAAGAAGAAGATGTAATAATAAAACTGTTGAGCACATTATTGCTTATGTATACCATCTAAGTGTCTAAAATACAAGAACTGATATCCACTCCTGAGATGCATGTTTCACTGGATGCTACAATTGGTAAGTTGATTTCTTTTGAGCTAAATGATTTTGACAATAGTTTACTTGCCAAAACTAAGATTGAGTCTACATTCAAGTCATCTTTGAACATTGGAAATTCTAGAAAGTCTAGATCAAGTGATGGTTATGTAAGCAGTGCAAGTAAAAGGTTTCATAGTTGCAAGAGTGATCTAAAAAGTCTATTTGAAAAGGAAAGACAACAAGAAGAGTTTGAAGCTTTACTAGCAAAGAGACTACCGAGAGGAAAAGGCAATTACCAAGCTAAACTACCTTTGAAATGTTTCAATTTCAACAAGATTGGTCATATTACATCTAGATGTCTTGACAAAAATAGTAATGAGAGGGAAGACAACCAAGATAATAATAAAAAAGAACATATTCAAGAGATACCGAGATTTCAAGAACAAAGGTAAGAAGTCATGCTACATTACTGAAGAAGGACTAACAAGTATGATTTAGATAATGATGAAGGTGAAGAGGTTGTGTATGTTTCTATCAAGGATGATTCTGATGAAGAAAGGTATGAAGAATAAAAAGCCCTAACTTCTCATGTTAGTAAGAATGATACATGGATAATAGATAGTGGATGTTCAAATCATATGACTGGTGAGACACATAAGTTCATTACTACGGAAGATCATGATGGATGTTATGTTATATTTGCGAATAGAGGTAAAATTGGATCACCTCTATTTAGATGTAATGTGATTTATAAACGTATGGAGGAAATATGATATCCACTCCTAAATCCAAGTTCCCAAAGGAGAGATCCAATTTGATCAACCAAAAGGTTAATGCACAATCGAATCAATCTATGGCGAATATGAAAGAGAGAGAAAAACCCTATATTTCCCTATGGAGAATTATGATTGAAATTTGAAATAATTGAAATACAAGTACTAACCTCAAATTAGGGAAAATTTGGAAAATGCCAATTTCTGATGTCTGTGTGTACTTTCGAGCAATTTTGCAACCTATTTCAGACTGGAAATGTTGAGACAAAGAAAACCCAGAGATCTGTTGTCTTTTTGACAGTAGGTAGTCTTTGACCCTCATAAAAGGTCAAAGGCTACATTCTTTATTTGAAGGTCGATTCTAACTTTGTTCACAGATCTCAGAAGTTCACCGAAAAGGGTATCCAAATATGATCTCAGATCTAAAATTCTGCACCTTTACCTGTAAGAAAAATGGGGTTTTTGTTTGTATGGGGGGTTTGCCTTGGTCAAACCCCAATTTAGGAATTAACCTTGAAATTGAATTGAAATGTAGTGTGCATAAACAAAGAAATTGAAACAATTCACCTCGCTTATGTTGAAGTCCTTGTAGAGGATTCGAATCCTCAAATCCACAAGTAGGAATGCTTCAATGGATGTAGAATGAATGTAGGATGTCTCAAATCAATGGCATTTGATCTTCAACACCAATCTTGAATTAATCTTTGCATATGAGGAGGCTTGGATGAATGTAGAAGGATGGATCTTCAAGGGGGCTCCAAAGAGATTGAATCCTTTAATGGCTAACAATGGATCTCCTTGATGGATGGATGCTTGAACACTTGAATACTGGAAGGCTTGCTTGAATTCACTTTCTTGCACTTGAGAGCTTGATGGAAAAAGAAGATGTGAATGATGGATGTGAAAATGAGAGAGGAAGGCCTCCTTTTATAGTGAACTAGGGCACAATCCTCTAGAGGTGCCACCTTGGAGAATTAAATTCCAATTAGGTCCTAA
This sequence comes from Chamaecyparis obtusa, assembly GCA_027943335.1. Classification (NCBI taxonomy): domain Eukaryota; kingdom Viridiplantae; phylum Streptophyta; class Pinopsida; order Cupressales; family Cupressaceae; genus Chamaecyparis; species Chamaecyparis obtusa. Next base: position 268,737 of record BSBK01005512.1, on the reverse strand, counting down.
CCTTTAGAAAATATACCTAGATTAAATGTTGTTGGTGTAATTAAATATTACTAATTACACTTTACTTAAGTTTACTTAGGATAATACATTTGCATATTAGTTTTCATTGTGACATCTAGGAGTTTGCATTTCTTTTTAGCACATGGTTAGGATAATTTCCACTTTAGGTTTGATAGTTGTCATCATAGACCTCGTTGTGTGTGAGATCCACCTTTAGTGCTCTTATCAAATTATCATCCTCTCATTGTTGCACATGTTGCACATACTTTGATGTATAATGGAGGATAATCCACCTTTGGTGGACATGTGATTCCACCTAATGTGGTTGATAGCTTATCATCTCCTTATCATGTAGTCTTATTGCATTGCCTATATATTCAGGCACTCCTTCTTTGTAACCATCAAGCATTATCATTTGATTATTATTGAATCTATTTATTTGATCATCTTGTCTCTCTTGTGCTATCTCTTGAGCTTCTAGATCTTGGCATTTTATTCTTTTCCTTAGATAAATTATGACATGGTATCAGAGCCATAGGAGTTTCATTGCATAGCCTATTTTGAGAGATTTTTATTGCAGGTCAAAGTTGGAGCTTGTTGGTGCAATTCAGAGGTTGGAATCACATTGAGGAGGTCCAAAAACCCCTAAATAAAGTTTTGTTTCATCCAAATCGGATATCTAAAGCCAAATCTAGAGCTTTGAATTTTCAAGGTTTGGCGGTGACGATTCAGAAAAAATAATTTCAGAGGCAATTTTCAAACAGCAATATCTCAGTCACCCAGACTCCTTTTTTCGAGCAATATTTTTTGTTTTGGGGTAGAATTTCACAATCTACACAATGGTGCAGGTGATTTCTAATATTTTCTAAAAATTGAAAATCTTGATTTTTACAACTTTAGAGGCTTCGTTCGGGCTCATATGGACACATTTTCAGGTGCTATTTTTTTTGAAAGTTCATGATTTTTTGTCTACTTTCTAGATCTGGTATCATTTTGGATAAATTTTTGGTGGACATAGTACTTTCAGAATTTGGTCTATTTTGGCCTATTTTTGCACTTGTAATTGATTAGATCTTTGAGAGATCTTGTGTCTTATCTTCTTAAGTCTGCTATAGCTTCATATTTTTTGTTGTCAACATCAAAATCAAAAGTCCACTTTGATTCATTTTGGCAAGTGGCAATTGTACACACACTATATATAAAATGCCAAAATCATCTATTTTGGGGGGGTTCTTTGGTTCATTGCATTTTGGGAGGTGAATTGATTTTTTTATCTCATTGTTTCATGTGAGAATTACATCATGGATTGTCTAATTAAGTTGACAAGAGGGAACTATAAGAAATGGAGTGAATTGGTTCTTGCTCATCTTAGTGAGCATAACCTATTGTCCTATTTGTATGAGTATAGACCTAAAAGTCCTTCTTACAATTGTGACTCTTACTTAGAAGTTGTTAAGGTTATCTATTTGAATATGGATATGGATGTTATGGATTCCCTTGATGACTACGAAGATGAAACAATGAATATTCCTGATCTTTGGACTATTCTTTGGGAAATGTATGGAGATCCACATATTCCTCCACTTCTAAAGTGTCCAAGACCTCCACTTGTAGCTCCTTCTCCTCCTACTGAGATCACATCTCTTGATGATGCGTGTCTTCATATAGCCACTCACTCTTGTGATTTAGTACAACAAGATATTCCTTGTCTTCCAGTTATAGTTCCATGGGATGCCTACTTGACAGACATTGCAAGTTTGTTTGTGGAGTCCTACATTTTAGATTTGGGAGACTTCATTGATGATATTCATCTTCTCTTTGTTGAAGATGATCCTTCTTCAGTTGTTTTGAGGGAGTATGTTGATCCTCATCTTCATTCTGCACTTGAGCCTTCTTTCTAGATTGGCATGATTGTGGATCCTTTGATACAAAATTTGGAGGAGGTCTCTTTAACTTCAGAGAAGACATTTGACTCTTTGGAGATTGGTTTTCATGAGTCTCAAACTTCACTTGAGATATCACATTGCATGGTTCAAGTTGATCATACTCATGCGTTGGAGATTCCTTTTCAATTTCCTAAGACATCATACATTTTGAGGATTCTTCCTATAGATTGGGAAGGATTCATTGATACACCTATGTACTTGTTTCTTCCTAAGGAGAGGAACATCATTCAGTTTTCTTGGTGCAGTTTCTACATTGATCCAGGTGCATCTATCATGGGTGTACATTCTACATTGAGGGGGGGATTTCTTGCTTCTCTTCCTACTTCATTTGAGGAGGCATCTTTGTCTTTGGAGTTTGATCCAAATTCTTACATGGACTAGTTATCATTGGTTCCTTGTTTGTCACCTTCTTCTATTGGGCTTTCTCTTGATTGGTTCGTGGCATCTTCATTAACCAAGGACATGGCAACACTTGGGCATACTTCAATGACATCATACTTCATTTGGATTCCCCTTCCTACTTCCTATCCATAATGGGAAGCCTTATTACATCTATACTTAGTGTATCTTCTTCCTAAGAGGAGAAATGTTGTTTGTAGGCATTGGACTATGTTTTGTCTTCAAGTACTTACCATCCATGGAGAAGATTACTCATTATGGGGGGGATATCATGTGTCCTTGTTTCCTTCCTTTGGGGGGATTTTTTTTATTGTATATGCATGATTTATGTCATAATTGGGGGGTCTTGATTACTCCATCCATGCATGCATCTTGTATTCATCTCTTTTTTTGGGGGAGGGTTTTTCCCATGATGTTTTCCCTCTTTCTCCACTTTATGAGAGATTGCATTGTTCTTCCATTTTGTACATGGGTACCTAACATGGCCTAGTAGCGGGGAACCATCTTGCATTGTGAGCTTAAGTGCATTCCCCTAAGTTTCACTTAAGGGGGGGTGTTGGTGTAATTAAGTATTACTAATTACACTTTACTTAAATTTACTTAGGATAATGCATTTGCATATTAGTTGTCATTGTGACACCTAGGAGTTTGTATTTCTTTTTAGCACATGGTTAGGATAATTTCCACTTTAGGTGTGATAGCTGTCATCACATACCTCATTGTGTGTGAGATCCACCTTTAGTGCTCTTATCACATTATCATCCTCTCATTGTTGCACATGTTGCACATACTTTGATGTACAGTGGAGGATGATCCACCTTTGGTGGACATGTGATTCCACTTAGTGTGGTTGATAGCTTATCATCTCCTTATCATGTAGTCTTATTGCATTGCCTATATATTCAGGCACTCCTTCTTTGTAACCATCAAGCATTATCATTTGATCATTATTGAATCTATTTATTTGATCATCTTGTCTCTCTTGTGCTATCTCTTGAGCTTCTAGATCTTGGAATTTTATTCTTTGCCTTAGTAAAATTCTTACAAATGAAATTAAAGGATTTACCATTCTGAAACTCAAAATGGCTGACCTAGAGGTGGGAAACAAATATCCTCGAAACCTGACACCCGAAAATCAAGGAAATTTGAAATTTGGACAGGGGGTCAAGGATGAGTTTGTATCTGACCAAGTCAAGGTCAAGGTCAATCCTGACCAGGTTAGGATAGAGGTCAACTTTAACCCCATAAAGTTGACTTTGACCTTATGATCACAAACCTCAAGATCTTGACCTAGAATGCTAGGAAATGTAGATATGAAGTGAAAATTAGGTGCAGAGGAAAGCAAAATAGGGGGAAAAGCTAGATACACGCAAAGACCTGATCAAGGTGCTTAACATGACCCTAGACCACTTACTTAGAGGGATACATGCTCTTATCATGAAAGTGCTTCCATTTTAAGATGATACATTAAGCCCCCACTTTAGCAAGAGTATGGACTCGATGCAAAATCTTGGTAAAGGAGATCAGAATGAAAAGATAATCTTATCATAATCCAAGGGACAAAGAGAAACCTTAAGCCCCCAGGGACTCAAGTCTTTGTTGAATCCTAGATCACAATAAGAGAGACATCTCTAGAGAGAGAAAGAAAGGGTGTGACTACCTCGCCCAATGAGAACTTATGTCCTATTGTGAACCACACAAGGAAATGACGCAACTAGAAAGATGGAATTGAACCACCTAGTGAATGTGGCTACTCACTAGTCAACCCATCAAGGATTCACCCTTAGGAATATTCTATTCCATAAGAATAAAACCAAAAAACTAAAGAGATCCAGTCTTAAGGACACCTCCAACCTTAAGGGATCAAAATATACGTATATTTGAAATTGGAGGGATCAAAAGATCCTAAAATATAAATCCATGCTTTAAGGATTAGTTACTAATCCAAAAAGGGAAAAAAAGTATTTTGAAAAATATGTGCATATTGAAAAGTGTGTGTGCAATAAGTGAGCAGAGTGTATGCCCCCACATTAAAGTCATTTCTAATAGTTTAATAGGAGCAATGGCTTTAACAAAAACATAAACAACTCCACTGATTATGTTTCCATGTCGAGATGCCCCCAGATGAAGACAAATCAAGGGAAATATCATAGAAACATGCAAAGAACACAAAAGGGATCTACCTACCATGGGGTCAGTATGATCATAAGATAATATATATATGATATTATTGCAAATGAATTGACATCATTACCCAAAGAAAGAACTATGATCACAAAGGAGGAAAGATCACATAAGATATATGAAGGAGAATCTTTTCAGACCATGACATGGAGACCAAAAAGAATTAGTGCTACAATATCTCAAATTCAAGCAGATTACACAAGGAAACATTTACGAACAATAGTACAATTACAACATAACATTGAAAAATGCATAGAAGAATAGAGATACATATAGAGGAATTTGAACAATAGTTTCAATTCCTTCATCATCTTGTACCAAATGAGTAACAAGGATTGTATAAAAGAATCTAACAACATTTAGCAAACACATTACAGGAGAAGCACAGTACATCAGGCAAACACACAACAAAGCTACCACGAAGGACAAGTTGATCAAGCATGTCACCTACTCTCCCCATCTCATTGTATATCATTTAGGGAAGGTGGGTAACTCACAAGAGGGACTATATCCAACATAGTAGGAATGATATCCAGTTCCAAACAAGGATCCTCTTGAGAATCACAATGTTCAACACTAGGTGTAAGAGTTAATTGTGATGAAAGCATATTAGGTAAATCAATGTCAATGTCAATAGTCTCATATTCATCATTAACATCATTAGTATCATCAAGAGTATTTTCTTCATCCAAATTAATCAAAATAGGATCTAAGATATGAATAGAATCATTAGAATCATGCATATTAACATCATTATTAGGAACAAATTCTTCTAACACATCATGCATAGGTTTATCCAAAGAAGGTAGAGATCTTTGAAGAATAGAATTATGAGCTTTAGCATGAGCACGACGCTTTTTATGATATTCATTAGCAGATAGATTACATTTTGATTTATTTGAAATAGGTTGAGAACTAGGATGAACAATCACAGGATCCTTCATAGGTTCTTTAGGAAGATCAATAGGATTATCAACAATAGGAGGAGCAATCATAGGATCTTTGATAGGTTCTTTAGGAAGAACTTGATTAACAGAACTAGAAGTCATCGTTAAAGGAGGTATAGAAGGTGTAGGCAAAATACCACGATTAAGATCCATAGGAGGTATGCTTAATTAAAGAATCTTATGATGTTTATAAGCTTGATATGAATGAAAAAGATTATTAGGTCGAGGAGGACATGAATTAGGTAATGAAGGCCAAAAGAAATCCAGAACAACACAATCTCTAGGCCTAGAAGGTTGATATAAACTATGATTAATCATCTTCACTTCTTCATCATGAATGAACTTAAGACACTTATGGATAGGTGAAGAAACAACATGCATGAAATTCAACCAAGGCAAACCTAGCTTAACTTGAAATTGATCAGAAGTAGGAACAACAACAAAGGTAGTGTTCACAATTTTTCCATAAAGTTCAACCAGTAAAGTAATAGAACCAAATGATGGATAAAGAAAACCCTTACAAGTTTGAATCCACACATCCGATGTATCATAAGAATCATGTTGTAAGCTTTTCATAAAAAGATTTTCTTCAGTAATCACATTAACTAAGAAGGTAGGATCAACAAGACGACCACGAGTAGGTTTTTGAGAAATCCTAGCATATATGTAAATGGGACCATTAGGAGCTTTAATAGTCTCAAATTCATCAAAGGTAATCAAAAGTTCCTGAGGTCATTTATTCTTAGGTTGTTGTTGAGGTTTAGGTTGAGTTTTTAGTTTAGGTTTAGGTTTTTGTCGAGGTTGAGATTGAACTTGATATTGAATCTAAGGTTGAGGTTGAGGTTGAGGTGGAGATACAGATTGACCAACATGCTCCACTTGATTAACAACAAGATTGAGATCATCCATCTTTGAGTCATACACAATTTCCACAGTAGATGCTTGAGAAATTGTATTAGTATCATGCGTAGGTAAAGGATTCATATAGATTTGAAGGTTTTGATTAGGAGGAGAGATAGATTTGTTCCCACTACCATCAAGATTATCAAAAGATAAGGCATTAGAGTCAATTAAGTCTTGAACCTTATGTTTTAAAGAATAACACTTCTCATGACCATTCTGACGATGATAGTGACAAAAATCATTTTGATCAAAAGATTTAGAGGCAATCGTAACAGGTAAAAGAGGTCGAATAGGAGGTAAAGTAATCATATTAGTAGTTAACAACCTATTCATAATAGCATGTAAAGGTTCAGAAAGAGGAGTAAACATATGATTTAAATGAAAAGTAGTGGATGCAGAAGTGGCATTGTGTGATGCAACAACAACTTGATCAGAAACTGCATTCGCTTGTTTGTTTATCATGACATAGTTGTTGAATTTTTGAAATTTGTTTGGATTAGGAGAAACATCACTCTTATCAACTGGAACAGAAGCCATTGGAGTGGTACTCTCAAATTGACTCACTTGTAATTGATAATGATGAAGCGCTACACAAAGTTGTTGAAAAGAGGTAAATTCAGTAAGCATAATCTTATCTCTAATATCCTTTTGCAAATTTGAAATAAACATACGTTGAATATCCATATTAGGAACAGTATAGGAAATATGAGCATACAAATGCTTAAATCAACCAATAAATTCAATGAATTTTTCTTTAGCACTTTGTCTACAATGCATCAAATCAATCAAAGACACTTGCGGGCCAATGTTGTTTTGAAATTGTTGAATAAAGGCATTAGCAAGTTTTGGAAAGGAATCAATAGAATAAGGAGGCGAGGAACAATACCATTGTAAGGCCTTTGTTAGAGTATCTATTTATCTTCACTTATTAATTAGATCATGTTGATTTAATTATTAAGTTGTCTATGTACTCTCTTTTCACTTAAGCTGTCTCTTAGGTGCATATAATTAATATTTTATATTAATTATATTGCGCAACCTAGCTTTTTTCCTTTTATGGTTTCGTTCACCTTATAGGTTGAACTCTTGTAATTATTGTTCATTATCTTGGAATACAATTTCTCTCACACCGCTGAGATTTTCCAAGCCCTTCTTTTTATCTTCTTGGTTTCCTTTCAGCAATAGGTTATTTGCATGCAGGTGTTCTTGGCATTTTGTGAAGTTGAATTTCTCAACTTCTACATGGTATTAGAGCTTCCCTGCTGCTGCCTAATCTGAGGGTTTTTGGAGCCGTGATTCAAAGATGAAAGCCACAACTCCTTTGGTCTTTTTCTCTATTATTTTTTATTAGATCTGGGGGGTCTCCTTTTTTTGGAGCACTTTGGGTTAAAATTGACCTCACAGTTGAGTCCAGAAGGCCCAAAAACCCTTATTTCCATAGAAAATTTGACCTGTTTGGCCTTTGGGGCTTCTGGGTGAATTTTCTAGCCCATTAGAGCTGTACGACATGAAAAATTAAATTTTTTTATAAAAATCTCATTTTTCATGCATTTCTTAAAGTTTTATGGGGTGCCACCAGCGTGGCATCACTGCGCCACCCTGGCCTCATCGTTGCCAGACCTTAGCACCCCAGCGCCACCCCGTGCCACCCTAGCGCCGCCGCCGCCCAGCCTCAGCACCTCCACGCCGATCGCCGGTAGCTGCTGCACCTTTCAGCCGCCACCGTGCCACCCGCTGACTAGTGGTGATGTCACCCTGACGTCACGCCGGAAAAGGTTTTTCGGTGACCTTTTTCTGGCCCTTTAAAAAAAATTTTGGCAACCTTTTTTTTCGGCAAGACAGGCCCCGTGATGGGCAAATGACTGTCAAATTTTTTGGCGTGATTGGTTTTTTCCAGCGAGTTCACTTTTTGAGGTATAGTTGGTTTTTTGGCCATAACTTGGGCATACAGTGTCCATTTTTCACAAATGAAATATCGTCGGAAAGGTCTTTTCAAGTCAGAGGAAATGGTGCTAGTTTGATTTGCTGATTCAGATGTTTGAGTTTGTGTTTTTAGTGTCAAAGTAGAGGCTTCTATTTCCTCCATCTCTGCATCTGGCATCTAGGTTTTCTCCTCATTTTTTGTGCTTTCAGTAATTATTTCTTTGTTGTACGGGGGATAGAATTATATATTGTGGGGGGGTGCACTTTCCTTTCTATAATTGTATACACCTAAAAATGGCTTCATTAATTAATTAAATATTTATTATTTAATTTCTATTGACTTGATAAATTAATTAAATATTTATTATTTAATTAATAATTATTCCTCTATTTATTAAATGAATTATTCAATTTCTTTAGTAAATTCACTATAGTCTATTCCTCTATCCTAAGTCTTCTAATTAGTCTTATTAAAGTGATTTAATTTATACAATCACCTAAATATGACTAAGTCCCCTAGTCCACCTCACCTACCTAGTCACCTGACACATCACTTTGTCTAAAATAAATAATTATTATTAATTATTTATTAGTAATTATCCTCACCCACACATGTCCTATTCTTAAGGGCTATGTGACCTCATAGGACTTAGTCTCATGACCACATGTCCTCTCAACAACCATGTCAAGAGACATTCCCTATTCCTAAGGGGCTTCTCAAGCCACCTCCAAGGGTCAAAGGTGACTCATAGGACACTTGTGCAAAGAGTCCTCATGAGGAAAAGGTCTCTCCCTCTTTCTCTCTTTGGTCTTTGTGAGACACTTGACATGTGTCTTTCCCTTCCACCTTCTTCTCCTCCATGTCAATGTGAGAGGAACATCATCCCTATTCTTCCTCTCACATTCCAACTACATCCCCTTTTCTCTCAACTCCTTCAACCAAGTCAATCCTAGCCTTAGGATCTTCCACCTTTCATTCTCAACCGTAGGATTGTGCCACCTAGGCCTAGATCCTCCAAAACTCTATAAAAGGAGCCACATTTCCCCTTTGGGAGCTAATAAGTATTTTTGTAATAAGCATTCAAGCATTCAAGAAATGAAGCATCCGAGCATCCAAGCACTCTAAGAACAATCAATCCATATTATCATCATTTTATTTGCATTCCATCCATTAGATTGCATAAGCTATTGTGCACTCATTTCATAAAATCTCCACACTTTGGTAGCATCTTAAAAATCCAAAAGAATAACATGATTAGATTCTTAAATTCACATGAAAAAAGATTTATTCTCCAAATGATCTTAAATTCACATAATAACTGGAGATGATAAATTAACTATTAAAAGCCAATAAATCAATCTAATGCAACATAATGAAGAATACAAAGTAACTATAAAATGAGGAAACTAAATTATTTACCTTCACCTACCATGCAGCTTGTCTCCATTGTCCTCCTAGCCTTGATTTCTTATAGAGGTTGAGCTCTCAGATTTCCAAATGAAGCCTTCTCCCAAGATGCTACCAAAGTGTGGAGATTTTATGAAATGAGTACACAATAGCTTATGCAATCTAATGGATGGAATGCAAATGAAATGATGATAATATGGCTTGATTTCTTGAATGCTTCAATGCCTATCACAAAAATACCTATTAGCTCCCAAAGGGGAAATGTGGCTCCTTTTATAGAGTTTTGGAGGATCTAGGCCTAGGTGGCACAATCCTACGGTTGAGAATGAAAGGTGGAAGATCCTAGGGCTAGGATTGACTTGGTTGAAGGAGTTGAGAGAAAGAGGGATGTAGTTGGAATGTGAGAGGAAGAATAGGGATGATGTTCCTCTCACATTGACATGGAGGAGAAGAAGGTGGAAGGGAAAGACACATGTCAAATGTCTCACAAAGACCAAAGAGAGAAAGAGGGAGAGACCTTTTCCTCATGAGGACTCTTTGCACAAGTGTCCTATGAGTCACCTTTGACCCTTAGAGGTGGCTTGAGAAACCCCTTAGGAATAGGGAATGCATCCAAGCATCCAAGCACTCTAAGAACAATCAATCCATATTATCATCATTTTATTTGCATTCCATCCATTAGATTGCATAAACTATTGTGCACTCATTTCATAAAATCTCCACACTTTGGTAGCATCTTGGGAGAAGGGTTCATTTGGAAATCTGAGAGCTCAACCTCTACAAGAAATCAAGGCTAGGAGGACAATGGAGACAAGCTGCATGGTAGGTGAAGGTAAATAATATTATTGTGAAAGTAAATAGTTTAGTTTCATCATTTTATAGTTACTTTGTATTCTTCATTGTGTTGCATTAGATTGATTTATTGGCTTTTAATAGTTAATTTATCATCTCCAGTTATTAGACATCTAATTTGCATACATTTTTGGTGCTAGAAGGAGAGCTATTAAAATATTTTGTGGCAGTGAGAATCCATTTGTGACCGTTGGAAGATGGAGGGTTGATAGTGCCCATGAGGTCAAGCCCCCACCGACTGAATGGAATGGTAGTTGTAAAAGGATGTAACTCTTGTGCTAGAGCATGAATAAGGTTTCCATGTATCTAACATTTCTTACATGCTCTAGCAAAATGAAAGGAATCTGTTTCCATGGTAGGCCAATAATAACCCATACGCATGAGTTTCTTTCCCTTCCACCTTCTTCTCCTCCATGTCAATGTGAGAGGAACATCATCCCTATTCTTCCTCTCACATTCCAACTACATCCCCCTTTCTCTCAAATCCTTCAACAAAGTCAATCCTAGCCTTAGGATCTTCCACCTTTCATTCTCAACTGTAGGATTGTGCCACCTATGCCTAGATCCTCCAAAACTCTATAAAAGGAACCACATTGTCCTTTTGTGAGCTAATAGGTATTTTTGTAATAGGCATTCAAGCATTCAAGCAATCAAGCATCCAAGCACTCTAAGTATCATCATCATCACGCTCTGATCTCCACAAGACAAGTGTGCACAATGAGCCTATTGTGGACCCCTTAGCCCTATTTATAGCCTGTGGACCCTATATGCTTGGTGTGTGGACCCTACTTCTCATTTTTATTAAATATATGCTAAGTGGGTCATTAAGAAAATTCACTGCGCAACTTTTCAATTGATTAATCATCTATTAATTTTTGTCATGATGATAATATGGATTGATTGTTCTTAGAGTGCTTGGATGCTTGGATGCTTGATTGCTTGAATGCTTGAATTCTTATTACAAAAATACCTATTAGCTCCCAAAGGGGAAATGTGGCTCCTTTTATAGAGTTTTATAGGTTACCTTTCTTATTAGGTTATCTATTCTCTTAGTCTATTCTTCTTGTGTTAGATACATTGTTATTTAAGTTGAGGACATTTGGACAACCAAAAATATTATGACTTTTTGCATTTAACATTTTGCACTTAATCATTTAGAGACATATGTTATCTTCATTAGGAGTGTTCATTTGTATATAATTTGATCATTTATTATAGCTCTCATTTCATCTCATTTTCTTTTATCATGTTATCAGTTATTACATTCAATCATCTTAGGTACATTATCATTTATTACATTAGATATCATTTGTATTACACTGTCATTTATTATTCATTATACACATTATATATCATTCATTTATTATACATTATATGCATTTTACATCATTTATTTATTATCCATTATCCACATTTTTCATCACAACATTGCATTGATAATCACATAGCATTAGTAAACTCATTTAAGACATGCATTTATATCACCATCATATGATTATTAACCATTAAGCATCAAAAATATCAAATCGGATATAAATCATTTTGCATTCTAAGACATACATTCTATGCATATTAAAGTAAATCATGACATCCTGCATATGTCAGTACACACATGTATATAAATCATCAAAGAAAATCATGATAGAACTGCATCACTGTATATATAGAGTCAATCATATAGCATCCATCATATAAAGTCCATAAAACAACAAAACTATCCAAATGTCCAATGATATAAATCAATAACAATGTGACCATAGTCAGTGTCTGTCAAGTCAAAATATAATGATATAATGAAACATAATGGTACAATAGTGTATACAATGCTCTCTCAAAATCTATGAACCATTGCCTCTAGACTCTATCTGTCGCTGTCTACGAGATGCAATGTGGCCTTGTGCTACTGAACTCCCTGATGCTGAGGATCCACCATGACCTCCTAAACCTATCGGTGCTCTTGGAGGGCATGATGATACACCCTCTCCACCAGCTGGTGCCCCTCTATCATGAACTATGGTCTTGATAGCCAATGAACTCTCCCTATAACTCCCAATCCACTGATCCCTCAGGACCACCTGTTTGTATGCCTCTCGCCAGTAGGATATCTCCTTCCTGACATGTATCATGGCTCTGATGCTATCTCCATGAGGACCCAACTCCTCTATGTGATGCAGCTCATCTAGTAGCATCTCTGACTCCCCAAGTCTCTCAAGCGCTGCATCCCGCTCCTATCTCAATACTCTCATTTGTCTATCCATCCTCTCAATCTATCTCTCTAGACCTGGAACCCGGTCTGCCTGCACCTATGTAATTGCTAGTCGGACTAGCAGTGTATTGATATCTGGCTCCTCCTCAGCAGCATCTCTCTAAAAATAGGGATCTTGTCCCCCGATATCCATGTCTGCCTGCTCATCTGGTGCCTATACATCTTCCATCTCAGCATCTGGCTCATCCTGTACGTCATCATGAACCTGGCCACCTTGTACAACACTACCTTGTGCCAATAAGATGTCTACCTCATCCTATGCGGCTGGTCCCTATACTAGGGCAACTGGTATCTGTACCTGAGTGACTAGTACCTATAATGGAGCTCCTACTGGTGGCTGTGCTAGCTATGCCAGAGGTTGTCTCCATCCCTGTCTAGCCGGGGGAGGTATCAATCCCCTCTGTCTCACTCCACCTCCTCTCATCCATGGCCCTACCCTATCCCCTCTCCCTCCATCTCCACCACCATCTCCACCATCTCCTCCACTATCACCACCACCTTGTCTCCCTCACCCATGTCTATCTCTCCCTTGGAGTCTCCCCCATCGTCTCTCTATAGGATCTCTCTTTGGAGGCCTAGCTACTGGATCTATAATCTATGGTACAAGAATGTCTCTAAGAACTGCTCAAGATCTGCAATCATCCCAGGGTCCACCACTGTCTGTCTCATGGTCCATGCCTGAAATGGCATATCCAAAAACTCCTATCGAGTCATATTGAATGATGCCATGGGTCCCCAGTCTCATCTCTCCTGATGTGTATGAGCATGCTCTGTCACTCCTTACGGCATGCCCTGGACTCTGCCAAATTGGCGCAGAACCCGGCTGACCAACTGTCTCTCTAAAATAAAGGGCATCTGCCCTATCAACCACTATGACTCAAAACAAAACTCTAGCTGCCACTCATCATCCCACAACTCACAACCTAAGTATGGTCTCCATGTCACTGTATCTAACGTATCAAATGTATACTGCCAGAACTCTAAATGGCTTAGTTTTGCCTGAAACAAAACTGAGGAATATAAATGAATGTAGGGCTTCCCTACACCCTAAAATCTAATGGCCACTGGTCACATCACTGCAATGTGCTCCCATGCCCAAACATGGAGCAGTGTCACACCTGCTGATAGAGATGCACCCACATGGTACACCACCTGATGCATATCATGATAAAGATACGCTAATATACAAACACCCCAAGAAAATCGGGGCCCCTCCATCATCTATCATAATGTGTAGCCCCATCCCACTGCAAATCCATGTGACCTCCGATCAGGGCATACAAATCCCCCAATCACCCTTGCTAGAACTACTGGAAGTGAATCATATAAATCGACCATGTCCTCCCAGCTAATCTCTCCATCCTTTATATCATCATCATCAAAAATGGCTCTGCACTCTATGACTCTGCCATGTCGATCGTAGTAAACTAGCTCACTTGTGATGGGTAGATGAAGGATGTGATAAACATCCTCTAATGTGACTATCATCTCCCCTGTCAGAAGATGGAAGGTACTCATCTCCAAGTGCCATCACTCTACTAATTCTGTCATCATACTGAGATTTTCTTGAATCTTGGGCATGTAGATCATGTAATACAACCCAGATGCTCCGATTAGCAGCCTGTTTGTCTTTGACAGTGCCGGTCTCAGATTCTATGTGACGGGATATCTCTCTCGTGACATCTTAATATCTATAATATCTTCCTATTCAAGTCAACAATAATCAACCTATCAGATTTTGATAAACTAATCTATCAATCTATCTATCCTATCATATCAATTTAAAACATGTTTTATCATGTGTTTAAATAGATGATTCTATCAATTATCTATGTTCAAGACTGGTTAACTAGCGAACATGCTACAATGTTTGCCTATATTGATTAAATCGATCAAAATCAATCACCGATAGATCCAATCAACTTATTGACATCAAGTTTGACCTAAATGACTATATCATTTGCCCAAATTCTACTATCTAAAACACATGCGCAACTTTCTACTTCATTTGTGAAGGTTTTTACCCTTGCGCAGTCTTGCTTCATCTTTACGCAACTTTTTAACATGTTTGCACAGGTTTTCATGCTTGCACAATTTTCTTGCACATTTGCGTAATAATTCTGCACAAATGCATAGAAAGTCCACATGTGCACTTTTGATTCATCTTTGCACAACATTATTTTTCTTTAGAATGCATGCGCAGCTGACCTCCATGCATGCACAAGAAATAAAATTTTTTGCGCAAACATTTCTATTTACTGCACATTGATGCGCCGAAACCGTGCATTCATACAACGCCTAAAAACAATTTTTTTTTCTAATCTAATCTACCATTCCATCTACCCTACACATGCTAAAATTCTACTCTAACATGCATCAAATCATGAAATCACAAAGGAGGATCGAATCACCTACCGGCTCACCAGAATCGGGTGGTCACTGGAAGCGTCTGACCCTCTCAAACTGATGATCCGATAGTGGAAATGGCATCTTGGCGGCTCTGCACTTCTCTCTCTCACGCTCTGATCTCCATAAGACAAGTGTGCACAATGAGCCTATTGTGGACCCCTTAGCCCTATTTATAGCCCGTGGACCCTATATGCTTGGTGTGTGGACCCTACTTCTCATTTTTATTCCCTTTCACCTCATTTCCACCCATCTTTTCTCCTGTTTCTTTCGTGAGATTGATTATCTAAAAATAAAAAACATAAAAATAATAATAAAAATGATGAAATAATCTTTTTTGTTAATCAATCTCTCAAGGGGGCATGCTTAGGTCATTTCAAACATTGTCTGGGGCAAAAATAAAATTGCTTGATTTTTTTCTTTGAAACAATGTGACCAGCACATTATTTCAAAGAGGGGCAAAATGTATACACCTAAAAATAGCTTCATTAATTAATTAAATATTTATTATTTAATTGCTATTGACTTGATAAATTAATTAAATATTTATTATTTAATTAATAATTATTCCTCTATTTATTAAATGAATTATTCAATTTATTTAGTAAATTCACTATAGTCTATTCCTCTATCCTAAGTCTTCTAATTAGTCTTATTAAAGTGATTTAATTTACACAATCACCTAAATATGACTAAGTCCCCTAGTCCACCTCACCTACCTAGTCACCTGACACATCACTTTGGCTAAAATAAATAATACTTATTAATTATTTATTAGTAATTATCCTCACCCACACATGTCCTATTCTTAAGGGCTATGTGACCTCATAGGACTTAGTCTCATGACCACATGTCCTCTCAAAAATCAAGTCAAGAGACATTCCCTATTCCTAAGGGGCTTCTCAAGCCACCTCTAAGGGTCAAAGGTGACTCATAGGACACTTGTGCAAAGAGTCCTCATGGGGAAAAGGTCTGTCCCTCTTTCTCTCTTTGGTCTTTGTGAGACACTTGACATGTGTCTTTCCCTTCCACCTTCTTCTCCTCCATGTCAATGTGAGAGGAAAATCATCCCTATTCTTCCTCTCACATTCCAACTACATCCCCCTTTCTCTCAACTCCTTCAACCAAGTCAATCCTAGCCTTAGGATCTTCCACCTTTCATTCTCAACTGTAGGATTGTGCCACCTAGGCCTAGATCCTCCAAAACTCTATAAAAGGAGCCACATTTCCCCTTTGGGAGCTAATAGGTATTTTTGTAATAAGCATTCAAGCATTCAAGCAATCAAGCATCCAAGCATCCAAGCATCCAAGCACTCTAAGAACAATCAATCCATATTATCATCATTTTATTTGCATTCCATCCATTAGATTTCATAAGCTATTGTACACTCATTTCATAAAATCTCCACACTTTGGTAGCATCTTGGGAGAAGGCTTCATTTGGAAATCTGAGAGCTCAACCTCTACAAGAAATCAAGGCTAGGAGGACAATGGAGACAAGCTACATAGTAGGTGAAGGTAAATAGTTTAGTTTCATCATTTTAGAGTTACTTTGTATTCTTCATTATGTTGCATTAGATTGATTTATTGGCTTTTAATAGTTAATTTATCATCTCCAGTTATTAGAAATCTAATTTACATATAGTAATTTACTTCAAAAAAGACCCTTCTGCTTCCGTCTTCTTCTTCTCTCAATGTCGGACCCCTCTGTGGCCCGATTGACACCACACAATTATCACACCTAGAAAGCACACATGACCAGACTTCTTATGTCACATGGCTTATGGTCATGTCTGGATGAGAATCAACCTGTCCTACAACATCCCTTTGAGATTCTTCAGCACATAAACAAAATGGATGAAGCCATGGGTTTGATTGCACTGAACATCTCCGATAGTCTCCTATTTCACCTGGAAGGTTTGACCACTCCTAGGGCTATTTGGGGCAAGTTTTCAACCTTGTTTGGTACAATGAAAGAATTTTGGAAGCTTCAGTTTGATGCAGAGTTGACCACTTTGACCCCTTTTGATTTCCCCACTATAGAGGACTTCTTAATGAAGTTCAAATCTCTATGTATAGTTTTATAGGGATGTGAGAAAGTCAAGACAGATGATGAGTGTATCTATTTGATACTCTCAAAGTTGCAAGGATAGTTTCAAATTTTTTCTTCCACTTTCTACTCCACCATGGATGCTTTGGGTACCAGACACACCATGCCTTCATTTGAGACATTCTATGATCAGTTGACACGGGAATAGGCAAAGATCCAATAGATGGATGCTTTTGGTTCTTCAAGCCAAACATTGGTTGCTCAGTCTTCATAGGGGAAACCAAAAGAGAAAGCCAAACTAAAGAAAGATTTAGTAGGTAATGAGTCTTCCTCCAAACATGCATAGAAAACTGATTCAAAACCTCCAGCCAACCCTTCAAAGGGTAAATCTTCTTTGAAGTCTACTGAGTCTACCTACAAGACCAATAAGAAATCAGTTGAGACTTGTAGCTTTTATGGAAAGGATGGACATCCCATTTCTAGGTGTTGGAAACATCTGGAGGATTTAGAGGAAGCCATGTAGGAGAATCACATTTTAGCCCCTCAGTCCACATCCTCTCCTGCAGGGAAAGGTCATGCTCTTACTGCACGAGTAACGACCTCTGGGACCATCTAGATTCTTGATTCTGGTGCCTCTCACCACATGACTCACACTCAGTAGTTGGTCACCTCTCTTGCTCCTTGTGCTACTTCATAGATTGCTGTTGGGAACTCATCTCATCTTTCTATTTTGGGTTCTGGTTCTATTGCATTAGCTGGGGGTTCTCTTCAGGATGTTCTTTGTGTCCCTGACATTTCAACAAACCTATTGTCTATCTATCAGATTTTCCACTCTAGCTCTAGTAAGATAGTTGAGTTCTCACCACATGATGTGGTTATTCAGGACTTACATGATTCTAATATTATTGTGGCTACTGGGAGTGTTGACACTGCATCCCACCTATACAGATTTGATGGATTTGAGTCTTTTGATGGCATAGGTTCCTATCTTATAGCACATGCAGATTCAGTGAGTAGACTTTGGCATGAGCATTTAGGCCATATAAATTATAGATATCTTCAGCAGATGAGCACACAGGCACTTGTTCTTGGGCTTCCACATATTACTTGCATTGATGGGGTTTGCCAGGGTTGTGTTCTTGGAAAACAACATAGGGATCCTTTTCCTCATGGATGAGCTACTTGTGCTTTGGCACCATTAGAGTTCATTCATAGTGACCTCATGTCATTTCCTACTCCTTTTTCTGGTGCCAGATATGTGCTTACTTTCATTGATGAATTCTCTAGGTGCACATGGGTGTACTTTTTGAAGTACAAGTCTGATGTCTTTAATTCATTTTGAGTCTTTAAGACATTTATAGAGAAGCAATCTGGTCTTTCTATTTGGCGGATACGCACAGACAATGGGGGGGAGTATGTGAACCAAGATTTCAAGGATTTTTGCTCTGAACATGGTTTTCAACATTAGTTTTTAGTTCCCTACACCCCTTAGCAGAATGGTGTGGTAGAGAGAAAGAACATAAGACTTTGGGAGATGGCTAATTGTATGATATAGTCCAGGTCCATGGATTTGTCTTTTTGGGTAGAGGCAGTCAATTGTGCCAACTATATTTAGAATCATATGCCTCACAAGGTGGTTCGACATATGACTCCTAAGGAGGCTTGGTCTCATGCCAAGCCTGATGTATCTTCATTTCAAGTTTTTGGTAGTGAAGCATGGGCATTTGTGCCTGATGCTCAGTAGAGAGCGATAGAGTAGAAGAGATTACACCTCATTTTTTTTGGCTACTGCGAGGATGTTAAGGCATACAGGTTGTTTGATCCTGACTCCAGAGAGGTCCTGTTTTGACGGGATGTCTAGTTTGATGAGTGCCTTCCTGCAGTAGATACCCAGCTTCCAGAGTCTACTTCACTTACCACTACTCCCTCATCTCTTCCAATTTCTTTTCAGGATGATGAGGATGATGATCTTGGTGATCCCCATTTACCTCCACCATAAGATCCTCCATAGATGCCTAGATGGGCTCGTGTTACAATTGATGCTGTAGGATCTCTAGCTGGTGATCCTTCCACTTCCTATCGCACCTGGTGTCATCCTGCGGGTTCTAGTCTTCTGAGTCATGCCATTTGTGATGATCCTCAGACATTTGTAGTAGTGATAGGACATACTAAGTGGGCCAGTGCTATGGAGGAGGAGTATTCTTCCTTGATGAAGAATCACACATGGGATCTTTGTTCTCTTCCTAAGGGAAGAAAACTAGTGTGATGCAAGTGGTTGTATCATACTAAGTTTTCTACTGATGGTTCTATTGATAAGTACAAGGCATGTCTTGTTGTGAAGGGTTTTTCATAGGTTGAGGGTATTGATTACACTGAGACATTTTCCCCTGTCGCCAAGATGAACTCTATCTGCCTTATCTTATCCCTCACAGCTTCTCAAGGATGGCCCATTTTTCAGATGGATGTGAAGAGTGCATTCTTGCATGGTGATCTCACTGAGGAGATTTACATGGAGCAGCCTCCAGGATTTGTGTAGGATTCCTCCTTGGTTTGCAGACTTTGGCATTCTTTGTATGGTCTCAAATAGGCCCCTTGGGCTTGGTATGAGAAGATGGACTCCTTGCTTTCCATAGGATTCACCTGATGCCATTCTGATCCTACAATCTACATTCATCATCTTGAGGATGAGGTTGTGATCCTTGTGCTCTATGTTGATGACCTTCTCATCACTGGTAACTCATCTTCTATGATTCAGGATGTTCAACAAGCATTAATGGAGCAGTTTGAGATGACTGATCTTGGTCTCTTACACTACTTCCTTGGTCTTCAGATTGTTCAGTCCTCTGCTAGGATTTTTGTCTATGAGCAGAAGTATGCTCTTGACATGATTTGGTGCTTTGATATGCTTGATTGCAAGCCTACTCCCACACCTTTTCAGTCTAGTGTTACCTTGTCTACCTCTTGTACTTTGCCTTCAGTGGATCCTACATTGTATCGATAGTTGGTTGGTAGTTTGTTGTACTTGACTCACACTCATCCTGATCTCTCCTTTGCAATTGGTCTAGTCTCTTGATTCTTCCATGAGCCTCATGAGAGTCATTGGAAAGCTACCAAGCATATTTTGAGATACATTTAGGGCACTCTTATGTATGGCATTCATTACACATCAGGGGTTCCTCACATTGTTGGCTTCACTAACTCAGATTGGGCTGGTGATGTTGATGATCAGAAGTCTACTTCTGGCTTTGTCTTTTATCTTGGCTCTATTCCTATCACATGGTCATGCAAGAAGTAGCATGCTCATGCACTTTCATCTACAGAGGCTAAGTACAGAGCAGCAGTGCATGCTAGCCAAGAGATTTTATGGCTTCGACAGTTGATGACTGAGTTTGGGTTTCCTCCTGATTGTCCCACGGTTCTATGGTGTGACAATCAGAGTGCTATTCACATTTCCCACAACCCGGTGGAGCATCAATGTGTGTGTGTGTGAAAATTGTATTTGATTTGTAGACACAACACTTCAGTAAAACATTAGAGGTTAGCTAAAATTGAAATCGTGCAATAATTGAACGCTAAACTAACCTAGTGATTTACTGTGTTCTAATAGGTGCGAGTATGATGTTCTCAGATTGTTATCGAGATCAGTGACCTTGATGACACCTAAATGAAGGATTTGAATGCAAAATCTAGATATGGAATGAATGCAATTAATCTATTTTTTTTAGTTTTTCTGTGCAATGATATGATGAAAACTGATATGAATCTAGAATCTAAGATGAAATTGATATGCAATGAATTGATCTAAGATGAATTCTAAATGATATGCAATACTCAAAAACAAGAATGATCTCACAATAGCTTGGATTCACAAAGATGATTCTTCAGTCTTCAATTATTCAAAATAGTTGTGCAATTCGTAGACGATTTTGGCAGAGTAAGCTTGCAAAATTATGAGATGATTTGGAATGAGTTGAGCCTTGATTTTATAGAAATCTAGGGCTTTGAGGATGCATGAAAGAAAGCCATAAATCACTCAAATAACTCAGGTTGATTTTTGAGTTATTTTTAAATAAAGGATAATTAACTCACAAAAACATGCAAAAGCAGAGTTTAACTCAAAATAGAGTTTAGCTTTAATTGATAATTGATAGTTGTCTGCTTTTGTGATTGTGCATGTTTTATTCATGAATTAATTTAATAATAAAGTGATTTATTTCCAACTTAACTGATTTTGAAAAATAAAACAATTGATTTATGGGTTAATCAATTATTTTTCAAACTTTTATTCCAAAATAATATTATTAAAAATTGACAACTTGCTTCAATTAATTAAATAAGAATTTAATCAATTATTCATAGGATTTTGGATTTATTGTCAAAATTAAATAATACAATTTATGAATAAATAGAATTAACTTCAATTAAATAATTAAGTGGCAGAATTAAATCTAATTAATTAAATATTGAGAATATTCAATTAATCAAACTTTAGGATAAATAGGATTTATCACCAAATAATCATTAAATTAAAGATAATTATGATGATTAAGAATATTACTAGGAATATTCCCCGATGCAGAATTTGAGATAATTAATTAGGATTCGATGATGTTCAGATGTGCCTTAGATTAGGACTTTGATGTCGATTTCATTCATATTGTCGATAGAGGAGATTAATGAACTTATAGCCCATTTTTGGGGTATTATACAGTGCACTAAACACATTGAGCTTCATATGCATTTCATCTTTCAGCAGATTTAGGATGGTGTTCTCTCTTTGGAGTACATTCTCACTGATGCACAGGTTGCTGACATCTTCACCAAACCTTTTGCATCTCCGCACTATCTTCAATTGCGTTCTATGCTTGGGGTGACGGAAGTTGTCCTTGGGGGGTCTTGTTGAGGCCTTCTTTCCTTCATGTTTTTTTTAGCATGTTTGTTCTATCTCTTTTTGGAGAGGGGTTTTTCCCACTGGGTTTTCTCCTTTGTCTCCGGTTTATAGAGATTTCCTTGTATTGGGTACCTGATTAGGCCTTGTTGCTGGGAACCATTTCCTTCTTTCATAGCTGTGCTAGGTTAGCTTACCTCCTGAGCTTCACTTAAGGGGGGGTGTTAGAGTATCTATTTATCTTCACTTATTAATTATATCATGTTGATTTAATTATTAAGTTGTCTATGTACTCTCTTTTCACTTAAGCTGTCTCTTAGGTGCATATAATTAATATTTCATATTAATTATATTGCGCAACCTAGCTTTTTTCTTTTTAGGGTTTCATTCACCTTATAGGTTGAACTCTTGTAATTATTTTTCATTATCTTGGAATACAATTTCTCTCACACTGCTGAGATTTTCCAAGCCCTTGTTTCTGTCTTCTTGGTTTCCTTTCAGCAACAGGTTATTTGCATGTAGGTGTTCTTGGCATTCTGTGAAGTTGGATTTCTCAACTTCTATAGCCTTGTCACGGAAGGTTCAAGAAAATAGTTTGGCTAAAATCCTATGGTCATGAGCATAATCACTACAAAGGATTTGAAATGTTTTAACATGATGAACAAGATCTCCTTTTCCGTTATAATTCTCAAGATGAGGCATATCAACTTGCTGAGGAACAGGAGTATGAATAATATCCAAGGACAAAGGACTTCCCATGTCACATGTAGGGATACTAAACTTGTTTTGAGTTAAAGAAGCAAGTTGTTGTTGTAAGGATGATACAATTTGAGCCAAATTTATGATTGTTGAATCATTAGAGGAAATAGTAGGAGTAGCAACATTAGACAAACTAGGTAAAGTGTAAGAAGCTACAGGAATAGAAGACACGACTAGAGGAACACTAGGAACTATAGTTGGAAGCAGATTGGAATAAGTAAAAGGAACATTATGATATGAAGGTTGTGATGTAGGAAGGGACATAGGAGGAACACTCATAGGAACATAGGGAACCGTCACAGTTACCAAAGAAGGAGTATAGGTAGGAATACTAGGTAAAGGATTAGAATGAGGTTCTACACTAGTGATAGGAGGAATCAACCCTAAATCTTGAGCTTCTTGAGCTAAAGGTTTAACATTTGAATGCACAAGGTGAGTAATACCATGTAAGAGGTTAACACCTTGATCACTATCACAGAGAACTTTCTTAAGAGCCTCTATAGCTTGAATAGAATCTTGATTATGGTTCTCTTGAATAAGCCAATTACCCATTTTATCAAGTTTAGTTGAAAGTTTTTGAACTTGTTTAGGAGGGATTCTTAAAGCGTCATCCTCATCATGAGATGAGTGAGAAGATTTTTGCTCCATAGTAGGATTGGAATCATGAAGAATCAAGTTATCATCCGGGACCCTAAGGAAAGGAGAGGAAAATTTAGGATCAAAGGCACCCATGATTCTACGACTTCTTCTAACGGAAATATTATAAGTAGGACTAGTAGTAGTAAAGCTCATAAACCAATGTAATGCAAATGAACTAAACTAAAACCACATAAAGCATGAATATTTTTTTATTTTTGAAATCTAATTAGCATGCAAGATCAAAAGATAAATCTAATACTAACAAGATAAAAGGAAATCTAACACCAAAAATAAAGAGAGTAAGCTAGTCGGGCTCATCAAAATGAATAGAGAAGGTGAACACACAAGGGAATACAAAGGAAGATCTAACACAATAGAGCATCTAAATCCACAAAGAAAGGAGGCTAAGCATGTCAGGTTCACTAAAATGAATAGAGGTAAAATTGAGTCACCTCTATTTAGATGTAATGTGATGTATAAATGTATGGGGAAAATATGAGATCCACTCCTAAATCCAAATTCCCAAAGGAGAGATCCAATTTGATCAACCAAAAGGTTAATGCACAATTGAATCAATCTATGGCGAATATGAAAGAGAGAAAAAAACCCTATATTTCCCTATGGAGAATTATGCTTGAAATCTGAAATAATTGAAATACAAGTACTAACCTCAAATTAGGACAAATCTAGAAAATACCAATTTCTTATGTCTGTGTGTACTTTTGGGCAATTCTGCAACTTGTTACGGATTAGAAATGCCAAGATGAATAAAACCCAGAAATCTTTTGTCTTTCTGACAGCAGGTAGTCTTTGACCCTCATAAAAGGTCAAAGGCTATATTCTTTATTTGAAGGTCGATTCTGACTTTTTTTGTAGATCTAAGAAGTTTGCTGAAAAGGGTATCCAAATCCAATCTTAGATCTGAAATTCCACACCTGTACCTACAAGAAAAATGGGGCTTTTGTTTGTATGGGGGGTTTGCCTTGGTCAAACCCCAATTTAAGAATTAACCTTGAAATTGAATTGAAATGTAGTGTGCATAAACAAAGCAATTGAAACAATTCACCTCGCTTATGTTGAAGTCCTTGTAGAGGATTCAAATCCTCAAATCCACAAGTAGGAATGCTTCAATGGATGTAGAATGAATGGAGGATGTCTCAAATCAATGGCATTTGATCTTCAACACCAATCTTGAATTAATCTTTGCATATGAGGAGGCTTGGATGAATGTATAAGGATGGATCTTCAAGGGCGCTCCAAAGAGATTGAATCCTTCAATGGCTAACAATGGATCTCCTTGATGGATGAATGCTTGAACACTTGAATACTTGTAGGGTTGCTTGAATTCACTTTCTTGCACTTGAGAGCTTGATGGAAAAAGAAGATGTGAATGATGGATGTGAAAATGAGAGAGGAAGGCCTCCTTTTATAGCGAACTAGGGCACAATCCTCTAGAGGTGCCACCTTGGAGAATTAAATCCCAATTAGGTCCTAACCTTTAGAAAATATACCTAGATTAAATTCAATTAAAGGATTTACCATTTTGAAACCTGAAATGGCTGACTCGGAGGTGGGAAACAAATATCCCCGAAACCCGACACCTAGAAATCAAAGAAATTTTAAATTGGATAGGGGGTCAAGGATGAGATTGTATTTGACCAGATCAGGGTCGAGGTCGATCTTGACCAGATCAGGATAGAGGTCAACTTTGACCCCATAAAGTCAACTTTGACCTTATGATCAAAAACCTCAGGATCCTGAACCAGAATGCTAGGAAATGTAGATATGAAGTGAAATCAGGTGCAGAGGAAAGCATAACAGGGGGAAAAGCTAGATACATGCAAAGACCCGATCAAGGTGCTTAACATGACCCTAGACCACTTACTTGGAGGGCTAAATGCTCTTATCATGGAAGTGCTTCCATTTTAAGATGATACAAATTGGTAATGATGCTCCATATCTTGTGAAAGGTAAAGTTTCTATAATTCTACTAAATAATACATAATGTAGTGATGTCTATTGGGTTGAAGGGATAAAGTATAATCTATTGAGTGTGGCACAACTGAACAACACAGGTCACCGACTGGAATTTTAGAATGGAAAGGTAAGAGTATTTGATCAAAATGGAGGTATGATTGCCACTAGTGAACAGTCAAAAGGTAACTTATTCGACCTTTGATACTAGTACAAAGAGTTTCTTATTTTCTAAAGCTGAGGATGTATGGTTATGGCATAAGAGATTTTTTTATGCAAATTTTGACAACATAATTAAGGTGAGAAAAATGAATAGAGTAAGAGGTCTACTGAGACTGGATAAACCTAAAAATGTCATGTCCAAAGGATGTCAAGTTGGTAAGATGATAAAGTCAAGTTTTACAAGAAAATATTACACTACACAAGGAATTTTAGAGTTAGTACACATTGACCTATGTGGACCTATGAGAACAAAAAGTTATTATGGTGATACATATTTCATTTTATTTGTTGATGATTATTCAAGAATGATGTTTGTCATGTTTTTGAAGGATAAATCTGAAGCTTTTAAAAAATTTAAGTGGTATAAGGAAAGATTTGAAAAGGATATTAGAAGATAATTGAAGTGTCTAAGATCTGATAGAGGAGGTGAGTTTACATTTGATGAGTTTACACTATTATGTAATGAACATGGAATAAAAAAAAATAATTTGCACTAAGGACACAACAAAAAAATGGTATAGAAAAGAGAAGAAATAGATCCATTATTGATTGTGTAAGGACATTGATGATTAAGAAGGGTGTATCTCAAACATTTTGGAGAGAATTAGTCATCACTACAACTTATAAACTAGATCGAGTACAACTGAAGAAAGATAAAAATGATGAAGACAAAAAAAAAGAACCCAAGGACTATCAAAGATTTGTATATATTCAACCCGAAGTTCCTGATACCTTACCTATAGTACAAATTGAGGAGGAAGTTGAATAGAGAGAGCCACCATCGAATGCTAAAAATGAAGAACTTCCACAGCCTACTGAGCCTATCCTAGCCAAGTATGTGAGAAGACACCATTCACCAAGCAAGATTATTGGAGACAAGAATGTTGGAGTTATGACAAGAAGTAAGTTAAGAGATAATATATGTTTAATTTATGAATTTGAGAAAAGAATAGTAAAAGATGCATTGGATAATGAAGATTGGGTTAAAGCTGTGAAAGAAGAGATAGATAAAATTGAAAAGTACAACACATGGACTTTGGTACCGAAACCTAAAGATACAAAAGTTATTGGTACTAAATGGACTTTTAGAAACAAACTGAATGAACATGGAGGTGTGATCTGAAACAAAGCTAGACTAGTTTGAAAAGGGTATGCACAAGAAGAAGGTACTAATTATGGTAAGACTTTTGCACCTATTGCTAGATTAGGAGTTAGAATTCTACTAGAATATGCAGCGTATAAAGGATTTAAAGTTTATCAAATGGATGTTAAGTTTTCATTTCTTAATGGAGGATTTTTTGAGAATACTAATAGGGTCATGGTATGTAAACTACACAAGGCACTGTATGGTTTGAAACAAGCACCCTGAGCATGTTATGAAAGGTTACATTCATATTTAATCAAGATTAGATTTGAAAAAACAAGTGACAATAACAATGTGTATCTGAAATGTGATAGTAATGATAGGATTTTGATTGCTGAAATATTTGTCGATGACATTATTTTTGGAGGAAATAACACATTGTGTAGATCTTTTGCTGAGGAGATGAGAATGGAATTTGAGATGTCCATGATAGGATAAATAAAATTATTTATTGGACTATAGATTCAACAAGTCAAAGATGGGATCTACATCACACAATCAAAGTAAATCAAGGAGATCCTAAAGACATTTGGTATGGAAGATTCAAGACCAATTGGAACACTGATGGATACTGGTTACAAATTGTCAAAGAAGATGAGTCAAAGGAAGTGAATGAGATAATCTATCGATAAATGATTGGTAAGCTACAATATGTTGTACATAGAAGACCTGATATTTCTCATGTAGTAGGAATTGTTGCAAGTTTTTTTGTCAACCTAAAGGAATCACACATGTATATAGTCAAAACAATATTTAGATATCTGAAAAGTACTGATGACTTTGATTTACTATATAAGAAAGGAGGATATTTTGATTTGAAGGTTTACACTGATGTTTATAGGGATGGAAACATTAATGATAGGAAAAGTACAAGTGGATGAGATTTCTTTTTAGGATAGAGATTAGTGACATAGATGAGTAAGAAATAGAGTTGTATATCACAATCTATAGTTGAGGCAAAGTATGTGGCAGAAACTATGAATTGTACAAATATTGTATGGATTAAATAGTTACTTGAAGGTATGCAAGAGGATATTATCGATCTAGTTACTATTTATTGTGATAATACAAGTTCTATCAACATATCAAAGAAACTGATGATGCATTCCAAGACCAGTGACATTTCTATCAAGTATCATTACTTGAGAGAACAAGTTCAAGATAAGCATGTGATATTGGAGTATGTGAACTCAAGGGAGTAGATAGAAGATATATTCACCAAGCCACTAGCAAAGGATTCTGATGTAGGAGCATCCTATGTGTAAGAGCAATCTTGCATCACCCAAAAATATTTCTATTTTTGTATTCAATAAGGGCTATCTTGTGCAAAGCTTCTATTTATGGAAACTTTCTATTTTTAGTAAGTTGGTCATCTGATCTCATAATGTTCTAATTTCTTCCCTAGAGGTTCATTTTGGTCATATCAGCCTACCAATAAAGTTTCATTGATAGATCAAGTCTAGCTTTGTAGATATTGAAGATTTTCAGTATTGGCAATAGGGTATAAAAACTTTGAACTTAGTTCTAAAGGCTTTAGAGGCCCTGGATGAGGTTGAAAATTTGGGTGACAAGCACTTGCACAAGTCAAGCCTATAGAGCACTTCGTGGCCTTTCTGAAATGGGGTCATAATAGTCAATCGGGTCAACTGGCGATGACTTATGGTCTTTGGAAGTTGGGTCACCTGAAATGGCAGAAAATGATTTTCCTTCAAAATTTTTGTTTGGGTTTCAAAAGTTATTTTGAGCCAACTTTGATGTAATAAATTGTAAAATAAAATAATTCTAAGTTTGGTCGGCCTTGTTGGCTAAAATTTTGGAACCTTCCCAGGTAGTGGAAAATTGCCTATACAAGGAAGGCTGTAGTCTTGTCTTAGGCAGTTCAAGATAGTTCTGGGTAGTAGATCTAGGTAATAATTCGAGGCTTTGTCCTACAAAATATTGTAAGGGAATGCCCATGTGGCTTTGCATATTGTAATTTCACATTTGTGGAGATAATAAGAAGCCCATTTGTCGTTCTTGCAAATTCTTGTTGTTTCTCTATTTCTGTTATGTGTTTGTGGTAGTAAGGGGAGCACTCTTCATCAAGTGGTATCAAAGTAGGAGTTCTTGAGTGTGTAAATAGATTGCCGATTGTGAGGCAGTTTGCACTAGGACCGTGGGTTAGGGTTTCTGTGTAAACAGATCACTGACTGTGAGGTAGTTTACACTAGGACTGTGGTTAGGGTTTTAGTGAGAAGCGCAAAAATGCCTCCATGAAAGGAATGTGGTAGAAGAGCTAGTGTTGTAACACCTGAGGTTAGAGTGCTCCAGAGACAAGTGCAAGCATTGTAATAAGAGATTCACAGAGGAATGAATCTTAATGTCAGAGATGAAAGCGAGGATGAAGCCAAAGAAGAAGATCAAGAAGGAGAAGTCGAAATTGTGAACCAGGAGGAAGAAAGACTTTTTTGGGCCATTTCCAAGATCGAGAAAAGATGTAAGATTGAGGTTCCTGCATTTTCAGGAAATCTTAACCCCAGAGGAATTGATTGACTAGATCAATGAATGTGAAGAATATTTTGAGTATGAAGATATTAAGGATCCTGATAGGGTCAAATTCACAAAGGCTAGACTGAAAGGTCATGCAAAGATTTGGTGGCAAGAGATTCAATTGGAGTGAAATAGAAGAGGGATAGATAAAATCACAAGATGGGATCAGATGGTGGATAAATTTAAGTGACAGTTCATCCCTGTTGATTATGAGCTTGACCTACTGAAGAAAATGCAAAGTTTGAAGCAAGCGAGATGATCTGTTTAGGAGTATACAAAGGAGTTCTATCAAATCCTCATTAGCACAGGCCATGTGAAAGTTGATAAGGAGAAATTTTCCCGTTACCTTAATGGGTTGAGGCCAAGCATTTAGGAGGAGCTAAATCTGGTTCAAATGAATAGTATTGAAGAGGCATACTAGTTTGCCCTAAAAGTAGAGGAAAAGTTGAACAAGAAGTTCAAGAGCAGACAAAATGGAAGAGGCTGCGGTGGACGATCTAGTGGATGATAATATGGAGGCTAAAATGAAGATCTAAAAAAGAAGGATGAGGCCAGTAGCAGTCAAAATTAGAGAGGAAACAACTCTAATCATTTCCAAGATCAGAACAATAGAGATCTGAGAGGAAGAGGAAGAGGACAAGGTTCAGGAAGAGGAGGCTTCCGTGGAACATATTTTCACTGCGGAGAAGAAGGTCATAGGGCATTTGAATGTCCTCAATGCCAAGGAAGGACAGATAGGAGAAATGAAGGCCAAGCCAAAGTGGCACATGTAGATGAAGATGCCAGATCCTCAAATTCTGAAGATGCTGAAAGAGGATAAATGTTGATTAACAAAAGAGTCCTGTTGAGTGGTGAGAATGAACCTAAATAAAGGAGGAGCCTATTTTGCACCAGGTGCAAGTGCGAAGGCAAGTGTTGTGATGTGATTATTGATAGTGGTAGCACTAACAATTTGGTGTCAGAAGAGATGGTGAAAAATTTGAAGCTCAAGAGACAAAAACACCCACATCCATATTAGATTGCTTGGGTGCAGGATGACCACAAGGTCACGGTCAGTGAACAGTGCCTAGTAAAGTTCAAGATTGGTAGGTACCATGATGAGGTACTATGTGATATCATACCTATAGATGCATGTCACATGTTGTTGGGTAGGCCGTGGTAGATTGACAGATGTGCTGTACATGATGGTCGTGCGAATACCTATTCCCTGACAAAGGATGGAGTGCGACATAAGCTAAAGCCATTGAAGGAGACCGAAGAAATGGTATGTGGTAATGCAAGAATAACTTTTGTTGATGGAAGAAAATTCCTAGATGGTATGAGGCATGAGCATGTGTGTTTTTCTTTAATTCCAAAAGCTGGTAAAGAGGAAGTAGAGGATTTACCTGTAGAGGTTGCAGATTTGTTGAATGAGTTTCAAGATATTGTATCTGATAATGTGCCTGATGGATTACCACCAGTAAGAAAGATCAGTCATTAGATGGACTTGATTCTAGGAGCCAGTTTTCCAAATAAGGCAGCACATAGAATGACACTAGTAGAAAGTGAAGAGTTGAAGATAGATTTGAAGTTTAGTTCATCACATCATCCATAGATATTATATGGAAGTAGTCCAAGAAATGCATCTAAGTTGAGAAAGATAGATAAAGGAGAAATAAGTAGTGTTGAAGCTGAGGATTTTGTAGAACATTTGAAGAACATCCATGAGGAGGTGAGGAAGCATATTACCAAGATGAATGTGTAGTATAAGGCTAAGGCAGATGAAAAAAGGAGGCATAAGGAATTTCAATTTGGAGAAGAAGTCATGGTTCATTTGCGGAAGGAAAGATTTTTGGTTGGTACATATAACAAGTTGAAAATGAAGAAGTTTGGGCCATGAAAGATACTGAAGAAGCATGATTCAGGAAATGCATATGAGGTCGAGTTGCTTACTGAGCTGAATATTTCACTAGTATTTAATGTTTTAGATCTAACAGAGTATCATGAAGGAGGTGTTGAAGATGAGGTTACAACAGCACAGTGGAGTATTCTAGCAACCAGTTCAGATATCAAGGAGATTGAAGACATACTGGATAGTCGTGTTGGCAGAAGCACAAGGAATAGGACATATGAAGAGTATTTGGTCAAATGGAAAGGACAACCTATTGAAGATTCATCATGGCTAACAAAGGATGAGGTTAACCGTCTTGGTTTTCCTTTGCACACCTAAGTCATGACAGGGTCACTTCTCAAATTACCCCAGGTGTCTGATGCAGGAGCATCCTGGGTGTAAGAGAAATCTTGCATCACCCAAAAATATTTCTATTTTTGTATTCAATAAGGGCTATCTTGTGCAGAGCTACTATTTATGGAAACTTTCTATTTTTAGTAAGTTGGTCATCCGATCTCAAAATGTTCTAATTTCTTCCCTCGAGGTTCATTTTGGCCATATCAGCCTGCCAATAAAGTTTCATTTAAGATCAAGTCTAGCTTTGTCGATATTAAAGATTTTCGGTATTGGCAATAGGGTACAAAAACTTTGAACTCATTTTTGAAGGCTTTAGAGGCCCCAGATGAGGTCAAAAATTTGGGTGACAAGCGCTTGTGCGAGTCAAGCCTATAGAGGACTTTGTGGCCTTTTCAGAATGGGGTCATAATAGTCAATCGGGTCAACTAGCGATGACTTATGGTCTTCGGAAGTTGGGTCACCTAAAATGGCAGAAAATGGTTTTCCTTCAAAATTTCTGTTTGGGTTTCAAAAGTTATTTTGAGATGACTTTGATGTAATAAATTGTAAAATAAAATAATTCTAAGTTTGGTCGGCCTTGTTGGCTAAAATTCTGGAACCTTCCGAGGTGGTGGAAAATTGCCTATATAAGGAAGGCTGTAGTGTTGTCTTAGGTAGTTCAGGATAGTTCTGGGTAGTAGATCTGGGTAATAATTCGAGGCTTTGTCCTACAGTATATTGTAAGGGAATGCCCATGTGGCTTTACATATTGTAATTTCAAAAATTTGTAATTCCACGTTTGTGGAGATAATAAGAAGCCCATTTTCTGTTCTTGCAAATTGTTGTTATGTGTTTGTGGTATTAAGGGGAGCACCCTTCATCAAATTCTTTTGAGTATCTCAGAGGTAAATGAGGGGTCCTTCCCCTATCTAATATTCACTAAAGAAAGATGCATAGTGCATCAATTCAAGGATTCATTAGAATGTCTATTTTGTTAGTTGATGCTAGTGTTCACTCTTTAGGTGATGCCTGAAGTTGTAAAAAATGATTATGTATGCAATGAGATATCCGTACATTCTAGGTATGATCCATTGTCTGAATTTATTTTTTAGGATTATGTATCTTTGGTATTATTGTCAAAGAGGGAGAATAAGCTATTGACAATTATAGAGAAATGAATATTGTTGATGAACACAAAGAGGGAGAAGATGGAGAATTGATGATCAAAAGCAAATAAATATGGAAAGTAAGAATAAGAAACTAAGAGGGAGAATACAGATTAAAGAATAGATGATAAGAAGATAAAGTTTCAGACAAGCACATATGATAAAGTTTAGAAGGAGTGAAGGAAAAAACATAGTGACTGAGAAGACTAAAAAAAAAAGAGCTACAACAAGAACAGAACAAAGATATCCAAGTATTGCCATCATCAATTGACAATGTTTCCATCAATGTCAAAGAGGGAGATTGCTAACCCCAACTAATGGTGATGATGATGACAATTGAGATCAAAGGTATACAAGATTTTAGAAGGATTATATGAGTTGTTATTTTTCCATTGATGTCAATCAATTGACTTTTGGTTTATATTGAGTTTCCATATCGTTAGGAGCATGATATAACTTGAGTGATGAGTTAAGGAAAAAGACAAAGTGAAAATTTGTGAAGGAGTTAGTGAAGTTTAAAAACTTAATTGGGAAGCTAATACAGATCATACAATGATAAGGTAATAATGGTTTAGTTATTTCCTAATTTACATTTGATGATATCAAGTCGGTAAAGGAGATTGGACAAGTGAGAAATGTTAGAAAGTTGACAAGGCAAAAAAAATTGTTTAGTTATTGAGAAGGAAGAAGTCATTTGGTAAAAGGAAAGTAACTTTTGGTAAAGAGAAAGGAAGCCAAGACACCGAGTGCAAGGAGTTAGATACCGAGCAAAAAAAAAAGAATTTTGGTTGAAGGAAAATGAAGGGCATCAAGCATAGAACAAAAATTAAATACAAGGATCAGAATGACATTTAATAAAGAGTCACAGTGATCTAGAAGATTCCAAGGATGAAGAAGAGTTATTTAAAGAGATCTATGATCAGGAAAATTCAAGGTGATGATTTATGGTAAATATTCAAGTGAAAAAAAGTGAAGGTACAAGTTTCAAGAAAAGTTAAAGTTCTGATGTGATGATAACAAGTTTTACTGAGTGCCAAGTTCATTGAATCAGTTCAAGAGGATGATCTGATAGTTTAGAATAAATAAAGGAAAACCTAATCAAGCAGATTAAGAGGCAAAATAGTCTATATAAAGGATGAAATTGAATGAAAAACAAGCTAGCTAGTTGAAGTGTTGATGTGTTGTCGAGTGATGCGGTGAAGAAGAAAAAGGTGGACATTTGAGTCTACATCAGAGATTGATAAAGTGTTGAGGCCAGTGAATAGTGTAGAAATGAATTAAAGGCAAAGAGCATACAAGTGATCTAACTAAGAAAGAGGTAGTTGTAGATTTACAAATCAAATTTTATATTGTTTCTTATTAACATTTGTAGTAGGAAAATCTCTTATCTAAGTGGACTTTTAACAATCTTATTGTAAATCTTTGAGAGAGGTGGCATTCTAGAAGAGTGTTCAAAGCCCTTTAATGAGGCCACTCGTAACAAGGTAAAGATTCTAACAGATCTAATGCAAATACCCTAACAAGGTTACATTTAACAATGTGCATTATAATCTTTAACAAGATTGGCTCTTAACTGAGCATACTTTAGAAGAGTATTTTGATTGGTGGGTAACAATTTCCACAATGATTTTTCCCAAATTGGGTTTCCACGTTAAATATTGGTGTCAAATGTGTTGAATGTTTATTGTGCATGTTATTTTCTAATTACTTAAAGTTTTTGATTAAAAAAGTTAATTTAATTTTTTTATCAATTACTACTGAAGTTTATCTTACCGAGTTGAATCAGAGTTAAATTTTTTAAGGTTTAAAGAATCATTGATTACTTATTCACCCCCCTCTCAATAATCCAACAATACGTTGATGATTTTATATGGTTGAATAAGAAAATAAGATTCTAGA
Source organism: Chamaecyparis obtusa (assembly GCA_027943335.1). Classification (NCBI taxonomy): domain Eukaryota; kingdom Viridiplantae; phylum Streptophyta; class Pinopsida; order Cupressales; family Cupressaceae; genus Chamaecyparis; species Chamaecyparis obtusa. Next base: position 234,027 of record BSBK01005512.1, on the reverse strand, counting down.
GTATTATAACACAACCTAGAAATGCTATTAGGTTTTGTAATAGTGTGGGAAGTAGAAAATGATGTCTATCTTGTGGCTTGTTACAATGTTCATTTGTCCCAAATTCTAGAATTGAGAAGAGAACAACTCATTGCCTTTGGTAATTTCTAGGGATAGGTTGACTTGTATATGAATTGTTGTAGATTCCTAGATGGCATTATTTTCTTCTCATTGGAAATCTATTTTAAATCTCCTATGGTTGAAAGATAATATATTATCTTTCCTTCCATTGTGAATGCTTTTTTTTGTCAAGTTGTGTAGGAAACAATGAAAATGTTGTTGGAAAAGTTTCCCTATTTTGGTTGTTCAAATGGCTCACATAGGTGGGGAACTACTAGTAAATACAAATAGATTCTGATAATAAATAAGGTTTTTAATGATTAAAAAACAAAAAAAGGTTGTTAAAAATCTGCAAGTACAAGAGCCAGTAGTTGCAAATAGAAAACTCATGTCAACAATATCTGATGAAACACTAAATATATGAGATAAAACTAAATATATGAGATATAATGTATTCATATATAATCAGTAACACATGTTTTGATGTGGAAGAGAAAATTATTATACAAAAAAGTTCATTCTTGATGAAAAATAAAATAAAATAAAATGAAGTATAACTAAAGAGTCTCTGGAAATCACAATTGGCTTAGTTTAACTTATGATCCTTTAATACAAAGGTTGTACTTTAATACAAAGGGTGATCCTTTAATAAAAAGACTCTAGGATAGAGAATATCAAATATTAGCTGGAGATAAATAAATTTCTAACCAGATTATGATCAAATTAAGTTTCACCTAGATTTGAATTCAATTTACTTCTCTGTGTCTCCTAGAACATATTGCAGGCATGACATGTATATTCATCTAAAATCTCATTGTATTCTAGGTGTACTCATCAGTTTTCAAAATCAAGGCCATCTTATAATGGATCCACCATTGACATGGGAAATCAATTTTTTACTGCCATTCAATAGCTTAAGATCCATCCATAGAAGGGTTCTCCTTATACCACCATTAACTAGGGTCTGGTGTTTGATTTTTGAAAGCCCTAAATCTTCAACCTTGCATATAGGTCATTGATAATATTTCATGTTTACCAATAGGTTCTTCTATTTCAAGTCAAAGTGCACAATATTATTTCCATGTAAGTATTCTATTCCAAGCATAAAATCCATGAAAATTATTAGTCACTTTCACATATCAATTCCCTTGTATTCATCCTACCTTTGCAAGACATATTTGAGTGATGAATTCACCATGTAATCTATAATTTTTATTAATGTCCCCCCTAGCCCATTTAGTACAACACCATAGAAAACAAAAACATAATTTGGATTATCTAATTGTGCAAGCATGTGAGATCTCCTCTAGAAACTAGCCCTCGAACACTCTTTGCTCAGATGGTTTACCATGAAGCATCTATTCTTTATCTATTTTATTTCCACATTTGTTCCCCCCCATTTTCCATGATATACTGTTCCAAAAGTACTAGAACCAAGCTTTCTCAAATCCTCAAGGTTGGCATATTTTATTGTCTACAAACTAAGATCACTATCTTCCTTGACATCTATATCTCATTCATCCATGCCTATTTCTATAGCTACATGATTGTATGATATTGAGTCTAAGTTGGTAGCCATTTCATCTTCTTCCTCTTTTAACTAGTCTCTATGAGAAGCATTTCACTATACATTTTCACCTTTGGTGGCTTGATCTCATTCCTGCATTGACAGGGTTGGAGAACTATAATGTGGTGGCTGAATGGATGCAATAGGTAGATCCTTGAAAGAATTATTCTCCTCTCTTCCAAGTTTATCTTCTACTTTGACATCTTAAAAAGGTAAGGCTGGTGAAGGAAGACCTAAACCAAATCCATCCTTGATAGAGACCTCTTCTCGATAGGTTACCTTTTCTTGCACCTGAAGGCAGGTTGAAACATATATGTTGCTAATAGGATACAAATTTCTAGTAGTAATGCTCTTTGTGCAAGAAGAGGGTTTTGTTACCTTTCCATTTTCCACATTTGAAGAAGAAATATCTTTTAGGAAGCCCATCATTGAATCATATTCACTTTTCCCAACTGGTGAAGTCACATCTCCATCCTTGACTTGATAAAGGGAGCTTCTATTTGAATGAATATCCCTTACTGCATGTTCACTATCATCACCAACTATCTCCTTTAATGGAACTTGTAGGCCATATGGTGAACTCTTTGGAAATGTTATGGTATTAGAGTTAGGAATATATGTTTTTTTCATTGGAAGACCTAGCATTTGAAATGTCGACTAGAAGCGAGAAAGCTAGATGCCCACTAACATCAGTAGTTTCCATCTCGCCAAGTAATTGCTCCTAAGGTTGGTCATCCATACAAATTAAATTATTGGGACTTTCATTATGTATAGTAGAGATAGGTATATTAATAGGATCACTTATTTCACTTTTACTTACCAAAGGTGAACCATCATATAGTTTGAATTCTTCTAGCTCCATTGATTATTAATGGACATTATGCATCATATCTACTTTAACACAATCATCCCTCTATTCTCATTCCACCATACTATATTCATTTCAGAAGAGCTAGATGGTTCACCTTTGATATTAGGGATCGATGTATGAACTCAAATTAACTTCTCTAAGTCTTTGGCTCATTGATTGATCAACACAAGATAAAAAAGGAGTGGTATTCAATAATTGATCAACCATTATGGGCTCTTGCAAAGGATTTACTAGTCTTATTTCTTACAATTGATTCCATAACTTGGTACTACAACTTCATTCATTATTTGTATTCTCCTTGGTGTTTACACTAGGTCTGGAAGAATTCCTATGGATTTCATATCCCCCACATTAGGGGTCTGTTTGAACTGGTACGAAGTTGGTTCAAAAGATCCAACATTATCACTTTCTTGGTAAGTATGATGAGAATCACTCCAACCTAAAATGGACAAACCATATGGGTCCTCTAGAAGAAATATTCCACTAGAAAATGCACTAGGTTTTCTGAGGTGCCTTCCTGATAAATCAATACCATTATCATCTTGTTTGTCTTTAATTTTTTCTATTCTCTCTGTAGAGGAAACATAAGAGTTTGGTTCTTACATTCTATACTAGAGATCATAATTACATTTATCTTGTCTCTCATGAATATATGGAGATTTTTTTTTTGCACCACATACTCCATTCCACTATGAGGAATTGCATAACATTTTCATCGAGAAATCATTAGTTGAAGGTGCCTTTTTTAGTCAGATCTTGATGATCTCCAACAGAAATGACACTTTCTTGCAAGAAACTTTCTCTAACATTTGAAGTTGGTTTCCTTACTGATCCATTCATATGATGACTCTAAGATATCCCTTCATACATATAATGAACTAGATTGGTAACTAGTTTATATAAAGCACCATCAAAATGTACAATAAGCACCATATGATGAGGAATTTTTTCTTCGGAATGGAACAGATGATCCTAGCACAGGTCTTTCTATCAAAAAAATTGTTCATATCCTTGCCTTTGATACTGAGAAGGAAGAGACATAGGATGAAGACCTATGATAGAAGGGTCATAATAATGCAACATTGTTCCATATGATGGTTTTTCCATAATAAAAACATTTGGAGGGTGGTACATCTACAAGTGCTATTGTCCAAATTAATTTTGATGTCCAATAAGGTATGGTGAATGAGTAGCATAAATTGGGTGCAGAATTCCTATAGTAGAAACCATATGGGCTTGGAGATGAGAAGAAGTAGGTTTTTCTGAATAAGAAATAGAAAAAAATCACTCTACTACTTTTGTTGTTCTTGTGTAGCATTCATGTATAATCTCCCATCATGGATTAATTACCAAGGGTGGTTCTGATAATCCCCTTGAATAAAATGTTGTTGAGAAGGTCCACCCTCAACATTAATATGTTGAATCTATCTGACATTTTGCAGATGTGAATCCATATGATGTTGGCAATATGTGGAGGGTGTTGGATGATATGCAATAGGAGGGTGTAGATTTAGAGGAGGAAACAATGTATCTAATCTAGTATACAATATGGATTGGGATACATCAATTTCCTCTTGCTACCACTTTCCCCTATACCCAACTACCATAATTTGAGGATCATTCTGAAATTTGGAAACAAATGGCACATATCTCTTGTATTCTAGATCATGATAACTAGCCCCTCCATCTAGTCATTGTATTGTAGAATATGAATGACCGACGATATTTTATATTTGTTCTGGGATAAGATGTCTAGAGCTAAACCCTAATCTAGACTGGTTGAGATGAGTGGGCATTGAGGACAATACAAATGATGATGAAGTTGATGTTGTTAAGATAGGGACTTTATAAGTACCTCTCTTAGAAGAAAATAATGAGATAGGTGGTAGGGGGGATGAATTCAGAATATCCTAGGGTATTATTTTGATAGGAAATAGACTTGAAGCACCTCCCTGATCTTGCACATCAATTTTAGATTATTTACAACATCTAAAACTATCAAATTCTCCAAATTTTGTGAAGGTGTACTTTCCACATTGTCCTCATGTTTCCTGAAGGCTACCTCTATTATCCCATTATCCTCTACGTAAAGATACCTAGATAATTTATGAACATTCATTGAAGCAATGTGGGCAAGGTCAGTAACAGATATCAAAGAAAGGAAGAGTCTGAGCCTGGGTGAAAAATAAGGTCTACATATCTTTCTATGATCATGATGTTCTCTTTTTGTTTAGGATATTGAATTTGTCTAGTACACTGTCACATACACATATGGTGTAGGTTGTCTTATCACTAAAGGTACAAACCTTATCATACGAGTAATTTAATTTGTAGGCTTCATTTGTTTTTACTCATAAACTTTAGTTAACCAAATAGATAGTTTATCCGTTCAATGTCAAAAATTTATTTTCTTATATTTTATTAGTTATTAGTTTCCATTGTCCAATTCCATGTCAATAATATGTTCTGTCTTGTGTATTTTTTCTTTCTTGGAAATTCCTAGGTGCAGTTATGGGCTTCCTTGAATGTTGTGTCACTTATATATGTCTGTACTACATTGTTGAGAGTTTTATGGAGATATATGATCCAACTTCCAAGGATTTGGCCTCTAGAGATGTTGTGTCTAGATCCTTGACCATGTAAATTCTTGAAGGCCATGGTGTTGGTTTGTGTAGACATATATTTATTTCTATACTTGGCTAAAACAAAAAGACATATGAACAATTTTGGGAATCTACTATCAATATCATGTTTCTTATTTTGATGACATGTTTCTTGGTGAAAGTCACTCTTAGATGATAATCTAGTCTTAAAATCTCCATTCCTGTAGAAGTAAAAGCTTTATGTTTGTGTTTCTTGTATTTTGATATTTCTTTGGTTGACAAGTTTTACATTTTTTTGAATTGCTTCTAGTTGCTAATTTTATGTCTTTTCTTGTAGGACCCTTGGAAGACCACATTTATCTCCACTTAAATCACCTACCACCAGAGGTCTTGAAAGAGAGTCTTTTTAACATCTTAGAAATTGCAACAATCTTTGTAGGGGTCGATGTCATAAAGGAACCAATACCTGTCTTACCAACTGCTCGCTACAATATGGGTGTCATTTCAACAAATCACCTTGGTGAGGTAAGAGTGGATATCAAAGAAATATTATGTCTACTTGAATATCTATAGACAATTATTCTCTTCCTATTTTGGGAATCTTGACCTTTAAAGAAAAAATATTATGTATAGCAGAATCCAATATAAGTCTTGCATATTACCATCAACCCATTAACTATACCACTATATTTTTTAATAGATTCAAATATTTCTTACCTTAGGAATTTTACTTTTTTGAATTATATATTAAGCTCCATTCAAAAGTCTACTAGTCATGTACAATAGAAAATTTCATAAAATAAAAATGTGTACTTGACTAATTGCTCTGTACTTAGATTGAAAACTAGCAATTAGAGCTCCTCCTAGCTCATTTGACATCATTAATAGAGGTAACAACCTTCTTGAACAAAAAAAATGGTTAAAACTCACTTGTAACATAATTATAGGAAACACCAGCTTTATGAGGAAAGCATAAGTAGAATTAGAAGTTACTTAGGACTCTTTGTTAGCTTTGGAAAAGTTTATAGCTTAAATTTATTAGATTTCTTACAAATGAAGGCCTAGTCAAAATTCAATTTTAACATATCAAATGACTAGTTTATAGCTTGAAAAAACATTTATTTCCATCAAGATAGATGGTGTACAGAGAGGGCTTGTGAGTAGATTTCAACTTTCAAAACTACAATACTTTTAGTTGGCTTGTAGTTTACCTCATACTAATTTGTTTGCATCACATATTTCAGAGATTGTTTTCCATTTTGAGTGTAAGGGTTACAAACTTTTTTCCATTAAGCTAGTGGTTCCATCCAAGGAATTTATAGAGAAACATTATTATTATTTGAAAGAGAGATCATTTCTCATTGGCTTATGTGAATTCCTTAGTTCTAGACCTTTTTCTTAAAATGGTTAGTGTACTTGCTCAATTTTTTTTCTTCATATCTATTCATTTTTTAGGGAAATTCACCTCTTCTTTTGTGGGTCGACCTTACTTTCATTTGAGATATCATCTCACTTATATTAATTATAATGATATGGCTTTCATGGGTTTGAACATGCAGCTCTGTAATAAATTTCTATTCTTTCATACTTAGTATTGGTCATATCTATGAGGTATAGTAAATTCAATGAGAGATCAAATAAAGAGTTTTTGATGTTATTTGAACTTTGACATATACAATAGTGTTGTGTTTAATTCCCATGTGAACATAACCAATTTGATAATTCTTCCAATCTTAGTAATGACATGATTTTTGTAGGTATGGGAAGATGGAGTCATTAAATATGGACACAAGCTTATAGGTGCAACCAATCCTTAGAAATCAAAGCCTGGGACAATTCAAGGTGATCTAGCCACAACTGTTGGAAGGTTTATTTTGGAACGTGTAGCTTGATCAATACAAATTATTTATATTATGAATTCTTAGATATTATTAGAATAGGATCTTCAAGGAAAGGTAAAATGCACAAATTCGACGTCCTCAATTTTGATATGCAGGAATAGTATTCATGGAAGTGATGGGCCAGAGACACCCAAGGATGATCAATTATACACATAACAGTGAAAAGTAGCTTTATGCAAAGTGAAGAATAACTCACATTTTAAAGCATAACAACAAGAAGTAGTTTTCTGAAGAATGATCCACTTCCATTTTTTATTTGAAAAATAAAGATGTCACTAATAGTCATTCCTGGTCTGATTATGACCTTTAATTATTCCCTCACTAAATTTTGTAGGAAAGATACAAGTTAATATTCCTAAAAAATTTCTTTTTTCCTTAAATTGACTTTGATTCTCTTTTTGAAGGTTCGGGCATTTTACGAATTTCAAATTTCCATAGAGAATATACATTCTAGTAAGCACAATTCAAGAGATGCTATGTTTGTTTCTTATATTTACTTGTTATTATCTCTTTCTTTTAACATGTGCTTTGCTCATAAATGTACAACTTACTATAGAAAGCTTTCTTAAATTTACTAGTAATTAAGAGACTCTTTTCACATGTACTTTAATAAGAAATGTACAATTTACTCTTAGAAACTTATGTAAGAGATTCTAGGGAGAAAGAAAGATTGTTCAATGTTATTCACACCATTCCCTATGTTGCAAGAAAAGAAGAATGGGCATTTCACTGGATTGAGATGTTTATATAAATATATACCACTGAAAATTTTTATCAGTATTAATGCCATGTTAACATTTTTTGCAACATACATGGCATTTTTTACTCTAGAATGCAAAAAATTGTGGTTCTTAGAAGGCTTAGGACACTGAAAATTGAATTAATAGAGTTGATTATATGTACCTAGATTACTTTACAGTTTTGGTTCATTTGTAGATAAAATTTTTGCATTTCAAAATTAAATTGAACATTGATGTTTTGGATTCTTGATTGAGAGAGTCATTCTTAGTCAGTTGTAATAGCTATAACTACCTACTACCATATTATCGAAATTGGTACTATAAAGAAAATGATTTATGAAGAGCTACTCAAATCTTTCTCCTTATATTCTTATTATTTCTATAGCACTAAATTTCAACTTCCATATATCTGGTTGTCCCATTGATATATCCAATTTGGGATGATCAAAGTACAGACAAAAAAATAAATATTAAACTGCCCATAAAGTTATAAATATAACAAATGAAAGCTTATATGTATCTTAATGAAAGTTTAGTTAGCACATGATTATTTTTTAAAGGGTACTAGCTCAGTGGAAGCGCACTTGCTTTACAAGCAGGAGGATGGTGGTTCGATTCTATCATACCCTAATATGACTAAATATATGACTAATTTAAGGATAAATATATGACTAAATTAATGATTAAATATATGACTAAATAAATGACTAGATTAATGACTAAATATATGACTAAATTAATGACTAAATAAATGATTAAATATATGATTAAATAAATCACTACTATAACTAAATTAATGACTAAAATAGTTAAGTCATAAATTTGGTTGTGAGATAAATGACTGACAATAAACTACTAATTGTCATGTGACCAAAATTAGTCATTTATCTATAATTTTTAGTAGTTTATTTAGTCATATAAGGTTGTTTTTAGTAGTTTATACTAGGTTCAAAATTCCCTTAAAAGCTAATAAGTTGGAATTGTTTTTTAGTGCCAAGGTTGTGCATACAAGGCTCGAATATCTCCTTTATGGTGGCAAATCAATATCAAAATTTTCTAAGTGTGAAATGATGTTTGTCCTCACTCCAAGGATGAAGTTTGCTTGTGAATGAAGTGACATGGATGGAGTTGAAGTTGTGGACTTAGCCAAATCTTGGAATACATGCATGGATCGATTTTCCCTTATTGGCCTATTTTATTAATTAATTAAATAAAATAGGAAAATATAATAAAGTGAGTGTGGAAACTTCTAGAAGAAGCAAAAGTTTTAATCCCACATTTCTTGTTGGTGGTGTAAGAAAAGCCCAAACTTCTTTATAAAGCTGGCAGCCCCATTGTAAAATCACATGTAATGGTGAAAGGCAGAGGCAAAGGTGGTAAAATCTAAAGTAAGCTGCCATAGAAAAATGCCCATCATTGTGCAATTGAGGATTAAGCTTGGATGGTGGCTACCATTGAAGGGAGGACTAAAAGAAGACATTTTCCAAGTTTGTGGGAGCCATTAGAGGGCCAAGATAAAGGTATTATTAGACCAAAATCTAAAACCCCCTCTAATGGTGTGATTTTCTCATGAAATTCATGGAAAAATGATTGCATAGAATTTTGTCTATGCACTTTTGCAAGTTGTTTGGGGAACCTTTTTCTAAGTTTTGAGCACAAAAGGGGGTTGAAAAGATAGGTTTGCAGACCCAAATTTGAGAAATTTTCCAGCAACTGTGATTTTTTGGAAAAAAATAGTAAAAATAATCAAGGCCCCAAACCACTCCACACTTGATTGCAAAGTGATTGCAAGGCCAAAACAAAAATTCTAGGAATAATTTGAAGCATCAAAAAACTAAAATTCATGAGTTACAGACCAAAATCTAAAATCTCCAAGAGCACAAAGTTGTGTCATGTTTTAGACTAACTTATCAAGACAACTAAATTTGAGTATTTCTAACTAAATTTTTTTTTTTTTCAAACATATGGTCTAGCTAGATTCATTAGATAAGTGTTTCAACTTTTCGAATTGGAAATATCTATTAAATGTATGTTTTATACCAATTTGAGTCCAATTACCAAAGAAATAAAATTATTTCAGAAAAGTGATGTTTCAATAACTCCTACTCTTTTTAATGATATTTTTTGAAAAATATAAGAATACCCTTTTGTAGAGCTCAGAGTCAAGATTATTTCCATATAAGTTTTATAGTATTTTTATTAGATCTAATATATTATAATTTTAAAATACTGCAAGTAGGTATTTTAACATTCGAGAAGATGTTTCTTCAAATAAAGAAAAAAATAGTAAATCATATCATAAAAATTTAAAATTTATATTTAACACTAGAGGAGAGAGTCATCTTCAAGAATATGTAATTTTTTTTCTAAATGGTGTAGATTTGATAGGGGAAATTTGGTGGGAGATGAAAACTATCTATTTCGGATAAGTTTGACTTTTAGTAGTTATATTGGAGAAAATATACATCGAAAACCAATCTTTATTCTTTTATGCACTAGCTATACATATCATTTATGATATATTTTGAAATCAGAGGAAAAAAGGATTATTTGTATATACTTAATTTTGTTGGGAACTAGACCTTAGATTTTCAACAATTGAAAAATGGACTTCAAAAATTAAAAAACTATGTCAATTCTTGTTCAATTTTTTTTAAAAAAATGTCACATTTATGTTGTTAAAGTTGAACAGTTTGTGTGTTGTTGACATTTTCCTTTATAAAAGTGTGACATAGGTTTGTACTTTTACCTCCCTATATGGTTCAATTTTTTTAGAAAATTTACAAGTTTTCCTTGGCATTCACAACTCCCAAATTTCATTGCAGGATTTTTAGGGATGATTGGAAACCTTTTCCAAGGGCATTAAAAGTCTGAAAAGCTGTCCTCAGACTAACTTCTGAAGAAATCCTTATACATGGGCAATTTTTTACCAAAAAAAATTCCTATAATTTCTCCATTCATCCAAACTTCAAGGTGTGTGTTGTTGAGTCTTCTCCCATCAATTCCCCATCGTTTCCAATCATCTTAGGCAACGTTGTTAAAGATATGTAGCTTTGGTCGAATTACTATAATCGATATAATCAAATGTATAAGTGACCTATCGGCCTTGAACATTTAATCTCTATCATTTACCTACTGGAGATCTGATTATTAGTAAATGATATTATATTATGATTATGATTATGATTATCTCATAATCATAATATAATAATATTATTATTTTTTGGCAAAATTTTGATATTTATATTAATAAAATTGGTTCAAAAAGGGCTCCTAGAGAAAAGAACCAGTAAAGAAAAACTCTATTCATTACCCATAATACAAAAAGCAGACAAATCTACAAGTTTTTCTTATCTTCCCGATCCTATCTACAAAACCCATCAAAGCCCCCAATACATTTAGATAGAGATAACCATCATCTCCATACCCCTACAAAAATAAAGGGATGGATAAATGCAATAATCCAAACCCCCGTTTCTATTCATTTTAGAATTATACAAAATTTTGATATGCAGCCATGGCATATTGACAAAAATATGAATGAGTCAACAATTTAATAGTCCCCAATCTCTTTGGAAGAAGCAAGTCTTTACTGAGCTAAGAGAAAAGCCTGATAGAATGAAGGCCGAAGATCCAAAAGATCCAAATGAGAGTGTGAAATAAACTGTATCAAAATGTGATTTCTTGAAGACTTGCATTATAAGATAGTATAAACAAAAACCAATCAAGAAAGGAAATCATCCCTGATAGTGCACATTCTCATCCTCAAGATGAGGCGGATGAGAGAAGAATAAAGAACTCCATATTCTATCATCTTCAACATGAATAGAAGAAGAGGCTCCAGAATCATCAATTATATACCAACAAGGAGAGGAAAGTTCACCTGTAGTCGGTTCCAGTGGATTTAGTAGCCCTGATTCTGTCAAAGGAACTGATGAAACACACAAAGCCAAATTAGAGGCTCTTTCCTCTGGTGCAGATGAGGCCGAGTGAGAAAAAAGATTAGCATGAGCTATTGCATTAGAATGACCCATAAGGCCCAATATAGCATATGTCTTGGCAAAAGATTTCCCCCGATAGACAACATCAACCGAATTCCTATTTAGAGTAATATCCAAAGGCATGATGGAGGAGGAGGCTATGCATTTTTTAATTGCCCCATAGATCATAAATTTTTTTTCTGAATTCAACAAAAAATGTCATGGGAAAATATCTCCAACACTTGCTTCCCCCTCCCACAGATTATAACCTTGGACAATGACAAGCAACTTATCATTTTGGAGAAACTTGGGCCGAGTTGTCCCATTTTCCACATGAAATAACAATGAACAAGATTGAGAGAGGTCAAGAAAAATTGAGCAAACGACAGATATTATTTGAGACAGAAATATAATTCTCTTAAATCTCGGGGAGAGGATAGATTCCCCAATAAGCTAGCGAATGCTCCTACAACACTTTGAATAGTGAACAAAAAACATAGAGTCTAAATGATCATCAGTTATCTTACCTTCAACAGAAGTTCCAAGTCATCAGAAGGTAAAGAAACCCTCAAATTTAAAGGCTTAAATTCATCAGCAAATCTGGAAACAACCATAGAAAAGAAAAATAGAGGAGAGCCAAAGTTTTACCAAAAGCAACTCCAATACAAAGTAGAAAGGGGCACAAATATATAAAGCATAGTACCAAATGAAGGAGGAGAATGATTCATAAATACTACTAAGATGGTGAATGACTGAAAAAGCATGCCAACATACAGGATTATTAAGTCATATAAATAGCCAGATATTAGAGATCAAAGGCATGTGATGAGTTATGGCCATGAATTTTCCACAGAGACAACCATACTTTATGTATCACTACAAATCATAATAGGAAGTGACCCAATCAAATCAATTACATGATTGGCATAAATATCCTGCCCAAAGACTGATTAAAATAAGAACCCAGCTCAAAATGTATGGGCATACCATAATGAAGCAGACACCCTTCGATAAATCAATTTGGCCATATCATTTTAAACAGTGGACTTAGAAACCAACTCAATGTTGATTATATTAAAAATGGAGGGATAAGAAATTGGGGAAACAATGGGTGAGGGGAAAGAAAAATGAAGACCCTCCGAACCAAACTTTGAAAGTGCATCTGCTAAGTTATTTCCTTCTCTAAAGATGTGGGAGATATAGCATTCAAAAATAGAATCTAAAAGGGACCAAATCTATTCTAAGACATAATGAGTATGCCGGGAAAAAGCACACCTAGAAATACAAGCATTAATGATCACCGAAGAATCTCCTTCAATATGGAGAAAATTAAAATTTATCTTTTTAGCAGCGGAAAGACCATACAACAAAGCACATGCCTCTACTAAATTATTGGTCCTGGGAGGAATAGGATGAGCCTAAAAAAAGAGAGCAGAGCCAGACCAATCCCGGAGAGCAAAATCTATACTCGAATTCCTCGGGTTACCTTTGGAAGCTCCATTAAAGTTAAGTTTAATAAAACCCCGCTGAGGAGGATTTCACTTAACTTGATACCTAATTAAAGATATATCCTTAGGGCATAGAGGGAAAGGGAGGGATGAAAAATATAATCCCTTAAATTTTTTTGAAATATAATTATCCCAAGATGAAAATATCCCGTCACCCTTGAATTTACAAGAATAGGCATTAGCGACTTCCATAATAGATCTCTCTAAAGTAGACATAACAGAGTCAAAAGAGGAAGGTTGATTACAAAATATCCTCTTATTCCTTTCCCACCATATAGACCATAAGACCAGAGATGGACTAGAAATCCATAAACAAGAGAACATTGATTTATGACACAAGATAGGCCAAGATTGAAATAGGTCCCAAATTAGGAATGGAAGGGGCATATAGAAGTTCAATTGTTTGCAAAACAAACTGCCAACAAAGTTGTGCCAAAGGAAAATTTAAAAAGAGGTGATGAACTGACTCCAACTCTTGATTGCAAATAACGCACTAGAAAAATCCTGCAATATTAAGTTGAAGATGCCAAAGTAGAACAAAAAATGATCAGATGTAGCTATATTGTTTCTTTTTGGGCTGAGAAAGAGGGTTTTCTTCCCTGCTTCTTTCCCTTTGGAGCTCCCTGAAGCAGTGTATTTTAAAAATAACATATTTTAATAAAAATATAATGGCTTAGCCATTTTTACCAAAAAATAAATAAATATTAAGCCTAGCTAATCTGTCACTAGTAAGCACTCTCTTTTTCAAAACTATCCAAGTAAAACAACCTGCTTTGGGGAGAACAATAGGGTGCCAACAAAAGAAAAAGGCTCTATGTTTAACAACATTATTTTGCAAAGATCGAGCTAATTCATAACCCTGTTTGACAGAATAAGAACCATCTATAGAAGGAGCCCAAAAAAGGAGATCCGAAGCCTTGGAAAAGAAGACAACCTTATCTAAAAGCAGATGATTTGCACTAGAAGCCTTGTGATCATCAATTGGAAGGTTATGAAAATCCTTCCAAATGACTAATCTAGAATGAATATGGACTACAGAGACATAATCAACTAGCAAACATCCCCAACTAGAAGAAGCAATTTCCCAAACATCATGAAATAAGTCCAAGGAATTTAAGGGAGGGAAACCATTCCATGAGTCAAGCCAAAATTTAATAGACTCTCCATTATGCACCTCCCAAGAGACATGTGAGGTGATGGTGTGCCTAGAATTCATCATGAAATTCCAAATGGCAGACCCTTTTGGAGGATCAAGGGTAGAAATAACCCTAGAAGAATCTAGATTATCTAGATATTTCTATTACATTAGCGAACACCATTTAATAGCAAGCTGTGAATACATATTTCCACACTAGTTTACCACCGAAGGCCCAATTCCTATTAGAGATATTATGGAGACCAACCCCTCCAGTAGATGGAGCAAGAGACATGTCAGACAAAGAAATAAGAGGAATCTTTTTTTGACCCGACATGTTAGTAGTCTAGAGAAAATCCCTAATGAGACTTTTGATTTGGTTGAGAATTGGTTTAGGAGCTTGCAAGATTGAAAAGTAGTAATTAGGAATTGTTGATAAAAATGTTTTAATAAGAAGGGTCCTACCCAAAAGAGATAACCATCTAGACTTCCAAGCAACCACTCAGTCTTTGATGCGATTGATAACTGATTGCCAAAAGGAGGGCTTGTTTTGCCCTATGAAAAAAGTAATACCTAAATAGGTAGAAGGAAGCTCATCTAGAGGAAAGCCTAGGATATTAACAATATTAGCAGACACCTTTGGATCAATATGAAAGGTGTATACTTTTGACTTTTGAGCATTGATTCTCTATCTAGAAACATGATTATATAAATCAAGGACCTTCTTGACTTGCTTAGCTTCTTGAATAGAGGTTTTTCCAAACAATAATGTGTCATCAGCCAAAAGGGAGTGAGTAACTGAGATAGCATTATTTTCAATTTTGACACCCAACCAATGATCTAAGACATGATAATCATTAATAAGATGACTCAGAGCTTCATCCATTAAGATTAAAAAGTAAGGTGACAAGGGATCACCTTGCCTAACACCTTGAGAGGAAGGGAATAATCCGGTAGGAACCCCATTACTTAAGATAGAAAAATGGGTCCTTGAGATACAAGCCTTGATCCAATTACACCATTTCTTAGAGAAACCAAACTTAAGAAAAACATTAATAAGAAAGAACCAGTTTAGCTTATCATAAGCTTTCATCATATCTAACTTGACAATAAATGATGGGATATAATATTCATGAATAGAATGAAGAGTTTCATGGGCCAAAATAGCCCCGTCCATGGTTTCCCATCCTGGGACAAAACCCCCTTGTTCGGGTGAGACTATCTTGGGGATAAGATGTTGAAGCCTTAAATAGATAGCCTTTGTGACAATTTTATAGATAGTGTTACAAAGTGAAATTGGTCTAAATTCTACAAAAGTTTGAGGATCATCATTTTTAGGAATAAGAACAATGTTTGTAGCATTAAAGCATTTCAACATGGCTGTATTTTTCCTAGACTCCTCAAGAACGGCCAAAAGATCATGACATATAAAATCCCAAGTTTTTTGAAAAAAAAAGAGTCGTAAACCCATCAGGTCCAGGGGCCTTATCTGGTGGAAGGGAAAAAAACTACCAAACTTACTTCAGATAGGGTAAATGGGGACATTAATGTAAGGTTGTCTAGAGGAGATATTAGAGTAGGAGTTATATGAAGCACAAAGTTAACCTTATTCTCATTAGTGAGAGGGGAAGAGGGGGGGCAAGGAGATTTGAAAAAAATCAAACCCCTTCCTCCTGAATACCTTTTTCATCAGAAATTAAATTCCCTAGATCATCTTTAATGGAAAAAATGGACTTGGACACCTTTCTTTGTTTGGCTGAAGCATGAAAAAAATTAGTGTTATGATCACCTGCTTCCAACCATAATTCCTAAGACTTCTGCCTCCAATATTCTTCCTCCCTTGCACATAGCTCAACCCAAGCTTCTTGATATTGTTTTTGTTTCTTAAAGGTTTGAGGATCCATACCATTAGAAAATATTTTCTGATTTATATCAACCAATTCATTTTCAACTTTGGATTTCTATTAAAAAATATTCTTAAACACATTAACATTCCAAGCTTTTATCAAATTCTTAATGAAGCACATTTTCTTGTAAAATCTAAACATCATTGAGCCATCCACCAAAGGAGCAACCAACCACCATTGATTAAGAAGGGACTGAAATGATGGATGCCTAAACCAAATTGATTCAAACTTAAATGAAGACCTAGTAGAACTGGAACCATCTATACAAGATAAGTCAAAAGAAATTTGGATGGGAAAATGATTTGAATATGAAAAAGGTATAACTTCCACAACCATAGATATGTGTTCCAACTTCCAGATCTGAGAAGAAAGAAACCTATCTAATCTAACAACAATTTGTGAGAAGCCAGACCTACGATTGGTCCAAGTAAAAGCCCCATTCTGAGGTAGAATATCAAAAAGGGCATTATCTAAAATGAAATTATTGAAATCTATGATTGAACGGGAAGGAGGAGAAATTCCACCTTTTTTATCATTAGCCCCGAAAATGGCATTGAAGTCACCTTCAATAATGAATTTGTAGTCAGGGTAGTGTTGGATAATGGTAGTCAGATATTTCCATAAGTGCAACTTATCCAAGGTGGGGGTGGGTCCATAAACATTCATAAGGAAGAAAGAGTGAATGAAGAACCTAACATTAACAAATTGCCAATTTGATCCACTCTGCAATGAATGAATACCCACTTTAGAATTATTCCATAAAATGGATAAACCACCTGATGCCCCAACAACTGGAACACATCTACTTTTCTAGGAAGACCACTTTCCCATAGTCATATTAAAAGTATCCAAAGACAACTTAGTTTCTTGTAAAAGAACAACATCGGCCTGAGCAGAATCAAGTCTCATCTTGATTCTGTGTCTCTTGTTAGAGGCATTAATGCCTCTGACATTCCAAGATAAGATTCTCATTGAGGACAAGGAGAACCTTTCATTCTCCTTGTCGAACATCTCCTAGTTACAAAGAAATTAGCATCCAAGATTGATTGAAGACCAGCTTGAATTTCCTCCAAGGCCGTAGTTGCCCTAGATTTTATACCCCTAGTTTTGGGAGTTTTAACACCAAATTTAGGGGAGATCGGTGTCTGAACAATTGATAGCTTATCAACATGATCGACTTTAACATCAAGTGAAGAAATTTTCTATTGAGAATCAAATTCTTAAGTTAAAACAAAAGGAAAAAATTCAGTGACTGAAGATGGAACTGTCTTGTGCATTGAATTTAAATGTCCATCAGAATTCTCAAGGCAATTACCAATAATGGCCTAGTTCATATCTTGTGATACATTGTTAAACAAATTATTATGAGAAAAATCATACCCAAAGAGAGAATCAACATCCAAATCATTAACATCTTGTAAATGAGAAGAAACAAGAGACATCACTTCTGTAGACATAATAGCAGCATGTTCTTTAGTTACTTTCCTTAGTTTTAGAGGGTTGTCTGAAAACATAAGAGACTTCATGATTGAATAAAAAATTGACATATCTAGAAATTTGAAAATTGACTTTACTTCAGAAACAACAGCCTGAGAAGTATCTATGGCACTAAGAAATGCCATAATAGGGGGAAGATAAACCTTTAACATATTAGCAAATGAAGCCATGAGAACTGGAGAAATTTTTATTGGGAGAATAGAAATAGTGTGTAATGGAAGAACATCAAAAGTATCATTATGGAGAAGTTTGGCCAAATTATCTTGGCATGACACCTTCGACGGCTCCATAAACCCATGAGTATGAATTGATGAGGTCATGTGATTTGGATATGGGTAGACGTGATCAGTCTATTTTGGTAGGTTTTCCTTATTAACATTTTGAAGATCTTTTCCCAAATTATCCTGACAAACCATACTATCCTTGGGCGGCTCCAAAATCCCCTAACTATGATTAAGGCCCTTATTACCCCTAGAGGAATTATTGTGGGAAATAGGATCATCCATATTAGAAAGAACCAGAGAACATTTAGATGGAAAAGAAGTCCGATCCTTACAATTAATCAAATTTGAACAATTGGGATCCTTACATTGATTCGTAAAATGACCTAAAAGATTTGCATAGTATGAACTAGTCTGTGCATCTTGAACAATAAATTCTTGTCTCCAAGAACCCCATTTGGATTGAAGAATAATAGAATTAGGGAAGGGTTTAAGGAGGTCTAAAGAGAGACAAACCCTAATAGACCGATGCAGTTCTTCATGAGGGGTCAAATCATGTCGAATAAATTTCCCAATATTATTAGCAATAGCTTCAATAACATCTAAGTCCCTATATTCCAATGGAAATGCGGGCAATTCAACCCAAAAAGGCATTAAGGCACATGTGGAATCATGCAATTTGAAATTAGGAGTCCATTTCACTAAGCAAATACCAATGCCATTACAAAACCAATAATTAATGGGAAAAACATCATTTCGAGCAATGGTGGAATAAAAAATTGCAACAAAAAAATTTGAAGCATGATCTAGATAGAATAAATCCAGAAGCCCTAACCAGTTACATTTAGCCCAAGACCAAAATTTAGTAATTGGTAAAAAAGACCAGATCTTACCTATGATCGCTACTGAGTATAATTATTTATTAGTAATAATAAACATCACTAATTATATGAATATTTAGTAATAGCTATATTACTGAATATACATATAATTTTTTATGTTTAATAATTATATTGTTCCAAACTATCAATGGATATCGAAAATGATAATGCATAGAAAATAGTATCCTTATCACTAAACAATAACCCTTGTTGCCATCGCTAAACATTGTTAGTAATGAGCCACCTCACATAGATGTGTGACTCTATGTGAGATGACATGCTTCACAACATATATGTATTGATACCGCACCATCTCATTGGTAATACGGTGAATCATAATTGTAGACAAGTGACAACAGTGAATACATATTATGTATTAATAACTGCAGCTCAATACTAAATATCTTAGTGATACTTTATGGTGAACAAAGAAATGATTACTTTTAAATCAATTGAAGTATGTAGAGTTCTATATTTGATAATAATATATCTACATAATGTTAGAAAATATTAAATTAAAATTCCTTGACATATAAGTCTGGTCCACTTTAACATGGTATTAAAGCTAGCATAAGGAAGATTCGATCAAATTTATATAGGTAGAGATCATCTAACTACCATTAATATTTTCTAGAATTCTTTATATATTCTAGAAAAAAAATGATGAATGGTGTTAGATTCGAGGATTGGCTAGAAGGGGCCTCAAATTTGGTATATTGGGAATTCAGAATCATGCTTGCCTTAAGAGAAAATGAATTAGATACATTTTTGAAAGGAGTCATACCTGAACTTGATGAAGAAAGTGAGAAACTTCAATGGACAAAAAATAATAATAAATCCATGAAGATGCTGGTGGATGTTGTGAAAGACCACATTGTACCAATCATCTTTAATCTGGATTCAACCTACCACATGTTCAAAATATTAGAGATCGCGTATGAAATAAATAATACAAGTAGGGTTCTTACACTAAAACAACAACTCCACAATGTGAAAATGATCAAAGGAGAATCCATCACATCCTATTCCATGAAAATAATGGAACTAAGAGATAAACTATCCACAATTGGTCACACAGTTGATAGAAAAGAATTAATCCTTTTTGCTCTCAATGAACTTCCAACATTTTGGAAAGCATTCATTCAAGGGATAAGTGCTCGATCTAAAATTCCTAAGTTTGATCATTTAGAAACTGATTGCAATCAAAAAGAGTCAAGGCTAGTCAAAAGAGGGATTGGAAAAAACTCCACAAATGAAGACATACAATTTATAACCTCTCATTCACACAAGAAGGATAAGAGAGGAAGCTTTTGTATATGATGAAAACCTACCTGTTGAGAGCAAGCTCAAACATCAAAATGTGAGAGATAGATGAGCTAAACAAGTGAACCCAAGCATTGTTTATTTTCTCTTAGAGATGGTTGCAGGTGTGCTCTCCCAACACAATATTTCTAATTTAGGTTCAAATGATAAATGCAAGATACTAAGTGCAAACTAGATAGGAATGCTTATATTGAATGAACTCAAGAACTAGTTATAGAGAGCTAGTCTCAAACTTTCAATGCATATATGAAAATTAGGAATGAACTAAATGAAATATTCTAGTGTTAAATGAAAAAAAACTAAGAATCATAAATGCAAGATATAATCTACCATTAATGGATGCAAACAAGATACCAAACAAGTTAGTATAAACACTAAATTCAAGAAAACAACTTTAAGCACAAACTAGCATGATAATTCTAATATGCAAATTATAGATGATTTGTTTGAGGCAAGGGTCTTATTTAAAATATTTTTGAGGATTGGGGTGAGGTGACATCTATGTGGAATCCACATAGGTACCACCAAGGAGACACATAATCCATGCAAAGTCCAATACTTTCTCACACATGTGTGAGCAACTTGGGTTGTGAAGGATCAATGTGTACTCCAAGTACACATGTGTAAGTGTTCTTACGAGATGTGTAAGAGAAAGTTAATTTTCACACTTTTCGAAAGTGTAAGAGGTGTTATAAAAAATTGTAAAAAGCCTTATTTATGTATTTTTTAGCAAATTTTGAAAAATTGAATTTTAAATTATTTGCTCACGCATGGAATGTATACGATGAATGATGAACTACAACTGATTGAGTACTTGATTGACTTGAAGATCAGTGATTAAAGATCATTGAGTACTAAAATGATATGTAAGATAATTAAATCAGTCATTATGTTGTCATTGATGTCAACTAGTTTTGACAGTACTCATCATGATAGTTGCAAATATCTAAACATCTGTAAAAAGGATAAAAAGATGGAGAATTGAGATATCTACACAGAGGAAGATGGATATGAAAGATGAGGATAAGGAATACTCTTGGTAACTTATTGATGAGTCTATGATTTCATATAGTTGACTTGATTATGTTGCATTAATCTATTATGAAGTTGGAAGCAAAACTTAACAAAGCAGTGTGGTCGGTAAATGAAGCACCACAGTATACACCGAGCCGATGTAGTGCATACCGAGCTACAGTATTAACTGAGATTGTGTTCACTGATGCATTTCTTCGTTAACCGAGTATGGTTGAAAGAACTAAATGTTTAGTTTAGCCGACAAAAAATGATGAGCTGGAATGTGTATGATTTTGAGGTTGAAGATAAAATTTGTTATGAGATCAATGACTAACAAAATATGAAGAAGATCTAAAGGATGGAATTGAAACAAGTTATGACACATCTGTTGAGGAAGGTTTAAGCGGAAAAATCAATGAAGGAGATAAAGCGAAAAAATCTGATGGATGAAAAGAAAATGGTTTACTTGTCTATATAAGAGACATTGGTTTCATTGTTGAAACTATGTCGGAAGAAGGAGACTATAGAGATATCACATGAACACAACTTCATGCATGCTTGATCAGACTAGTTGAAGAAGAACCGAACTGCAGAACAGTACCGAGCGTTAGAGAGTTTTTACCGAGGGACAGTAAGTTATTGAATATTGAAGAACTAAATTGAAATATTGATCAGAGGATTTTTATGGGCTTAGAATAGATCTGAACATCTACAAAATCAAGTTGTATTGTAATTAGATCACCTACTATTTCAGTTTAACCATTGTAACAAAAAAATCTCCTAATTGAGTGGACTTAACCATCTTATGATTGCCCTATGTTCATTCATAGAATGTACATTGTTATCCTGTCAACCCCATAGTGAATGCTGGTTGGATGATAACTGTTAGTCTTAAATCCTCTAACAAGGTCACACCTTATAGTGTGTTTTTTAACCTTTAATAGGGTTGGCTCTTCACCGAGCTCACTTCAGAAGAGTGAAAAATATTTTGGGTTACCAGTCGCAGGTGGTTTTTTCCTTAACAAGGTTTCCACATTAAATCATTGTGTTATGTGTTTCTGTGATGAATGTTTGGTTATCATACTTTACATATTGCATATTTGATTTGGTTGGTAATTGTGTGCTATAATTGTGTCACACTTCTATGAATCATTACATTCAAGAACACTCAAGAATGAGGTCTCAAAAATCGATCCATAGCTCCCTAGGCATGGAGTGCAAAGGTTTTTAAGAATGCTCTCAGCTAGAGCTATTAAGCCAATAACCTTGCTAGTAAACCATGCAATGGGAGATTCAAATGAAGACAAGGGAAAGAATGCCAATAGCCTCAAGAATCAAGAATGAAAATGCAATGCAATGCTATGCTAGAAATGGAAATGCAAGCTAAGCTATGAAAATGAAAGAACAAGTATTACCAAGCCTCCTAGTTAAGCTAGATGAATTAATCTAAAGAATAAAGGAAATCTAAGCTAAGTATGAAGCTATGAATGCCATGAAAATGCAAGAAATGAAACTATGATAACATGTAGATGCAAAAGCCAAGAATGCTCCAAATCTTCAAAAGCTCCAAATGTACCTAGAAAATCTGCAACATAACATTAGCATAAAAACCTAAGATATGAAAATGAAGAAGAGAACTCTCCTTTTATAAGAAATGAAAAGGAATGGACCATGGAGATTAAGAGGCAAAAGATTTAATCAAGGGTGGAGCATCAAAGAGGAGCAATCCATGTGCACAAGTATCCTCCAATAGGAAAATAAGAGTTGACTTTTGTGTCCATATGAGAAAAAAAGTGCTTTTTCCCTTTTTATAAAATAAGAATAATGTTTTATTTGTGCAACTTAGGATAAGAGGAAAAGTGGGGGCTTTTTATTTATCAAAAGGGGAGGAAATATTCCTTTTAAATAAATAAAGACTTAGGATAAGATGGTTATCCCATAAAAAATAATCGAATAAATGATAGAACTAGGATTTGATCAAGAGCAAGCAATTTATGATTTAGCAAAAGGGGCTAATAGTCTAGATGACCATTTTTAGGTGTATACATTTGCCCCTCTTTGACTAATGTGAGATTGATTTGGGATCACATGCAGTCAAAGAATGAAGTTGAAATGTGAGATCGATTTGGGATCACAAAGAAACTCAGATCAGCCAAGAAAGCAAGAGATAGCCAAGAAGGCAAGCAGATAGTGATCTAAATCCAAAGAATGAAGTGTAGAGAGATAGCAAATCCTGCATGATCAGCCTGGTAGCGACAGTACTGAACACTTAAGAAAGAGATAGCCAATAAGATATGATGTGTCTGCCCCCTCGGGATCGAAAGTGAAATCCAAGTAGAGGGAAAGCAGAAGCAAGAGAGACATGATCAAATCACTAGAAATCATAATCAAAGAAAGAGAACAAAATAACCATCAAGCAGTGAAGATATGCCCCACACATGGGACACGGGGCACGAACCTATTGGTCCCTCAACCTGTAAACACCATGGAGGGGGATTTGCACTTTGGATTTGAAAGTGAATGAAAGACTAGAAGTTTGAAAGAGATGGGGATGAAGAGGTGAAGAATGCCCCAGCGAAGATCAAAGGATCAGGCCTCAAAAGGTCAGGCAACTGCATGAAAGAAGAAGAAAGGTGAACGTAGATTTTGGTTTCGATCCCGAAATGAAGAGAAAATGATGGGATATGAAAGAAAAGAAGCGAAAGACATGATCAGGAAGAAGCGAAAGGTGACTGCAGTTGATTAACAAATCCATGTAAGATGAAAGGAGAGCTCTCTCCATATGCAAGATGAAAAACTAACTAACATGAACTTAAGAATGCAAGCTACATGAAAAGTGGTTTACTTGCAAGGTCACAATGCTAATAGACATCTAATATTCATCATCGAGCATTATTGGTAGCATCGCAAGATCATACAATACACACTAGCATAACTATGTGGATCTGAATATGATCTATATCAGATAGAAATGTGGAAATCCCACCTAGGCATCAAAGACATGCAGGTCAAGATCACTAGTGTAGTGAGATTACCTAAGTTTGATATAGCAAGATTATGCTCGCATTGAGACACAAGAAAGTCAAGATGACTATAAGCATGCACTCGCAAAATAGTCAAGGATAATACCTTGTAGATCCCAATGTCAAGTGGAACAAGCATAAATGCTAATGACAGTAAGGATCAACAAAATATACCCACAAGTAGAAAGCAAATAAAACATGTTCTCATTCCCTTAGTCTTCTAGCTATGCATCATTGAAAATGATCATAGGGGGAGAACACTCAGCAAAGAAATCATCATAGACAACACACAAAGAAATAAAGTCAAAAAAATCTCAACGAGTCAAGTGCGTGTGTGTAGGTCATAGAGTCAAACTTTGAGTATCACATCTGCCAATGAGAAATATCACATCATCCAAGATGGCGGGGAGGATATCTGATAAGTGTTGAAAAACACCGTTTGCGAGGTGCCTAAGGAACCTAGATGCACAAAGAGACCCAAGATAAGCTTAAAACAACATATGCCCCCTAGACTAAGACAATAGTCAATTCTAGGCTAGGGGGGGCAAAGCGAGAAGTGCAGTGAATGAGTGCCACACAAGACTAATAGACATAGGTGCAAAGGGTCTCAAGCAGTGCCTGTTTCCAAGTTTTCACCACTTGATAGATTTATTGCATTTTTTTTCAGGACTTTTTTATAATTTTTTTGTATTTTTGCTACCAAGGCGCCTGTTTCCAGGTTTTCACCAAGGCACTTTTTCAATTTTTTTTTATTTTTTTTATTTTTTTGGTGAGACATCAAAGCGCCTATTGCTAGGTTTTCACTAGGATGCTCATTTTTTCAGTACTTTTTATGCTTTTTAGGATTTTTTCAGCATCATATATGAATTTTTTTGGAATTTTTTCAGGATCATAAAGTATGTACAAAGAATGCCCCAAATAGAAACGGGCATCAAGAATCTATTTCCTCTAATGTAGAGAACTGATAGGCCCCAAGCCCAAATGCTGCAACTATGATGATAGGAGGTCTCAACCAGTTTGACCAATAATAACCAGCCCTAAGCAATGTCTGAGCTAGTGGAGGATCATTAGAATGTGATCCACATATGCCATCATGGATTTCAGCTAGCACTTTTTCTGACTCCTCTATTTCTAGACACTTAAGGAGAGTTCCATCTAGACCCTTCCTATACAAGTCACCAGAGACAAAGGCAAAGTGTAAGGGATGGCAGGAAGAAAGGCGTGGTGGATTTGTAGGAGGAATATGAGGTGGAAGATATGAAAAGATGGTAGGATTGTAAGATTTGTGAGTAGGATAGTGTAATTCATCCACCAGGAACTTGAAGTGAAATTTATGTTTTTTCATTTGTAAGATGGATGTTGAAGTAACCAAGGCATTAGAGACTTTGTTCTTAGCTCTAGGAATGGGCTGAAGTGTAACAGATATGAGATCATGCTTGAAGTAGTGCACCATTTTTTTGTAGAGAATCAACTTGTCATCTTTTATTTGAGAATCATTATTTTTTAGCAGATTTTTATTTTTACTTTTCTTAGGTTCAGATATCACCACAATGTGGTTTTCTCCATCTAACCATTGCTCTTTTCTTTTGACGTGATGACTGTGATACTTGATTGCTGATTCAATCTTTTTTGTTGCTAGTTGCTGGTGGAAGAAGTAACAGGTGTTGATGCGAGATGAAATGAAGTGACTGGTTCAATAGCATTTATGTGAGGGATGTCATCTCTGGTGACAAGAGAGGTCAAGCCTATAGGGTAAGCTCCAAAAGTAGCTAGATCTAGAGTTGTCATAGAAGGACCAACGTAGTCGACTAAGGCAATATGGGGAACAAACTCATCAGACTCGACACGAGACTCATCAACTATGTCAGGTGGGTTATGAGAGGTATGAACCACATCAACATCCATATCTATCCTGGGAGGATCTTCTAGAAGAGGCTTAAGATGCCAAGAAGTAGAGATACTCATGTCATTATGTGAGAGATCACCTCTTTGTATCAGCCATGCAATGTTGTGACATTGTCTATCATAGTTCAATGATTCTTTAGGCACATAGGTTCTAGACATAGAGGCCTCAGCTATATCATCAGTAGATATAAATTCTTCTCCCCAAAGAAGTGAAGTAGAAGGAAGATCATCTCCCATTTGAGTCATAGTGTGTAGCGGTGACTCATCTATATCCGTGTCTGAATAACTGAGCATGGGAGTATTTTTGGAATTATCAAGAAGGGAAAATCTACCCTCATCTTCTCTATAGATCCACTCTTGAATAGCTTGTTCTTCTCTTTCTACTTCTAAGGGAATGGATGAAGGAAAAAAAGTATCAAAGGTCATCATAGTAGAAGTGGAAGGCTTCATCTGATCAGAAGGTCTCCCATATGACCTAGGAGAAATAGGTATAGAAGCAAAGGAATCCAGCATATATTCACCCATACCAAGGCTCATCATCTTAAGTGTTTTCTTAGTAGAAACTAGAGACGTACTAGGATCAACAGAAGGTTCATTGTGAGGAACAAATTTTTGAGTAGCAGCAAGAGCATTAATAGCAATAGTATGGTCTCCAGGAATCAC
This sequence comes from Chamaecyparis obtusa, assembly GCA_027943335.1. Taxonomy (NCBI): domain Eukaryota; kingdom Viridiplantae; phylum Streptophyta; class Pinopsida; order Cupressales; family Cupressaceae; genus Chamaecyparis; species Chamaecyparis obtusa. The sequence goes on along the minus strand of BSBK01005512.1, from coordinate 207,189 downwards.
AACTTCAATGCCATTGTACAGAAATTTGACGCACTGATGATAAGTGGAAGGAATAGCCTACATGTCATGGATCCAAGGATGACCCAAAAGAATGTTATATGCGAGTGGGATGTCCAATACTTGGAAGATAATATCTTTCATGACAGGGCCCACTCGAACAGGTAGCGTGACAAGACCTTTGGAAGATCTTTCCACTTCATCGTAAGCTTTTATAGTAATCTTCTTCTTAGAATCCATAGAAAATTATGACAAACCCAATTATTGTATGACATTGAAAGAAACAATATTTAACCCTGCACCATTGTCTATTAGGACTCGACAGACTCGGGTATTGTAGACTAGAACTTCAATGTGTAAAGCTAGATTATGTGGGTGAGCAATACATATGTCATCTTCTACAGAAAAGGAGAGAGATAGCAAAGATGAAATGTGGTTGACCATAGCCTGAAATTGATTTGGATCAATGTCATTGGGAACATGTGTTGTACATAGAGCCTCATCAAGAATCTCTCTATGCGAAGGGGATAATCGAAGCAACTCAAGGATAGATATCTATGCTGGTGTCTTTTGTAAATGTTGGACAAGATCATAGCTAAGGGTGGCTGAAGGAGCCGCTTGTTTGGAAGGCAAAGCTTGCTTGGGATCTTGCGCAATTTGAAGGACAATCTTGGCTTGACCCCTAGTAATAGCATTCAGTATCTCACTTTGGGAAGATACCATGTGTTTGCAAGACCAACTTTGGCTTACCATGATTGGCTTTATTATCCTCTTGAGACCTCATCATTAAAACACTCTCAACAGGCTCTACCATGTTGATCATAGGTGTATTAGAAGGATACGTGTAATTGATCTTAGCATCATGATTCTTCTTATGTTCTTGAGAGGTTTCCCCCTTATCATGCTTAGGTAGAGGACCTTTGAAAGCTGTGTGATCAGAATTTTTAGTTAAGCCATCAGTGGAGATTGTGCCATTCTCAATAAGATCCTGAATATCATCCTTAAGCTTAAAATAATTGTCTATTAGATGTCCCTTATTTCTGTGATAATGATAATAAGAATCTTCTCACCACCAATCAGGCCTATTTATTAGATCCCAATTACCAGGTTTATCAGGAAGCATAAGATATCCATTATCAACCAAAGTCTTAAGGATCACATCATAAGGTTCTGCCAACTTGGTATAGACTCGCTTTCGAAATGACTTCTTAGGCTTATCTGCATATTGAGGTTTAGGAGCACTGTGAGCATTGACAACTTTTTTTTGTTTTGCTACATAGATAGCATTGGAGAGATTGAAAGCAGGCTCTTTAGCTTTAGGAGCATCAACAACCCCATCATTACCAATATACTTGTTTTTATTCCAAGGTTTCTTCTTGTCTTTGCCATTGCCTTTAGCATCTTTATTAATAACAATATCCCCTTTTCTTATAGCTACATCCTCAATTCGATATGCACTTTCAACCATGTCATTGAAAGAAGAGAACAATTGTTTCCTTAAATCATAATATAGCTCAGGCACAAGAGTGTTGACGAAAATGTCAATCTTTTCTCTCTCGGGTAACTGACGAGGATACTTAGAATACAATGACCTCCAATGTTGTAAGTTGCAAATGGCTCACCTTGATGTTGTCTTAGATTACCAAGATCTATCACGGTGACATGTTGTTGGATGCTGTAAGAATAATGTTGGGTAAATCGCTGAGCCAACTCATCAAAAGTCTTAAGAGGTGGTGTCAATTTCACAAACCATTCCAAAGCTTGGCCTCTTAAACTTTGAGGGAATAATCATAGAAGAAATGTGTCTTCATGAAGAAAGTCCATGCTAAGAGCATAAAAGTGATGCACATGGTCATGGGGATCACCATTTCCATCATACTTGTCATATTTGGGAACCTCAATATCCCTAGGAAATGGGACCATGTATAGACTCCTATCAAAGGGAAGAGCACAAATTGATTCTACAAAAGAGACCTTTGGAGGCTCTCTATCTATTGCCATTTGGGTAAGGCATTGATTTTTCTGATGCAGTTCTTCCTGAAGGACTTCCAATTTAGTTGGTACTCTTTGTTGGACAATTTGTCTGACATCATAACCGGGAGGAAGCTTGTATCCTCTAGAAGTCATATATTGAAAATATTGGTCGCCATTACGCTCTAAAAGATTATACATCATTCATTGGGAGACCACATCTTGTTCAAATCTCATAAGATCCTCACTAGAAATCTCATCATCAGCCTCTGCCTCATATTGAGAGGGAGGAGGTCTAGGAGGTGAAGAAGGCATACCAAAAGTGGGTCTTGGAGGAGATCTTGGTGGCGTGTTGTTGCTATTGTTGCCATTGATAAAAAGAGGTCTATGCTCATGATTAATAGTCTAAGGTTGCTCATGAAATGTCCCTTTAAAAGCCATGCGCCTAGCAGCATCCATCCTTTGTTGATTGTGTTCTTTGTCTAAGCGCGCTTGGTTATCTTTATGCTCAAAATGTTCTTGCAAGCATTGAAATTTTTCTTGTTCAGTCAAAGTAAGTGAGACATTGTCTGTGTTTTTGGGGGTCTTGAATGCAGAAAAGAGGAAACCTCCTTTGTACCATGGGGTAGCCTTAGAATCCTCAGATTGGTTAGAACTAGAACTATTGTTGCTAATGGGTGCTCGTGAGCATCTAGTTGGAGAAGGTAACTGTGTATAATTGAATGGAGGATGACTCTCCTGCTCAAATTGAGACCGAGTTGTAACCGACATGAAAAGAGATGTTGGTTGACTAATAGAATGAGACAAAGTTTCTCAGATTTGAGATAAGCAAAGCTAATAAAGATCACTTGTCAAAGTAGAACAATAGAGAGATGGCTCGTCAAAAGTGCTCAAGCACTTACATCAATCAATTGACTAAAGCTGAGCAGCAAGCAAGAAGCTCAATAAGCAAGTAGCTAGAGAGGTAACCTGTGATGTGACAAGTGATCAAGAGTAGCATTCGTTAAGCTCAAATCCAATAGTTTTAGCTCATTTTTTTTAGTCTAGAACAAGTCTAAGCATGCAGATAACAGTCCAACTTCAGGTAAGAACAGAAAAAGACACTCTACGATAGGTTAAAATGCAAGTTTAGCAGCTCTGGATTGCAATAGCAACAAGACAACAAAAAGGTTCTGGGTGACACTTTCCAGGCACACAAGGTGACAATTTATAGTGAGGAAACACTTCACCCTAAGATGAGCGACAGTTTCTAGTAAGCGGGGTGACACTTTTGTAGGGTCATACGACTCTATGACCAATGAACATAAAAATCTTAGTTTTGAAGTGTTTTGACCAAGTTTGCATATCAACAGATTTTTATCATGGATCAAGCACATAAGATAGCAATCAAGGAGTTCAAGCAAGCAATTGTCTTCAAACAATGAGCAAGGGGCAAATCAACCTTGCACATGAACAAGAATAGTGACTTAGTATTTCTACTCCTTAAAGATTCTACTTGTGTATGTTCTTGAAAATGTTTTAGCAGGCACTTAGAACACAACAACATCCTATCAAGTTGTCTACAGGGATATACATAGCTTTGCTAAAGGGAGTCCTAGATATACGCAAGGTATGTGAGGCCCAAATCTATAGATGAGAAGAATCTAAAATCACACAACCGGGGGGAGACGATAACCCAAATCTCCTCCTTCACTTCTCAAAGGTATAAAGTTCTTTGAGGCTTAGCCAAGAGTGATATCAAACTCAATTCCCAAGAGAGGTGTCTTTCAATTCATCTCCCGCTATTTATACTCCATCAGAACATAGGAGTTAAGGTTGTCCCTTGAGGTGGTGTGTCCCCAAGCAGGCCTTCTAGAAATAAAAAGTAAGTAATTCACTATCAAAATTATTTAAAGCACTAAAGGTGGAACACTTAACTCTTCAAGTAAATGTGAAGTGAGTCCAAAAGTGGAACATTTAATTCCTCACACAAAATCAAAGTGAGTCCACACCTTAGAAAACTAATGAGATCAAGAAAGCATAAAAAGGGGGAAACTTTGTGGAACACTTAACGCTCTTTTCAAGTAGACCCCTCCCCTATGTATGAATGTTGACCTTGCATCCAAAGGGCGGTAATGAGGGGCGATTAGAAATAAGCGAGTTCAACACCCAATTTAGCTAACAAGATCAATCAAAAGCAATCTAAAGTTGCTTATCAATACTACTCACAAATGACAAAGGGTTGAATCAATGGAATATTTAACTTTCCACGCAAACATAGAGTGAGTCCACAAAGTGGTGCATTTAACTCCCTATGTAAGCAATGAATGAATCCATGCCCTTAATCACTCAATGAGATATTTGATATTGGAACCAAGAATTACTTAAGGTTTAAACACAAGCATTCACTTACACAAACTTGTAAAAAAAAATCTATGTTCTTTCATTTCCCATTAAGAGCATCAATTGAAATGTGTTCTATAAAAGCATGTAAACACTCAAGCCAAACACATGAGAGGTTCAATTTTAATCCCAAAATCCAAATGTTGTAGAGATGGAACAAAGTACCTCAAGCAATTTTAAGAATTTTCCATGAAAGCAAGAGCACCTTCAAAACAATCTTGTTAGACCAACAAGGGTTAAGAAAATCCAAAATCTAATAATGGTTAGCACATGAAAAATCAGATAATCTGCAAAAAATAACTGATCAAATGACAAAATCTGAAAATGAAACCATCATGGTTGGATTAGGCTCGGAAAGACCTTTCCAACGATATATCACACTTCAATTTTCAATACCATTTGCAAAAATTTCTCAAAAATAACAAAAAAAGCTAAAAACAAGCTCACTACCAGGTACAGGCAACAACACAGTCACCAGAAATGTCATGCTATATGCAAGTGATAGAACTCCTCAAATAGTGTGACACTTTCTGTCAAAGGGGGTGACACTTTTAACTGGTAATGTGTCACACCGCTATACAAAGAACTGTCGCACGACACTAGAAAAATGTCGCGCGACACTCTGAGACAGAAAAACCAAAGACCGAAAGTAAAGCCGAAAATTTTGAAAGAAAATGTAGAATTAAAGGACAAAGCTAATCTACTCTGCCCCACGGTGGGTGCCAAAAATGTGTGCTATAATTGTGTCACACTTCTATGAATCATTACATTCAAGAACACTCAAGAATGAGGTCTAAAAAATTGATCCATAGCTCCCTAGGCATGGAGTGCAAGGGTTTTTAAGAATGCTCTCAGCTAGAGCTATTAAGCCAATAACCTTACTAGTAAACCATGCAATGGGAGATTCAAATGAAGACAAGGGCAAGAATGTCAATATCCTCAAGAATCAAGAATAAAAATGCAATGCAATGCTATGCTAGAAATGGAAATGCAAGCTAAGCTATGAAAATGAAAAAACAAGTATTACCAAGCCTCCTAGTTAAGCTAGATGAATTAATCTAAAGCATAAAAGAAATCTAAGCTAAGTATGAAGCTATGAATGCCATGATAATGCAAGAAATGAAACTATGATAACATGTAGATGCAAAAGCCAAGAATGCTCCAAATCTTCAAAAGCTCCAAATGTACCTAGAAAACCTGCAGCATAACATTAGCATAAAAACTTAAGATATGAAAATGAAGAAGAGAACTCTCCTTTTATAAGAAATGAAAAGGAATGGACCATGGAGATTAAGAGGCAAAAGATTTAATCAAGGGTGGAGCATCAAAGAGGAGCAATCCATGTGCACAAGTATCCTCCAATAGGAAAATAAGAGTTGACTTTTGTGTCCATATGAGACAAAAAGTGCTTTTTCCCTTTTTATAAAATAAGAATAATGTTTTATTTGTGCAACTTAGGATAAGAGGAAAAGTGGGGGCTTTTTATTTATCAAAAGGGGAGAAAATATTCCTTTTAAATAAATAAAGACTTAGGATAAGATGGTTAGCCTCTAGACAATAATCGAATAAATGATAGAACTAGGATTTGATCAAGAGCAAGCAATTTATGATTTAGCAAAAGGGGCTAATAGTCTAGATGACCATTTTTAGGTGTATATAGTAATCACAGTGAGTAGTTAACTAGTAATCAGTAATGATATAGACAGTTTAGTATTCTATGTTACCGAGTTATAGATATTTTTTGAATTTATTTTAAGAGATATATTTTGTAATTGGGACAATTGGATAACTAATCTAACTAATTCACCCCCCTCTCAGTTATTCTAATAATTGGTATCAGAGTATATTGGTTGCTTGGAATAGAGTTTCAAGGACTTCAGTAGAAAGATCACAAAATGTATAAGAGGGAAGTGCCAAAGTTGAACAAGGACAACTTTACAGTATGGCAAAGCCAAATGAGACTTCATATATCTAGAATTGGGAATTCTACCCTCATCCTATTGGATAATGGCTACTTAGCACAGCCTACAGGACCTTTGACTCTTGATCAATTGAGAGATAGACATGAGCATAATATTACTATGATGGAGATTGTTGCTGCTCTATCAGATGTTGAATTTGAAGATGTCAAGGATTACCTTACCTCAAAGGAAATGTGGGATAAACTTGCTCAAGTCTATGGTGGTGATGTTAATGTCAAGAGAGTCCGAGCTAAAATCCTAAGAGGCAAGTTTGACAATATGAAAATGAAAGGAGAAAATATTGTGCAATATACAAACCAAATAAAGGAGGTAGTCAATGCCATCAGAGGATGTGGTGGTGTCATCGATGAAGATAAAATGGTAAGCAAAATTCTAAGGACCTTGCTACCTACTTATGTAATCAGAATATCAGCTATACATGAAATGAGATCTGCACCTGGCAACACTCTTACTCTTGATAGTTTGATTGGTAAGCTAACAACTTTTGAGTTAAACAATTTTCATAATAGTATTGTACTGTCTATTGAGTCTTCTTTCATGACTTCTCTAAAGATTGGTAAGTATAGCAATAGAAATAATAAGGATGATAATGATAGTAACACTAATGATGAGCTTGATGAACTTGAAGTTCTTATGGCCTAGAGGTTACCTAAAGGTAAAGGTAGATATAGGGGTAAATTACTTTTAGCATGTTTTAACTGAAAAGAAGTTGGTCATATTATTTCTAGATGCCCAAACAGGAAAGAAGATGATAGAAACAAAGATCGATCTGGTGAAGGAAGCTATGGGAAGAGGAAAAATAGAAGTTACTCACACTACAATAGGGATAACCGAGACAACAATGATAAGGTAAAAAATGTATGTTACATTGTTGAAGAGAATGATACTAATACTGACATAGATGATGATGTTGAAGTAGTATTTGTTGTGATGAAGGATGATTCAAAGGAATAAGAAAGGTATGTAGAGACAACACTCATTTCTAAAGTTAATAAAAATGATACATGGATCATTGATAGTGGTTGTACACATCACATCAATGGTGATGAAGAAAATTTTAATCATCTTGAGCAATATAATGGAGCTTCAGTAAAAATGGATAATGATACACCATGTATGGTTAGAGGAAAAGGATCTTTACTGATAAATGATAAAATAAAATGTGATAATTTTTATTGGGTAGAAGGACTAAATTACAATTTGCTAAGTATGGCACAACTTAACAACTCAAATCACCAAGTAGCTTTTGAGAGCAAGAAGGTAAAGATATTTGATGATGAAGGAAAACTTGTTGGAACAAGAGCACAAACCAAAGGTAACTTGTTTTCTCTTGACAATGCTGAGTCTTCCTATTTAATGATGAAAAATGAGGATGCATGGCTATGGCATAAAAGGTTATTTCATGTAAATTTGATAACATGATTGAAATTAGTAGAAGAAAAAGGTTAGTGGTCTGCCTAGCTTAACTAAACTGGATCATGTTATGTGTCATCAATGTCAGAAAGGTAAGATGAAAAAATCTAGTTTTAAGAGTAAAGACTATTCAACAAAGAGAATCTTGGAGTTAGTTCACAGTGACCTATGTGGTCCCATGAGAACACAAAACTACTATGGAGATAGATATTTCATTCTGTTTGTTGATGATTACACTAGATTGATGACTGTAATGTTTCTAAAAGAAAAATTTGAGGCATTTAAAATGTTTAAATGGTATAAAGCAAAAGTAGAGAAATAAATTGGGAAAGAACTAAAATGGTTGAGATCTGATAGAGGAGGTGAATTTATTTTTGATGAATTTACTAACTATTGTAATGAGCATGGTATAAAAAGATAGGTTTCTACCCCGAGAACACCTCAGCAGAATGGAATTTTTGAAAGGAGGAATAGATCAATTGTTGATTGCACGAGGACACTGATGTTACAAAAGAATGTTTCTCAAACATACTAGAGAGAGGTAGTTAGCACAGCTATATATGTTTTGAACTAAGTATAATTGAAGGACACAAAAAAAACACCCTATGAGCTATGGTTTGGTCACAAACCAACTGTAAGTTACTTCAAAATTTTCGATAGAAAATGTTTTATTATGAAAGATGATAGAAATGGAAAGTTTGACTCTAAAGGGGATGAAGGGATATTTCTTGAATATTCCACTAAAAGAAAAGCTTACAAGTGTCTGAATAAAGTTACTAATAGGATGATTGAAAGTTCCAATGTCAGAGTTGATGAATTTGATGATAAAAATGGTCAAGAAAGCACTAGGGAGCTAGAAGACTATGGCAGATTCACTTACATTGAACATCTAGACTACCTACCGAAGCCGCAGGCTGAGTTGTCTGAGCATTAGGAAAACAACACCAAGGAACAAAAAAGGGAAACTGAGGATCAAGAAGGAGCTACCAAGAAAGGAAATGAACCTAAACAGGATGAACAACAAAGAAGAGATCAAGTGCTAGCAAGATTTGTTAAAAGACATCATCCTGAGAACCAAATCATTGGAGACAAGCAAGTTGGCTTGCTGACATGAAGTAAGTTAAGACAAGGTACATGCTTAGTTTGTGAGTTTAAACCAAAAAATGTTAAGGTTGCACTGGAGAATGATGAATGGGTAAATACAATGAATGAAGAGATAGAATAGATTGAGAAAAACAAGACATGGACTTTAGTACCTAGTCTAAAAGATAAGAATGTTATCGGTACCAAATGGATTTTTAGGAATAAGTTGAATGAGAATGGAGAGGTTACAACGAACAAAACTAGACTTTTATGAAAGGGATATACATAGGAGGAAGGTATAGATTAAGGTGAAACTTTTGCACCTGTTGCTATACTAGAGGGAGTCCGCATGTTACTTGCATATGAAGCACATAAGAAGTTTAAAGTCTATCAAATGGATGTTAAGTCTACTTTTCTGAATGGGATACTAGAAAAGGAGGTCTACATAGAACAACCAAAAGGGTTTGTTGATCCAGATAAGAAAGATATGGTATGTAGACTACACAAAGCTTTTTATGGTTTAAAGAAAGCACCAAGAGCCTGGTATGAAAGGCTGCATACTTATTTGTTAAGTATTGGTTTTGTTAGAACTAGTGAAAACAACAATTTGTATATGAAAGGAGAGTTTGATGACACTATTTTGATTGCTAAAATATTTTTGGATGATATAATTTTTGGAGGACAAGATCATATATATAAATCATTTATTGGTGAGATGCGAAAAGAATTTGAAATGTCTATGTTTGGAGAGATTAAGTTCTTTCTAGGACTGCATGTTATTCAGTAGAATGATGGAATATTCATCACACAATCAAAGTACATAAAGGAATTATTGAGAACATTTGGCATGGATGATGCTAAACCAATTGGAACACCGATGGTCACAGGCTGCAAACTGACTAAAGATGATGAATCTATAGAGGTAAACTAGACATTGTACCGATCCATGATTTGTAAACTGATGTATGTAGTACACAGTAGACCAGACATTGCACATGCAGTTGGGATTGTTGCTAGATTTTCTACCAATCCTAAGGAATCACACATGGTTGCTACAAAAAGAATCTTGAGATACTTGAAGAAAACAAATGATTATGGATTATGGTATCCAAAAGAAGGCAAGTTTGAACTAAGAGTCTACACCTATGCAGATTGGGCTAGAAATATAGATGACATAAAGAGTACAACCAGAGGATCATTTTTCTTTGGTGAAAGACTTGTTACTTGGACAAGTAAGAAACAACCTTGTATTTCTCAGTCTAGTGCCAAAGCAGAATATGTTGCTACTACTACAAACTATTCAAACATTTCTTACATCAAACAAGTGTTGGAAGGGATGAATGAGGTAATCACTGAGCTGGTGATTATATATTGTGACAACACTAGTGCAATAAATATTTCTAAGAATCCTATAATGAAATCAAAGACCAAGCATTTTTCTATTAAGTATCACTACTTAAGAGAACAAGTATAGGAGAAGCAAGTCAAACTAGAATATGTTACATCAAAAGAACAATTTGCTGATATTTTTACCAAGCCTCTGCCGAAGGAAAATTTTGAATACTTGAGGACTAGACTTGGGTTCCATCCCCTATCTACTAGTCACTAATGTGATCTGGAGGTTGCATCAGCCTAATCTTATTAGAAGATCATTCATGTTGATGCAACATTGGTCACACTTTGGATTCTATCTAAAGTTGTGAAAGATTTGAGGAATAGAGATTTGCATATTAGTATACCAAGATACATTGTATGCACTGGTCAACAGAGATTCACGTGGCTATTGTAGAGCTATATGTTTATGTGTTTCTTTGGAATTGTTGTCAAAGGGAGAGATAAACAATATGACAAACTGAAAGATTACTAGAACATCTATATAAGGAAGAGATAATCTGAGAAAGTCAGGGAGAGTTTTGAAGATTTGTTGCTGAGAACAAAAGGAATCTGAGAGCTGGAAAGATCATATGTGCAGAGGAAAGTCTGCACTTGCAATGCTACTATGGAATGTAGTGATTAAACATATTAAATATCAAGCTAGGGAGAGCTTACCTAGCTACAACATTTGCTTACATAGTTGTAGAATACATGTTTGGTATTTGTATGGTATATTTCATATTTATTGAGTTGCCATCAATACCAAAGGGAGAGATTGATGAACTATAATTGATTGAGTACCTGAATGACTTGAAGATTAGTGATTAAAGATCACCGAGTACTAAAATGATATGTAAGATAATTAAATCAGTCATTATGTTGTCATTGATGTCAACTAGTTTTGAGAGTACTTATCATGATAGTTGCAAATATCTAAACATCTATAAAAAGGAGAAAAAAATGAAGAACTGAGATATCTACATAGAGGAAGATGGATATGATAGATGAGGATAATGAATACTCTTGGTAACTTATTGATGAGTCTATGACTTCATATAGTTGACTTGATTATGTTGCATTAATCTGTTATGAAGTTGGAAGCAAAACTTAACAAAGCAGTGTGGTCGGTAAATGAAGCACCACAATATACATGGAGCCAGTGTAGTGTATATCGAGCTACAATATTAACCAAGCTTGTGTTCGCTAATGCATTTCTTCATTAACTGAGTATGGTTGAAAGAACTAAATGTTTAGTTTTGTCGACATAAATTGATGAGCTGGAATGTGTATGATTTCAAGGTTGAAGATAAAGTTTGTTATGAGATCAATGGCTAACAAAATTTGAAGAAGATCTAAAGGATGGAATTGAAATGAGTTATGACACATCTGCTGAGGAAGGTTTAAGTGAAAAAATCAATGAAGGAGATTAAGCAGCAAAATCTAATGGATGAAAAGAAAATGGTTTACTTGTCTATATAAGAGTGTATCATCTTAAAATGGAAGCACTTCCATGTTAAGAGTGTTTATCCCTTCGAGTAAGTGGTTTGGGGCCATGTCAAATTCCTTGAATGGATATTCAGCTTGGATCTAGATTTTCCCCCTATTCTACCACATTTTCCACTTCTTCCTAGCATTTTCCTAGCATTCTGGACTATGAACCTGAGGTTTTTGACCATAAAGTCAAAGTCAACCTCAATCCTGACTAGTCAAAATTGACCTTGACCTTGACCTAGTTAGGTTAGAGCTCGACCTTGACCCTAGGTTCTGGGATCTTCAGGGTTTTCTTCCAGTTTTAGGATTTCATCAAAATCTTGCATTTTCCCTCTTCGGGGCCACTATTTCTTAGATTAAGTGTCGAATTCTCAAATTAATATTTGAGGTGGACCTTTCTCGATATTTGTATAGGATTCATAATTTATTATTGGAGATTAGCCTTTCTTGATTTTTGTGCCTAATACTCAAATTAACTTTGGGGTTGGCCTTACCTCAAATTTTGTAACAAGGCTCTTAAATAATTATTTTATTTCTATATTAAGGGTGGTCCCCTCCTAGAGTTTTGTGTCAAGACTTTAATTTAATTTCCTCTCCATGTGCACCTCTCTAGAGTTTTGTGCCATGGGCCCTTAATTATTGTTTTCTACGAGGCCCCTCTTGTGCCCTAGATCACTATAAAAGGGAGCCTTCCTCTCTCATTTTCTCCATCAAGTTTCCAAGCAATCAAGTCATCAAGTTTTGCAATCCATCTCTCAAGCTCTCAAGTGCAAGCCTTCAAGCATTCAAGCCTCTTCCTATTTCAAGATCCATTCAAGATTGGTGTTGAAGATCTAAAGACAATTGATTGGATACATCCTATATTTGATTCTACATTCATCCATTCTTGTGGATTCAAGGATTCGAATCCTCCACAAGGGTTTCAACTCAAGAAAGGTGAATTGTTCCATTTACTTTGTTTATTCCAGCAATTTCAATTCAATTTCGAGGTTAATTCCTAAATTGGGGTTTGACTGAGGCAAACCCCTTCCCCCCAACAAACAAAACCATTTTTCTTGTAGGTACAGGTGCAAAATTTTGGATCTGAGAGCAGATTTGGATACCCTTTTCGGTGAACTTCTAGGATCTATGAACAAAATTCGAATCGGACTTCAGAATAAAAATGTCGATCCTGACCTAGTCACCTAGTCAAGTACAACCTTAAACTTGACCTTGTCAGGTCCAACCTTGAACCTAACCTGGTCAAGTACAACCTTGATTTTGACCCAACCTTGATTTTGAGCCGATTCAAATCTCAGAAAAAGATTTATGGGATTTGTAGATCTCGTAGTTTCAGTTTAGATGCGTACAAATCAATAGTTTTTGAGATCTTTTGATAGGGTTTTCAGCCGATTCTTTTTCAGAGGTAAGTACCTTTATTTCTTAATTTCAATATTAGTCATCTATATTTACTTTCTATATCAATACAATTTCATGTAAGTGTAAAATATTGGCTTTGGGGTCTCTTTTATGTGCAAGCCATTGCCCTAGGACCCCATCCATATTTTATCTTATACAAAGAGACATTGGTTTCATTATTGAAACTATGTCGAAAGAAGGAGACTGCAAAGATATCACATGAACACAGCTTCATGCATGCCTAATCAGACTGGTTGAAGAAGAACCGAACTGTAGAACAGTACCGAGTGTCAGAGAGTTTTTGCCGAGGGACAGTAAGTTATTGAATATTGAAGAACTAAATTGAAATATTGATCAGAGGATTTTTATAGGCTTAGAATAGATCTAAACATCTGAAAAATCAAGTTGTATTGTAATCAGATCACCTACTATTTTAGTTTAACCATTGTAACAGAAAAATCTCTTAACCGAGTGGACTTGACCGTCTTATGATTTCCCTATGTTCATTCATAGAATGTACATTATTATCCTGTCAACCCCATAGTGAATGTTGGTTGGATGATAAATGTTAGTCTTAAATCCTCTAACAAGGTCACACCTTACAGTGTGTTTTGTAACCTTAACAGGGTTGGCTCTCCACTGAGCTCACTTCAAAAGAGTGAAAAATATTTTGGGTTACTGGTCCCAAGTGGTTTTTTCCTTAACAAGGTTTCCACGTTAAATCATTGTGTTATGTGTTTCTGTAATGAATGTTTGGTTATCATACTTTACATATTGCATATTTGATTTGGTCGGTAATTATAGTGAGTAGTTAATTGGTAATCGGTAATGATACAGACAGTTTAGTATTGTATGTTACCGAGTTGCAGATATTTGTTGAATTTGTTTTAAGAGATACATTTTGTAATTAGCACTATTGGATAACTAATCTAACTGATTCACCCCCCCTCTTAGTTATTCTAACAATGAAAACCTACCTTTTGGGAGAAAGCTGAGACATGCAAAAATTAGAGATAAAAAAAATATTCATTTCTAATCTAACATGTTCATAAACTTGCAAAACTAAAAGCTTCCACCATAACCTCCGATGAGATGGTTATGGGTGTGCTCTCTTAGATATGGTTGTGGGTGTGCTTTCCCAACACAATATTTATAATCCCACTTTGATTCAAATGATAAATACAAGATAGTAAGTGCAAACTAGATGAGAATGCTATTGAATGAACTCAATAACTAGTTATAGAGAATTGGTCTCAAGCTTTCAATGCATATATGAAAAATATGTTAGAATAAATAAGAGGGGGGTGAATCAATTAGATAGTTATCCTATAGTCTCAAATGCAAAGATGTACCTTATAAAACAATTCCAACAAATTATGTGGCTCGGTAACATAAAATATCAATCTGTCTGTTCACTTTACCGATTACCAGTTAAATAGCTAGTTTTGATTACCGACCAAATCAAGTATGCAGTATGTAAAGAATGATAGAAAAATATTTTCACAAATAAAACATAACATAATGATTTAACATGGAAACCCTATTAAGGGAAAAACCACCTGGGACCGGTAACCCAAAATAATTCACTCTTTTGAAGTGAGCTTGGTAAAGAGCCAACCCCGTTAAAGGTTACAAACACATTGTTAGGTGTAACCTGGTTATAGGATTTATCACTAACAGTTAAATTTTGACTAGCATTCACTATGGGGTCAACAAGATAACAATATACATTCTCTGAATGACATAGGGCAGAATATAAGACTGTTAAGTCCACTCAGTTAAGAGATTTTCTGAATCAATGGTTAAACTGATACAGTATGATCTGATTCAAATACAACTCAATTGTAGATAATTAGATCTATGCTAAGCCCATGAAAATCCTCTGATCATTAATAAAATTCACTTCTTCAATGTTCATCAACTTACTATCACTCAGTAAATGGTTCTCCAACGCCTGATTAACTCTGCAACTCAGTTCTTTCAATAACCAATCTAATCAGGCATGCATGAATAGTCTTCACGTGAAATCTCTACAGTCCTCTTCTTCTGACATGTTTCAATAATAAAATTCATATCTCTTATATAGACAAGTAAACCATTTTCATATTAGCCATTAGATTTTGCATCTTAATCTCCTTCGTCCATTTTGCCTCTTAAACCTTCCTTGGCAGATGTGTCTTTAACACATTTCAATCTCATCCTTTAGATCTTCTCTGAATTATGTCAAGTTGTGGATCTCATAACAAACTTAATCCTTAATCTCAAAATCATAACAATATCTAGCTCATCAAATTTAGTCGACTATTCTTAGCATTTAATGTTTTCATCCATCATCGGTTAATACAAAAATGTGTCGGTGATAACTAGTTAAACTAGCTCAGTTGATACTGTCCTTCGGTATACACTGCACTAGCTTGGTGTATACATAAATCTTCAATTACTAACCACATTGACTTGTTCAATTTCAAATCTTTTCTTCAAAATAGATTAATGTAACATGCTCAAGTTAACAATATAAAGCCATAGACTCGTCAATAAGTTACCCAATGTTTACCTTATCCTTATCTGCCATATCCATCTTTTTCACATGTAGATATCTCAGTTCTTCATATTTTCTTCCTCTAATAGATGTTCAGATGTTTGTAACTTACATGATAAGTACTATCAAGACTAGTTGACATCAATGACAACATATTGACTGATTTAATCATCTTACATATCATTTCAATACTCAGTGATCTCTAATCACTGTTTCTTCAGTTTGTTCAGATATTCAATCAGTTGTAGTTCATCAATCTCTCCCTTGGGCATTGATGGAAACACAACAAATATGAAAATATGCCAAACACATACCAAACATGTATTCTACAACTATGTAAGAAAAATGTTGTAGCTCGGTAAGCATTTAATATGTTTAATCACTACAAAACATAACAACATTACAAGTGCAGACTCTCCCTGCAGATTTGATCTTTTTAGCTATTAGATTCCCTTTGTTCTCAAAAACAAATATTCAAGTCTCTCCCTTTTTGTGTGTTCTCAGTAACTGATTTTCCATATTCATTCTCTCTCTTTTCATATTCATTTTCTCTCCCTTTGAAAATAATGCCAAAGAAAATATACAAACAACTCTGCAGTAGCCAAGTATTCTCTATTGTTTGGTTCATATCATGTACCTTCAGTGTACAGATAAAAAATTTTATGTTCCAGCTTCTACAATCTTTCACAACCTTAGAAAAAATCTAAAATGTGAGCTATGTGCATCAACATGAATGATCTTCTGATAAGTGTAGGTTGATGCAACATCTAGTTCACCTTAGTGACCGGTAGACAGGGGATGAACCCCAAGTATAGTTCTCAAATATTCAAATGTGTCCTTCGGTAATGGTTTAGTAAAGATGTCAGAAAGTTGTTCCTTAGATGTTACAAATTCTAGTTGTACTTTCTTCTCTCAAACTTGTTCTCTTAAGTAGTGATACTTAATACATATATGCTTTATCTTTGAATGCATCACAGGATTCTTAGAAATATTTATAGCATTGGTGTTGTCACAATATATAATCACCGGGTCAGTGATTACCTCATTCATTCCTTCCAACACTTGTCTGATCCACGCTATATTTGAACAATTTGTAATAGTAACAACATACTCTGCTTCAACAGTGGACTGAGAAATGCATGCTTGTTTCTTGCTGATCCAAGTCACAAGCCTTTCCCCTAAAAATAATGCTCCACTGGTTGTTCTCTTCTAGTCATCTATGTTTCCAACCCAATCTGCATCTGTAAACTTTAAGTTCAAATTTTCCTTCCAATGTGTACCATAATCTATAGTCCTATGTTGTCTCTAGGTATCTCAAGATTCTCTTTACAGCAAACATATGTGAATCTTTAGGATTGGTAGAAAATCTTGCCACAATCCCTAGTGCATGTGCAATATCAAGCCTATTGTGTACAACATACATCATTTTACCAATCATAGATCGGTAGAAAGTCTAATTTACCTCGGTAGATTCATCATCCTTTGCCAATTTGCAGCCAGTTACCATCAGTGTTCCCACAGGTTTAGCATCTTCCATGCTAAAAGTTTTCAATACTTCTTTAATGTATTTTTATTGAGTGATGAAAATCCCATCTTTATGTTGTATAATATGCAAACTTAGAAAGAATTTAATCTCTCCAAACATAGACATCTCAAATTCATTTCTCATTTCATCAGAAAAAGATTTGCAAATATGATCTTGTCCACCAAAGATTATATCATCAACAAATATTGCAGCAATCAAAATGTTATCATCAGAATCTCCTTTCATGTACATATTATTATTTTTACTATTTCTTACAAAGCCAATACTTATAAGATATGCATGTAACCTTTCATACCATGCCCTCGGTGCTTGCTTTGGTCCATATAAAGCTTTGTGCAGTCTAAATACCATGTCTTTCTGATTCGAATCAACAAACCCTTCAAGTTGTTCTATGTAGACCTCCTCCTCAAGAATTCAATTTAGAAATGCTTATTTCACATCCATTTGATATACCTTAAATCCCTTATGTGCAGCATAGGTCAGTAATATGTGGACTCCTTCCAGTCTAGCATCAAGTGCAAAGGTTTCACCATAATCAATACCTTCTTCTTGTGCATAGCCCTTGCAAAAAAGTCTTGCCTTATTCCTTGTAACTTCTCCATTCTCATTCAGCTTATTCCTGAAAATTCACTTAGTACCAATAACATTTTTATCTTTTGATCTAGGCACTAAGGTCCATGTTTTATTATTTTCAATTTGTTCAATCTCCTCATTCATAGCATTTATCCATTCCTTATTTTCAAGTGCATCCCTAACATTATTTGGTTCAAACTCACAAACTAAGCATGTGTTATGTCTTAACTTACTTCAGGTCAGCATGCCAACTTGCTTATCTCCAATGATTTCATTCTTGGGATGGTGTCTTATAAAAAATCTTGCTAGCACTTGATATATCCTCTGCTCATCATTTTGTTCAGGTATAGTTTCTTTCTCGGTAGCTTCTTTCAAATTCTCTATGTCCATTTGTTGATTCTCGATAGCATTTTCTTGATGCTCAGTAGAATTAGCCTATGGCTTTGGTAGATACTATGGATCTTCAACATAAGTGAACCTACCATAGTCTTCTGGCTCATTCATGCTTTCTACATCATTCTTGTCAGCAAACTCATCAACTTTTACATTAGCACTTTCTATCATCTTATTAGGAACTTTGTTCAGACATTTATAAGCTTTACTCTTAGTAGAATATCCTAATAATATTCCTTCATCACCTTTAGAGTCAAATTTTCCATTCCTATCATCTTTCAGAATATCACACTTGCTACCAAAAATTCTAAAATAACTTACACTCAGTGTGTATCCAAACCATAACTTGTAGGGTGTCTTATTTGTGTCTTTCTTTAGTTGAACTCAATTTAGGACATATACAGTTGTGCTAATTGCCTCTCTCTAGTACATTTGTGCAACATTTTTCTCAATCATTAATGTTCTAGCATAATCAACAATAGATTTGTTACTCCTTTCAACAATTCCATTCTGTTGTGGTGTTCTAGGTGCATAAACTTGTCTTTTTATACCATGCTCATTACAAAAGTTAGTGAATTCATCAGAAACAAACTCACCTCCTCTATTAGACCTTAAACATTTCAATTATTTTTTGGTTTCTTTTTCTACTTTAACCTTATACCATTTAAACAATTTGAATGCCTTAGATTTTTCTTTTAAGAACATAACTGTCATCAATCTAGTATAGTCATCAACAAACAAAATATAGTATTTGTCTCCATAGTATCTTTGAGTTCTCATGGGATCACATAAGTCGGTGTGAACCAACTCCAAAATGCCTTTAGATGAGTAGTCCTTACTTTTAAAACTAGATCTTGTCATCTACCCTTTTTGACATTGATGACACATAACATGATCAGGTTTGGTTAGGCTAGGCAATCCCCTAACTTTTCTCTTTTTACTGATCTTAATCATGTTATCAAAATTTATATGACATAACCTCTTATGCCATAACCATGCATCTTCATTTTTCACTAGTAAACAAGAAGTCTCAACATTGTCAAGATAAAATAAATTACCTTTTGATTGTCCTCCTGTTCTGACAAGCTTTCCATTTTCATCATAGATTTTTACCTTCTTTCTCTCAAATGCCACTCAATGACCCGAGTTATTAAGTTGTGCAACACTCAAAATTTTTTAATTCATTCCTTTTACCCAGTAAGCATTATCACATCTAATTTTATCATTCAATAGAATAGATCCTTTTCCTTTAACCATGCAAGGTGTGTCATTACCCATTTTCATTGATCCTCCATTATAATGCTCAAGATGATCAAACTTATCTTCATCACCAGTCATGTGATGTGTACATCCACTATCAATGATCCAAGTATCATTTTTACTAGCTTTAGAAATGAGTGATGTTTCTACATACCTTTCCTCCTCTTCAGAATCATCTTTCATTGCAACAAACACTACCTCTATATCATCATCAATGTCAGTGTCAGTGTCCTCATCTCCAACAAGATAACATGCATTTTTTCCCTTATCTTTGTGATCTTGATTGTCTCTGTTATAGTGTTGATAACCTTTGTTGTTCCTTCTGCCATAGCTTCCATCACCAGATCGGTCTCTATCTTTATCTTCCTCTTTCATGTTGGGACATCTAGCAGCAATATGGCCAACTTATTTACAATTAAAACAAGCTAAAGGTAACTTTCCCTTATATCTACCTTTACCTTTGAGTAGTCTCCAAGACATAAGAGCTTCAAGTTCATTAAGCTCATCATCAGTATTAGTATCACTTTCATTCCTTATAGTATGCTTATTGCTAGGTTTACCAATCTTCAGAGAAGACATAAAAGAAGACTCAACACTTGGTAAAACACTATTTTCAAAATTGTTCAGCTCAAAAGTTGTCAACTTTCCAATCAGACTATCAAGAGTAAGAGTACTATTAGGTGCAGACCTCATTTCATGAATAGCAGATATCCTGATTGCATATGCAAGCAATAAGGTTCTTAGTATCTTACTTACCACTGTATCTTCACCAATGATACCACCAACTCCTCGGATAACATTGACTACTTCTTTAATTTGGTTTGAATACTATGTACTGTTCTCTCCTTCATTTTCATATCATCAAATCTGCCTCTCAAGCTTTCAGCTCTGGCTCTCATCACATTTGCATCACCACCATAGACTAGACCAAGTTTATCTCATATTTTCTTCGTAGTAGTGCAAGCCTTGACATCCTCAAATTCAACATCAAATAGAGCAACAACAATCTCTATCATTGTAATATTATGCTCATGTCAGTCTCTCAACTGATCAAGATTGAAAGGTCCAACTATCAGTTGTAAGTAGCCATGGTCCCGTAAATGTAAGGCAGAATCTCTGATTCTAGATATTTGAAGTCTCATCTGACTTTTCCATTTAGTAAAATTGTCCTTGTTTAGCTTTGACACTTCCCTCTTATACATCTTGTAATCTTTCTACTCAAGTCCTTAAAAATTTCTTCCAAGCAACCAATGTGCTCTAATACCAATTGTTAGAATAACTGAGAGGGGGGTGAATTAGTTAGATCAGTTATCCTACAGTCCAAAATACAAAGATGTACCTTATAAAATAATTCCAACAAATTTTGCAGCTCGGTAACATAAAATATGAATCTGTCTGTTCAATTTATCGATTACAAGTTAAATAGGTAATTGTGATTACCAACCAAATCAAGTATGTAGTATGTAAAGCATGATAGAAAAACAATCATCACAGATAACACATAACACAATGATTTAACATAGAAACCCTATTAAGGGAAAAACCACCTGGGACCGGTAATCCAAAATAATTCACTCTTCTGAAGTGAGCTCGGTGAAGAGCCAACCTTATTAAAGGTTACAAACACACTGTTAGGTGTGACCTAGTTAGAGAATTTATCACTAAAAGTTAACTTTTGACCAACATTCACTATGGGGTCAACAAGATAACAATGTACATTCTCTGAATGACATAAGGTAGAATATAATACTATTAAGTCCACTCAGTTAAGAGATTTTCTGAATCAATGGTTAAACTGGTAGAGTATGATATGATTCAAATACAACTCAATTATAGATATTTAGATATAAGCTAAGTCCATAAAAATCCTCTGATCATTAATCAAATTCACTTCTTTAATGTTCATCAACTTACTGTCACTTAGTAAATGGTTCTCTAACACTCAGTTAACTCTGCAACTCAGTTCTTTCAATAACCAGTCTAATCAGGCATGCATGAATAGTCTTCACATGAAATCTCTGTAGTCCTCTTCTTCCACCATGTTTCAATAATGAAGCTCATATCTCTTATATAGACAAGTAAACTATTTTCAAATTCAGTCGGTTGTTCTTAGCATTTAATGTTTTCATCCATCGTCGGTTAATACATAAATGTGTCATTGATAACTAGTTAAACTAGCTTAGTTGATATTGTTTGTCGGTATACACTGCACTAGCTTGGTGTATACATAAATCTTCAATTACCGACCACATTGAATTTTTCAATTTCAAATCTCTTCTTAAAAATAGATTAATGTAACATGCTCAAGTCAACAATATAAAGTCATAGACTCATCAATAAGTTACCCAATGTTTACCTTATCCTTATCTGTCATATCCATCTTTTTCACATGTAGGTATCTCAATTCTTCATCTTTTCTTCCTCTAACAGATGTTCAAATGTTTGTAACTTATATGATAAGTACTATCAAGACTAGTTGACATCAATAACAACATATTGACTGATTTAATCATCTTACATATCATTTCAGTACTCAGTGATCTCTAATAACTATTTCTTCAATTCATTCAGATATTCAATTAGTTGTAGTTCATCAAAATAGGAATGAACTAAATGAAATAGTCTAGTGTTAAATGCAAAAAAACTAAAAATCATAAATGCAAGATATCTACCGTTAATAGATGCAAACAAGCTACGAAACAAGTTAGTATAAACACTAAATGCAAGAAAACAACTTTAAGCATAAACTAGCAAGATAATTCTAATATGCAAATGATGGATGATTTTCTTGAGGTGAGGGTCATATTTATAAGATTTTGGAGGGTTGGGTGGAGGTGGCATCTATGTGGAATCCACATAGGTGTCACCAAGGAGACACATAAGCTATGCAAAATCTAAGACTTTCTCACACATGTGTGAGCAACTTGCGATGTGAATGATCAATGTGTACTTCAAGTACACTATTAGAATGATTTTAGAAAAATTGAGAGGGGGGGTGAATTAGTTATTCTTAGGTCCAGATGTACCAATTCAACTTTCTATCTCTTCAACAATCTCATATCTAATCAACTTTCAACTCAGTCTCTATAGCATATACCAATAACATAAAACTTGCAGTCCACTGTCCTAAAGTAAATAGCTTGCACAATATAAAACTTTCAACATTATCCACATCAAAATAACATTCACACAAGTATAACACTAGGATTTATAGTGGAAACTCAATTTCAAAAAAATCACTTGTAACATGCTACTGATTTTCACTCTTCTAAAGTGAGCTCTATGAAAAGCCAACCTGGTTAAAGGTTTACAATACACACTATCAAGTGTGGCCTGGTTAAAGGATTTAATCACCTTGTTAAAAGTGGCCTTGTTAGAGGCCTTAAGAACATTACATCAGAATGTCACCTTAATTAAAGGAATTATAGTACAAAATTATTGTTAGCTCAACCTTGATTAAAAGATTTAGACTGATACAATCGTTAGAAAGTAACAGTAGGTTTTGATCTAAAAATATACAACTCACTTTGCATATACAGATCCACTTCACACATAGGTTGATTTACTGACTAGCCTTCATTTTCATCTCCATCTCTGATCTTCTCAGAATTCACTTCAAGAAATCACAACTCTATTTAGCTCCTTCACAGATTCACCTTCGACCTTCTGCTTAGACTTATCAGTCAATAGCATCAACCTCTTCTCTCTTGTTTGTAACCTCAGAATTAGGTTAATCTTATACCTCCTTGATCAGGTAGATTAATCTTTTTCCACTTAATCTATTCTGTTGATCTTAGGTTTAGGTCAAATTCATCTAATCCTTCCATCATTATGTTCTCCTTCTTTTCCTTCTAGATACATCTCCAAAATTTTCTTTGAAATCATAAGAAAATGATTTACCATGCATTAAATGTTTTATACCATTCATTAATAATGTCAACATGTTTTACATATCCCAAGAATTCAACTATGTTGGTTGGGATTCTCAATTCTTTCTCAAAATGTAAATTACTACCACTCAGTCAATATTGTATTCATCTCCTTGGTCATTACTATGTATCTCGGTCATCGCTAATATTTTCTTCTCGGCAATTATCTATCACTCGACAATTACTGATGTTCAGTCAACAATAGATTTTCTTGGCATATACTGACACTCGGTCGACACTAACATCACTCGGATTAAACTATATTTTTTCACTTTTGCTCAATTAAGCCTATGTTTCCAATCTTTCTTCATCACTTGGTGTTAAAGATAAGCAACACATTATCTTTTCAATATGCCGACTAATTAAGTACCCATTGAAGTATCACATAACTCAACCTTTCCTTAGGTTCTCTTGTTATCTCCTCATTCTCAAATCATCTTCATCAATCAAAAGATATGGTACTCTCCTAGATAGAAAATGTCTTACCAATTAATATTTGACATCAATGACAATATAAAAATTGTTTCAATTGTAGTTTCCAACAATCTCCCTCTTTAGAATTGATGGCAACACCACATGAACATCATATGATTCACCAAACAATCTAAAATCTTTGTGCAATAGATCTCCACTAATATCCTTAGCTTCATTATGATTCTCATCCAACACATCGAAGTACCAGCTCCCTCTTGGATAGATTTATATTTTCCTATTCATTGAATCTCTCCCTCTTTGCTTAGGGTCATTTACTTTTTTGTATTTCTTCCTCAAAATCTCTCCCTCATGTTTATTGAATTTTTTTTTTCATGTTGTATCTCTCTTCCCAAATCTCTCCCTCTGTGACAACAATGCCAAAGAAACTTGTGTCTTCACTTACATCTTTACTATGTAGATGTATTCATGTCAGTTTGGTATGCTGTTTACTCCCTCTATCATCTTTTCTTATGACTGATCAACATCTTTTCTTTACTTCTCACAACTCTAGGAAACTCCTAAAGTGTGACCTCTTCTGCATCAATTTGTTAGATAGTCTGATTATCACATTTGATGTAGTGCTCCTATATGCTTCTAGGTAGCCTTAGTTAGGGGAATCACCCCTAATTTACCTCTAAGGTATTCATGAGCATCTTTAGGTAATTCTTTTGTGAATATATCTGCTAATTGTTCCTTTGTATTCACATATTTCAATCTCACTTCTTTGTCTTGAACCAAATCTCTCAAGTAATGATACTTGATAGCAATATGCTTAGTCTTAGTGTGCATAACTTGATTCTTTGATATGTTAATAGCACTTGTGTTATCACAGAAAATAACAACCAGCTCAGTGATTTCCTCCTTCATACCTTTTAACAATTTCTTTATCAGACTAAATTTGAACAATTCACTACTACTGCAACATATTCAGCTTATGTTGTAGATTAGGAAATGCAGTTCTATTTCTTACTTGTCCAAGAGACTAATCTCTTTCCTAGAAAGAATGCACCACCACTTGTACTCTTTATGTCATCAACATTTCCAGCCCAATCTGCATCAGTATAAACTTTTAGTTCAAACTTGTCATTCTTCTTATAATACAATCCATAGTCCTCTATTCCTTTAAGATATCTCAATATCCTTTTCACTAACATCATGTGACTCTCTTTAGGATTGATAGAAAATCTAGAAATAATCCCAACTGCTAGGGCAATATCTGGTATACTATGGACAACATATTGTAGCTTTCCAATCATAGATCTATACAATGTTTGATTCACTTCAGCTGTATCATCAATTTTAGA
Source organism: Chamaecyparis obtusa (assembly GCA_027943335.1). NCBI lineage: Eukaryota > Viridiplantae > Streptophyta > Pinopsida > Cupressales > Cupressaceae > Chamaecyparis > Chamaecyparis obtusa. Next base: position 182,080 of record BSBK01005512.1, on the reverse strand, counting down.
TAACTTTTTTCCAGTAGCCATAGGTGTACTTACTGGTCTGGAATCTTCTATACCAAAAGTTTTTAATATCTCCTTGACATATTTAGATTGAGTAATATAGATACATTTCTCCATCTGATAGACTTGCAAACCAACAAAGAATTTGATCTCACCAAACATAGACATTTCAAATTCAATTTGTATCTCATTTGAAAAGTTTTGACATAGGGCATCCTATCCTCCAAATATGATATCATCAACAAATATTTCAGCTAACAAAATCCCTTTACCTTTTTCAGTCTTCATATACAAATTGTTGTTGTCATTTGTCCTTACAAATCCAATCTTTATCAGATAGTTGTGTAGTCTTTCATACCATGCTCTAGGGCTTATTTCAATCCATACATCACTTTGTGTAGCTTGAAAACAATATCTTCTTACTTGGATCAACAAATCCTTCTGGTTGATCAATGTATACTTCTATTTGTATGCACCCAAAAATGGTCGCCTAGACTTTGGGCCCCATTTATTCAATTTATCAATCCTGAATCATTTTTATCAATAATCAATATTTTCAACAATATCAATCTCTTGATCAAGTCTTAATTTCGATCATATATTGGATTTTTATCCTTGGGCTAACCATTTATCCTAAGTCTTTATTTGATTAAAAGGAATATTCCCTCCCCTTTTGATTAAATAAAAAGCCCACCTTTTCCTCTTATCCTATGTTGCACAAATAAAGCATTATTCATATTTTAAAAAGGAGAAAAGCACTTTTTGTCTCATATGGACATAAAGTCAACTCTTATTTTCCTATTGGAAGATACTTGTGCACATGAATTGCTCCTCTTTCAAGCTCCACCGCTGATTAAGAATTTTTGCCTCTTAATCTCCATGGTCCATTTCACCTCATTTCTTATAAAAGGAGAGCTCTCTCCTTCATTTGCATACCATGTTTTTATGCTAATGTTATGCTGCAGGTTTTAGGTGCATTTAGAGCTCTTGAAGATATTGAAGACTTGCTTCATTTCATTACATCATTTAGTTGCATATTTCCTTTGCTTAGTTTGCATGATCATGACATATTAGCTTAGTTTCCTTTTATGCAATAGAGTAACTCACATAGCTTAATTAGGAAGATTGTAATCCATTGCTATTTCCTTTCATAGTTGCATTGTACTTTTATTTTGATAGATTAATTTTTACATCATCATTTAGATTTGCATTGCATTGCATATTTGATTCTTGGAGATATTGGCATTGTTGCCCTTGTCTTCCCTTGAATCTCTCATTGTATGGTTGACTAGCAAGGTCACAAGTTTGTAGCTCTAGCTGAGAGCAAATTTATCATAGTCCCTTGCAACTCCATGCACAGAGAGCTATGAGCTGCTTTGTGAGGCCTCATTCTTGAGCAACCTTGCATGTAATGGTTCATAGAAGTGCACCATTTTAGTGTGTACACTATTAGGATTGAGTAATACTGAGAGGGGGGGTGAGTCAGTATTACAAAACTTTACTTTCAACTTTAAACAATTATAAATAATCCAAAGTAATGTAGAAATGAAAAGAACATATAAGCATAACACATTACTCATGACACCATGATTTGTTCTCGAGGAAACCCTGATTAAAGGGAAAACCCCAGTGGGGATGGTACCCACAAATATGAACTAAAGTATAATGTCCCTGCTAAGAGATCTAGCCTTGTTAGGAGCTGATTTTTACATAGTACATTTCCTTGCTAGAGGATTACAAAAACCCTGTTAGGGGCATACAAAATACCTAGTTAAAGGTGGTGAGCACACTACTCTTACAATCAATACTATCCAAAATAGTTCACAAAAGGGAACAATACAAGAACTTATCTTGCTTAGATAGTTCCAATTATAGCTTTGCCTCCTACTGATCTCACATCTGACTTTTGCACTCTTCTTTGCAATCACAACATATTACTTCTACCATAAAAGTAATCTGTATTTATACAAAACTAGCCTTCCAGTCGGCTCCACAAAATGTCATACTTAACATAGTAAAAACTTGTGCAAAATATATATATGGAGTCGAAGCTCTTACATTACCAAAGAGTTGGCACTAAAATTTATTTACATGACTTAGCACATTATCATATTCATCATGCTTTCCTTAATCATCACAACTATTCATGTACCCTGATATGGTGTTTTGTTGTCTTCGCATACCTTCCAAACACTGTATCTCATACACCAGCTATCCAAAACTTATGCGATCTTAATTGAAGCATTTACATATACCAACAGACCTCCAGTTAACTTTGCAATCCATAATACCTTGTATGTCTCCATTGCTATCCAAAATTGTGGCACTGTATCTTGTTTTCCTAATTCTGGACTTAGTCATTTTCATGACTATGAACCTAGTGGCAATCTCCACAACATGCGAACATACTTATCATAAGTGTTTCCATAAATGAAAACCCTTAGAAGATTTCTAGTACTCCAAAACATCACATGCCAACATCTTCTTCTAATATCCCATTCATAAATGTAGATTTGACATCCATTTGATATACTTTAAATCTTTTATAAGTTTCATAAGCAAATAGAGTTCTCACTCCTTTCAATCTTGCAACAGGGGAAAATGTCTCCCCATAGTCAATTCCTTCTTCTTGTGCATACTCCTTCCAATCTGGCTTTGTTTCTAATAACTTCTCCATATTCATTTAGATTATTTTTGAAAACTCATTTTGTTCCAATAACATTCTTGTCTTCTAGTCTCGGCACTAGAGTCCAGGTTTTGTTCTTTTCTATCTTCTCTATTTCTTCTTTCATGGCTTGTATCCAGTCTGTTAGGCCATTTTTCTGTCATGCAAAAATCCTTTGAAAATGGCCTATTGCCTTGCAAGTTTTCTTGATGTACCCTTTGCCCTGAGTTCCTTGTGTTGTCACCAGGCTTTGGTCCAATTCGTACATGCTGAGGTGCATAATCCAAAAAGTTATTCAAATTCTAAAGTCTGCTGGAAATGTTTTCAAAATTCTGCCACAATGTCAAAAACCCGCAATGTTTTTGAAAACCCGTATTATTTTCGGCTTCCCTACTACCTTTCGATCTGTCGTTAACCCTGTGTGTTTTCCTCCCCACACTTCTACTTTGATTGATGGTGTTTTCTCTAATTGCGCAAGTCCGACCGTGTGGTGGGTCCAAATTCTTCCTTATTGGCTGTCACATGGCCACATGTCAGATTTTTTTGACATGCGATCATGCGACCACTTGCCATTTGTCTGCATGGGTCCCGGTCCTGTTCAGCTACCTGGTGGTCTACTTTGCCTTAGTGCGCAGGTGCAATGTGTGGTGGGACCTGGTTTCTAGATTGGTCAGAGGGTCCTGACGTGTCGAAGCATCAACGGTTGTCGTTAAAGCGCGAAGGATTTTTTAAGGCTTTGCACTTTTGTGACAATCATCTAATCCTCCAAAAGGGTAAGGCTTCTTTGGCAGTGGTCCCAGAGGTGGACATTTGGTAGCCTATGATTGGCTGTCGCATGGTCACATAGCCTGAAAATTGGCTATGTGATCATGCGACCGTTTGCCACGTGTCCATGGCGGTGTGATGGTGTTTCATTGGTGGGTCCGGGAGATGCAGAGAAGTGGGTGATGTGGTGGTCCCATGGCCTTATCACATGATCACAAGGGCCATTTCCACGGCTTGCGATCATGCAACAAACTGGTTGCGGTGACGGTTGCGGTGGTGGTTAATGTTCGCGGGCTGTCGCATGTTCGCATAGCCTGTTTCCGGGCTATGCGATCATGCGATAGGGTGCCACATGTCCCTGGGGCCCATTTGTATTTGCTTGGTGGTCCCGTTGGTGGGTGTGTCATGGTGATCTCCGATTGGTCTAGGTTGGTAGGATGGTGGATTTGAACGTGGGCCCAGGTCAGGATTTTTCGGCGGTGATTTGACGGCCGGCGGGGTGCATGTTAGCGGGTTGTCACATGTTCGCGTGAGCCAGTTTTCTAGATTGTGAACATGTGACATGCCCTTTTGTGGCAATGCTTTGGCGTCAGTGGTTATGCAGAGAGCAAGGGAAAATGGTTGTCGCATGTTCGCATAACCCATTTTCGGGTTATGCGATCATGCGACCAAGCATAAAATTGAGGCCCGTTTCCTGTGGTGGTGAGAGATGTGACTGTGCAATTATGTGACTGAGGGAAAATGGTTAGAAAAATGCAAGCCCACCCAATTGCATGGTGACTGTTGCCATCTGAGTTTGAATTTTTGGTACCATTTTATGGAATTGAATGCAGAAAAGACCCTGTTTGGTGAGAAGCGATTTGCAGTGTGGTCCAGGGTGCTTGACGGTTGATTGCAGAGGGATTTGTACCGTGAGGAATGATTACAATCTTGGCTCGAGAAGTGTTTGCAGCTGGTTGATTCAACTATTTAAGCTTGATGCTGTGGCTTAACCCCCTGTCATGTCTATGTTTATTCCTCGGTGGGGTTAGGTGATTTTGAAATTTTGAATTTGAAATGATCGTATGCTTGCATTGTAGCCCTGGTATAAAGGGGAATTTTGTAATCATTTTGAAGGGCTGGCTGAAAATTCTTGACACAGGAAGCTGAAAAGCCAAGTGTGCATCCTCAGTCCAGGTTGTAACATTTTTGCTTCTGTATCAATACTAGGAAGAAAACTTATGTATCTTTTGCATATTGTCTATGGTATCACTGAATCAGTTTGTAATATAGGGATTTGAACCCACATACTTAACATAGTTTCTCATTCTTGGATCTCTCCTCCAGTTGTTCTTGATGAATTTTGAGTTTTCTAACTCATTGCATTAGGTTACTGGTGTATGTGTTTTGTCTCTCAGCCTTGATCTAGGATTAGGTTAAAAGCCTCTGAGTGAAGCATAGATTTATTGGGTTCAATCAGGAAGGATATCTGCAAGTAGTGTAAGAGATGTTTGACTATGTTTATGGCTTGGTTTCTCAAATGAATCTAGTAGTTGTTCTCATATTTCATGTCTACTTCAGATATAATGCCCAATGGATAAGGCACTAATCATAAGCTAGTATACCTTGTGCTGTTACATGTGTTGCATGATTGTTTACACTCTGCAAGAAAACATTAAATCAATACTAGTTTTTACTTTCATTTACATTTATGTATTGTCCTACTCAGTAATGGAGGATCAATGAACAATAGGTTCTTGTTTAGTATTCTCTCACTATAATCATCTGTTGAAAGATTCAATAAAGAAATAAGGGGCAGAGTTAGAACTATCAGTCAGAGTTAATACTATTGGATCAGGTGTACCCACCTTGGTTTCACAGAGCCAGAAGAAGAAGAGAGAAAATCCATCCTTATAGTTGGTCTGATTGCCTATAGATTGCCCACATTTGGAACTAACCAATCCTTAATATCCATCATAGGCATATCGGTGTCTCTTTGAGTGGAAACTCCTTATCAGGAACCAACAAGATGGCAACTCTACTGGGGAGAACAATGAAAAGGAAGTGTATCTGTTAGAATCTCTGGTGGTTTCAAAATTGTGCAGTATTTTATTGACCAAATTGATTTGCCCATCCGAGTCACCAACAAGATGGCGACTCTGCTAGGGAGAGTCTAGAAAAGAGTCAGATACAAAATTAGCATTTGCTGATATTTTCTCACCTAGTTGTGAGTGGCGGCTCTGATTTTCTCTATTTGATTAGTGTTCCTCCTGATAAATAGTGTGTATACCTGGTGTAGCTTTGTGCTGGTTGGAAGAAGAAACAATGAAACATTTTCCTCTCAAGGAGGTGGCAGCTCTGCATGACAAAGTTATCTGATGGAGCTTCAAGGTGAGCCCAAGATCTACCCTGCCTTCCAGCCAAAGGTCTTTTGCTGCAAGATCTTCTCAGGTATTTTTCAAGTTTTAAATGTTCCTTATAAAGTGATCAAGCACTAAAAGAAGGATAAGGTGTAAGCAGAGGTTAGCATACTTCAAGTTTTTAGTTGTAGTTTGGCAAAATTATGTGGAAGTATTGCATTAAGTTTAATGGATAAGTTGAATAAGGAGCTTGCATTATTAGATCAGGGCATCCTTAGGGATTGCATAAGATTAGTAAGTTTGAAGGTGGGGTGTAGAAAGGATTTATCCATATCCTTGTTCTATGATAGATTTTGTGAAGTATATGATGAGCTTCCTGAGGATTTTGAGTTTCTTGAATTTGACTTCATTGGTTTATTCCTGGAACTTTATTTTCCTGAGTCAACTAGTTGGTCAAATGCCTTGTGAGAGGAGTATTATGGATGTATTAGGGATTGGGTACTTGCTGATGCTGATCTTGAACTTGAGGATGCACTTGGGGCTTTGCTTAGTAGTGCTGATATTGAGAGTGATGAAATTTATGAAGGAGATGTGTCAAGTGTTGACACTCTTTCTTACAGTCATGAAAGTGATGCCTTTTCTCAATATGGGGTAGAAAGTCTTCGCAATCAGTCAGATGAAAAAGAGGATTGGATAGATGAAAGTATTACTGATGATTGTATGGTAGAAGATGATGTTCTTGAGGACAACTGTTCACTTCACAGTGAGCAAATTTCAGATTTATTATCTTGTGAGTATCTCAGGTATTCAGGGGGTGATGGCTCTGGCTTCTTACATCCAGCACACATTGATTTTGATATGGAACATGAGTCAATAGGATTTGACTTTGACATGTGTGCCTCTGATTCTTTTTTTTCCCTAGCACTACTAGATGGAAACCAGGTACAGTATGATATATCAGATGATGAAGTCATCAGTGTTTGTTCATCTTCAATTAATGCAAGTGTCCCTGATGTGGTACTGAATACTGGTTGGGAGAGTTGTATAGATTTTGAATCCTTTTCTAATTCTTAATTTGTTGCTAAGCCATGGAAGGATGGTCTCTCAGCTACTCAAGCTTCACCATCTCATGGACAGGTTGATGTTTCTCTTCCCACCTATCAACATTTTTCAGTTTTGTCAAATGCTGACATGATGCAGAGTGATCCTATGTTTAATGACGATGTCCCATGTGATGAGTCCCCTCAGTGTTTGCATGAAGATCAGTATAGCTTCTCCTTGGAGGTGCAAATTTCTGGTATGAATGGATCCAATAGCGACTGCACTAACAATTTGATAGAGCTGGAGAGTTTTTCTTTTCAGTTGGGTAGTAAGCTTCCCGAGCGTGGTGGTAAATTTGAAGGTGATTCATGTTGTGGCTCCTTCAACATTTTCCTTTTTGACTGCAACATGCATGTGCCACAACATTTTTAGAATTGGTATGATTACCTTTCCATCCCTCATGAGGAATGTGCCAGCAATCTTTGATTTAAGTTTTTGAAAAGGGGATATAATTGTGTTCTGTCACATGGAAGCAAAATTTTTAGTTTGTCTCTGATGTGTGGAGATGAAAATTTTTTGTTTGACAAAGGCAAATATTGATCATAATTTTGGGGCCTTGAGCCTGGTTGTAAATACTGTAAATCTTTGTATAGTCTTTCCCTTTCCTATTGTGTGCTTTTCCTTCCTGTTCCCTGCATTTTTTGAGTTCCCTATTTGTGTCTTGTTGGTGGTCTACTCTCCCAAAAATTTTGAATCCTTGCCATGCCTGCAAGAGGCATGCATCCCCAACTAGAGCAACTGTTAGGCCATTTTTCTATCATGCAAAAATCTTTTGAAAATGGCCTATTGCCTTGCAAGTTTTCTTGATGTACCCTTTGCCCTGAGTTCCTTGTGTTGTCACTAGGCTTTGGTCCAATTTGCACGTGCTGAGGTGCATAATCCAAAAAGTTATTCGAATTCTAAAGTCTGTTGGAAATATTTTCAAAATTGTGCCACAGTGTCGAAAACCCGCAGTGTTTTTGAAAACCCGTGTTGTTTTTGGCTTCCTTGCTACCTTTCGATCTGTCATTAACCCTGTGTGTTTTCATCCCCACACTTCTACCCTGATTGATGGTGTTTTCTCTAACTGCGCAAGTTCAACCGTGTGGTGGGTCCAGATTCTTCCATATTGGTTGTCGCATGGCCGCATGTCAGACTTTTTTGACATGCGATCATGCGATTGCTTGCCATCTATCCGCATGGGTCCCGGTCTTGTTCAGATGCCTGGTGGTCTACTTTTCCTTAGTGCAGAGGTGCGATGTGTGGTGGGACCTGGTTTCCAGATTGGTCAGAGGATCCTGACGTGTCAAAGCATCAACAGTTGTCATTAAAGCGCAAAGGATTTGTCAAGGCTTTGCGCTTTTGTGACAACCATCCGATCCTCCGAAAGGGTAAGGCTTCTTTGGCAGTGGTCCCAGATGCAAACATGTGGCAACCTGTGATTAGCTTTTGCATAGTCGCATAGCCCAAAAATTGGCTATGCGATCATGCGACCGCTTGCCACGTGTCCATGGCAGTGTGATGGCATTTCATCGGTGGGCCTGAGAGATGCAGAGAAGTGGGTGATGTGGCGGTCCCATGGCCTTGTCGCATAATCTCAAGGGCCATTTCCATTACTTGTGATCATGCAACAAACTGGTTGCAGTGATGGTTGCGGTGGCGGTTAATGTTCATGGGCTGTCGCATGTTCGCATAGCCCATTTCTAGGCTATGCGATCATGCGACATGGTGCCACATGTCCCTGGGGCCCATCTGTATTTGCTCAGTGGTCCTGTTGGTGGGTGTGTCATGGTGATCTTCAATTGGTCTAGGTTGGCGGGATGGTGGATTTGAATGTGGGCTTAGGTCAAGATTTTTCGGCGGTGATTTGACGGTCGGGGAGGTGCATGTTAGCAGGTTGTCGCATGTTCGTGTGAGCCATTTTTTCGGCTTGCGAACATGTGACATGCCCTTTTGTGGTAGTAGTCTAGCATTGGTGGTTATGTAGAGGGCAAGGGGAAATGGTTGTCACATGTTCACATAACCCATTTTTGGGTTATGCGATCATGTGACCAAGCATAAAATTGAGGCCCATTTCCTGTGGCAGTGAGAGATGTGACTGCATAATTGCACGACTAAGGGAAAATGGTTAAAAAAATGAAAGCCCGCCCAATTGCATGGTGACCGTTGTGGTCTGAGTTTGAATTTCTGGTACCATTTTATGGAATTGAATGCAGAAAAGACCCTGTTTGGTGAGAAGCGATTTGCAGTGTGGTCCAGGGTGCTTGACGGTTGATTGCAGAGGGATTTGTATTGTGAGGAATGATTACAATCTTGGCTCGAGAAGTGTTTGCAGCTGGTTGATTCGACTGTTTGAGCTTGATGTTGTGGCTTAACCCCCTGTCATGTCTATGTTTATTCCTCGGTGGGGTTAGGTGATTTTGAAATTTTGAATTTGAAATGATCGTATGCTTGCATTGTAGCCCTGGTATAAAGGGGAATTTTGTAATCATTTTGAAGGGCTGGCTAGAAATTCTTGACATAGGAAGCTGAAAAGCCAAGTGTGCATCCTCAGTCTAGGTTGTAACATTTTTTCTTTTGTATCAATACTAGGAAGAAAACTTATGTATCTTTTGCATATTGTCTATGGTATCACTGAATCAGTTTGTAATACAGGGATTTGAACCCACATACTTAACATAGTTTCTCATTCTTGGATCTCTCCTCCAGTTGTTCTTGATGAATTTTGAGTTTTCTAACTCATTGCATTAGGTTACTGGTGTATGTGTTTTGTCTCTCAGCCCTGATCTAGGATTAGGTTAAAAGCCTCTGAGTGAAGCATAGATTTATTGGGTTCAATCAGAAAGGATATCTGCAAGTAGTGTAAGAGATGTTTGACTATGTTTATGGCTTGGTTTCTCAGATGAATCTAGTAGTTGTTCTCGTATTTCATATCTACTTCAGGTATAATGCCCAATGGATAAGGCACTGATCATAAGCTAGTATCCCTTGTGCTATTACATGTGTTGCATGATTGTTTACACTCTGCAAGAAAACATTAAATCAATACCAGTTTTTACTTTCATTTACATTTATGTATTGTCCTACCCAGTGATGGAGGATCAATGAACAATAGGTTCTTGTTTAGTATTCTCTCACTGTAATCATCTATTGAAAGATTCAATAAAGAAATAAGGGGCAGAGTTAGAACTATCAGTCAGAGTTAATACTATTGGATTAGGTGTACCTGCCTTGGTTTCACAGAGCCAGAAGCAGAAGAGGGAAAATCCATCCCTATAGTTGGTTTGGTTGCCTATAGATTGCCCACATTTAGAACTAACCAATCCTTAATATCCATCATAGGCATATCGGTGTCTCTTTGAGTGTAAACTCCTTATCAGGAACCAACACAGTCTTCATTCTCTAAAGCATATTTCACTATTTTAGGCTCAAACTCACATAGAAAGCATGTATGATCTTTCAACTTACTTCTTGTCATGAATCCATATTCCTTATCTCCAATTATTTGTTTAGGCTTATGATGTCTTCTCACATACTATGCCAAAGTAGGTTCAGATTTCCTTTCTCCTTGGTCTTGATCTTCAAGTTCATCTTGTAAATTCTCTGCCTCTTCTTCTAATTGCTCGACAACATCTTGTTGATGCTCGACAATATCTTGTTGTGGCTTGGTAGACTCATGCAGTTCCTTTGCATCTGGTTTAGGTGCACTACTAGCCTCTCCTTCTTCCATGTATATAAAATACCTGTAATCTTCAAGCTCTTTCTTGCACTCCAATTCATTCTTTTCTGCATATTCATCAACTCTAACATTTGTACTTTCCTCAATTTAGTTAGTGTTATAATTCAAACACTTGTAAGCTTTTCTCTTAGTGGAATATCCTAGGAATATGCCTTAATCACTTTTAGCATCAAATTTTCCATTTCTATTATCTTTTAGTGTATAGCATTTACTCCCAAAGTCTCTAAAATATTTCACATTAGGTGCATAACCATGCCATAACTCAAAAGGTGTAGCATTTGTACCTTTCTTGATTTGTACTCAGTTCAAGGTATAAATAGTTGTACTTACAACTTCTCTCCATAATTTTTGTGCAACATTCTTCTCAATCATCTGTGTTCTAGCACAATCCATAATTGATCTATTTCTTCTTTCAGCTATAGCATTCTATGGCGGTGTCCTAGGTGTAGACATATGTCTCTTTATTCCTCTATCATTGCATAATAGATTGAACTCATTTGATATAAACTCTCCTCCTCTATCAGATCTCAAACATTTCAAGCTTTTACCAGTTTCTTTTTCAACTTTTTTCAATACCACTTAAACAACTGAAATGCATCAGATTTCTCTTTCAAAAACATTACATTCGTCATTCTAGAATAGTCATCAATAAATAGAATGAAATACTTATCACTGTAATAACTTTGTCCACCCATAGGTCCATAAAGGTTAGTATGAACCAATTCCACAATATTTTCAAAAGTATATGTCTTTCACTTAAAACTAGACTTTGTCATTTTTCCTAATTGACACTATTTACACATCACATTATCAAGTTTCTTCAATCTTGGTAAACCTCTTTCTTTAACTTACTAATACTTACCAAATTATCAAAATTTACATGACACAACCTCTTATGCCATAACCATACATCATCATATTGTGCAAGAAAACATGTTTCTTCATATAAGTCTAGATAGAACAAGTTACCTCTTATTTGTTCTCCAATTCCAATTAGTTCACCAGTGGTATCAAATATTTTAGCCTTTCTATGTTGAAATTCAACTCAGTAACCAGTACGGTTCAACTATGCCACACTCAACAAATTATAGTTAAGACCTTCAATCCAATAAGAATTCTCACATATGATCTTATCAGTTAATTGTATTGATCCTTTTCCTTTTACAGGACATGGTGCATCATTACCAAACTTAACACTTCTACCTTTGTAATGATTAAGGATTTCAAACTTACTTTTATCACTAGTCATGTGATGTGAACAACCATTATCAATAATCCATTTATCACCTTTACTAACATATGAAATAAGTGCAGTTTTCTCATCTTCATCAGAATCATCTTTCATAGAAACATAAACTACTTCTATTTCACATTCATCAGATTCACTAGTTTCACTGTCAGTTTCCTCTTCAACAATATAGCAAGATCTCTTACCTTTATCTTTGTAGTCTCTTTACCTTCGATGATCTTTGTCATTTATCTTGTCTTTGTACTTGTTTTCCCTTTTCTCATATTTTTTAGTCCTATCAGGGCATCTTGTTGTAATATGACCAAATTTGTTACATGAAAAATAGATAATAGGAAGTTTGTCTTTATATTTCCCTTTTCCTCTCTTTAGCCTTCTAGCCATAAGTGCCTCAAGATCATCTAGATCATCATCAGAAGTGTCACTGTCACTGTTGTTGTCATTGTCACTGCTCTCGCATCTTTATTTTCCCTTCTTAGGCTTATGAAGAACCAGTTGAGACTTGAATGCAAATTTGACATTATGAACAATGAAGTTATCATAATTAGATAGCTCAAAAGCAGTAAGCTTGCCAACAAGACTTTCTAGAGTTAAGACATTACCAGGGTTACATCTTGATTCTTGTATTGCAAAAATTTTTATAGCATACATAAAAAGAAAGGTCCTCAATACTTTACTGATAACAGTATCATCATCAATGTTTCCATTATCTCCTCTAATAGCATTCACTACTTCCTTAATTCTACCACAATACTGAGCAATATTTTCACCATCTTGCATTTTCATTTCATCAAACTTGCCTCTTAGACTTTCAGATTTGGCTCTTAGTACATTTGTGTCCCCACCATAGATAGCTGCTAGAGTGTCCCACATTTGCTTTGCATTAGTAAAATCCTTGATATCTTCAAATTTAGGATAGCTTAGGGTAGATGCAATCTCCAACATTGTCTGATTGTGTTCTTGTTTTTCTTTCATCTCCTTGGTAGTCGAGGGTGCAATAGGTATTACATAATCATTTTCCACATAGTATTTCACCGAATCACCAATACCAGCTAGATGAAATTTCATCAAACTTTTCCATGCAGGGAAGTTCTCCTTTTTCAACTTCGGTAACTCCTTTTTGTACATCTTGATCATTAGCACCTTCAAAAAATTTCTCTAAAAGCACCAACACCTCTGATACCAATTGTTAGAATGATTTTAGAAAAACTGAGAGGGAGGGGGGGGGTGAATCAATTATTCTTAGGTCCATATGTATCAATTCAACTTTCTAGCTCTTCAACAATCTTAGATCTAATCATCTTTCAACTCGGTCTGTATAGCATATACCAATAACATAAAACTCGCAGTCCAGTATCCTAAAGTAAATAAATTACAGAATATAAAACTTTCAACATCATCCACATCAAAATAACATTCACACAAGTATAACAATAGGATCTATAATGGAAACACAATTTGGGAAAAACCACTTGTAACATGCCATTAATTTTCACTCTTCTGAAGTGAGCTCTATGAAAAGCCAACCCAGTTAAAGGTTTACAATACACATTGTCATATGTGACCTAGTTAAAGGATTTAATCACCCTATTAAGAGTGGCCTTGTAAGAGGGCTTAAGAACATTCCATCAAAATGTCACCTTGATTAAAGGATTTATAAAAAATGACTATTAGGTCAACCTTGATTAAAGGAATTAGACTGATACAATGGTTAGAAAGTAACAGTAGGTTCTGATCTTAAAATATACAACTCACTTTGCAAATATAGATCCACTTTGCACATATGCTAATTTACTGACTGACTTTCATTTTCATCTCCATCTCTTATCTTCTCGAAATTCACTTCAAGAAATGACAACTTTGTTCATCTCCTTCACAGCTTCACCTTCATCCTTCTGCTTAGACTTATCATTCAATAACATTAACCTCGTCTCTCTTGTTTGTAACCTCACAATTAGGTTAATCTTATACCTCTTTGATCAGGTAGATTAAACTTTTACCGCTTAATCTCTTCTGCAGATCTTAGGTTTAGGTTAGATTCATTGAATCCTTCCATCATTATGTTCTCCTTCTTTTCCTTCTAGATACATCTCTAAATTTTTTTTTGAAATCATAATAAAATGATTTACCATGCATTAAATATTTTATACTATTCATTAATAATGTCAACACATTTTACATATCCCAAGAATTCAAGTATGTTAGCTAGGATTCTCAATTCTTTCTCAAAATGTAAATTATTGACACTCGATCAATACTGTGTTCATCTCCTCGGTCATTACTGTGTATCTCGGTCATCGCTAACATTTTCTTCTTGACAATTATCTGTCACTCGACAATTACTGATGTTCGGTCAACACTAGATTTGCTCGATATATACTAGCGCTTGGTCGACACTAACATCACTTGGCTTAAACTAGATTTCTTCACTTTTGCTCAGTTAAGCCTATGTTTCCAGTTTTTCTTCATCACTTGGTGTTAAAGATAAACAACACATTATCTTTGCAATATGCCAACTAATCAAGTTCCCATTGAAGTATCACATAACTCAACCTTTCCTTAGGTTCTCTTGTTATCTCCTCATTCTCAAATCCTCTTCATCAATCAGAAGATATGGTACTCTCCTAGATAGAAACTGTCTTACTAGTTAAGGTTTGACATCAATGACAATATAACAATTATTTTAATTGTAGTTTCTAACATACACATGTTTAAGTGTGTAAGAGATGTGTAAGAGAAAGTCAATTTTCACACTTTTGGAAAGTGTAAGAGGTGTAATAAAAAATAGTACGCCTTGTTTAGATATTTTTTAACAAATTTTGAAAAGATAAATTTTAAATTATTTGCCCACACATGTGTGAGCAAATAATTAGAACTAATTTTTGTAGGAAGATGAAAATTAGCTTAATTAACCATATTTAATTAATAAATAGGATAATTAGATAGAAAGTGATGCCTGTAAGATAACATCTACGTTGAGTTTAAAATTTAATTTAATTTAATTTAATCAAGGTTTAGTAGAAATAAAGCATGTAGAGGAATAAATAAATAAAAAATTTATTTAAAAGGGGAATATGGAGAAACATGTAATAAATTAAATTTAATACATTAGGAGGGGTAGTATTTAAATTTAATTTAAATACTATAGGTAATGAACTTATTTAATTAAATAAATTTAATTAAATAGATAGAAGAGTATAACAAATATAATAAATAAAAATTAACTATAAAATTATTTGGGATCATTAATTAAATTTAATTTAATTAATGTGAAGTGGACAAATTTAGGTGTCTACATTTTGCCTCTCTTTGATGCAGTATAAAAAATGACATCGTGTCAAAGAAAAGGAAATATAGATGCCCCAGAGGAAAAATAGAATCTAAGGGGTGTACAGAGGAAAAGTCGGTAGGAGAATGTGCCCCCTCGGGAAAATAAGGCAAAATAAAAATTTTGACCAATTTTCATGAAAAAAAGAGGAGAAAAGATTTGCACAACTTTTTAAAAAAGAAGGGGGAAAAAAGAAGGTAATAAAGAACCCCTTTTTAAAAGCCCCTTATAAAAGGGAAAAAGGGGGTTAAAAGAATTCATTTTTACCAAGAGAAAATAGGAGAAGAAAATGGCAAGACGACGATATAGGAAGTAATTGGGCAAGAGAGTATGGGTCTAATGACAGGCAGCGGACGGGGGGATTCGGTGAGTTCGAAAACCCATCTTTGTTTTCAAATTTCATCGATTATTGCATGGTTTTGATGTGTTTAGAATTCGGGTTGGGAATTAGACTATAGGGGAAGGGCATGATAGAGACGCTAGAGGCATATGTTGATACACAATGCAAAGCTACCTGTGGGCAGCCCTGCCTGGATACCAACGACATGGATCCACCCATCCACAGGAAGTGAGGAGACACCCATCCGAGGACAGGCAGATTTGCCTTCCCTAGGGCGGGTTGCTCACCCCACCTACCCATGGTTGGCATAGAGTTGCATGCCCATGGAAGGGGTCAGACTAATGAGGAAATTTAGGCAAGGGTAGGACTAGAATGGAGATTCAAGTATTGACTAGGGTTGACAATAAATTTGTCAAGTGTGATTGGATGCAGGAGACAGATTATTATATTAGGTTGAAGGAGCGATGGTCCGACACAATGGAATTGCAAGCAGAGTTGACTAATGTGGAGTGGGGACAAGTGACACTATGTGGCCAACAACACATACATGATTGGCTGCACCTGAGAGAGTATAATGCACCCATGACTTCTTTGATCGAGAGGTGGCATTCAAACACATCGAGTAAATCCACTTATTGACCTGAGAGGAGACCGTGATGCTACTAGATATGTGGAGGATTCTATGAGTACTGGTCAGGGGAGAGATGCCTGAGTATCAGTTGGAGAGTGGAGCAATTTTTGGAGGAGAGTTTTAGGTAGTGAGTAGACCAATTGTCGATTGATCATTAGTGGATGTCATGGCGAGGGGGGATGGAGGTAGGATTTCCCCGACTAGCATTATATTTAGCTGGATTGATAGGATGGAGGTTGATGCCCGACCATTCAGGGCATGGATTTTTTATTGGATAAGCGAGGGTGTTGAGTCGGATGTAGGAGGAGGGGATAGAGTACTGTTGGGGGAATACAATCTTGGCACAACTATATTATGATTTGCATATGTGTGCATATCGCACTTGTAATACCCTAAAAATAGGCTATAGGTTCATTAACCTCCTACATCTTCAAATCGAATGAAATCGACATCAAAGTCCTAACCTAAGGCACATTTGCACACTATCGAATCCTAATTGATTTTATCTTAAATTTTACATCGGGGAATATTCCTAGCAATATTCTTATTTATCCTAATTATTCTTAATTTAATAATTATTTGGCGATAAATCCTATTTATCCTAAAGTTTGATTAATTGAATATTTTAAATATTTAATTAATTAGATTTAATACTGCCACTTAATTATTTAATTAAATTATTCCTAAATTGTATTATTTAATTTTGACAATAAATCAAAATTCCTACAAACAATCAATTGAATATTTATTTAATTGATTTAAAATCAAAGTTGTCAAATTTAATGATTTAATTGGAATAAAGTTTGATTTAATAATTGATTACCCCATAAATCAATTGTTTTAATTCAAAAATCAGTTAAGTTGAGAATAAATCACTTTATTTTTAATTAATTTATAATTAAATCATGCACAATCAGAAAAGCAAGCAACTAAAAATTAACAATCAATTTTAAAATTGAAACTCAAATCTGATGATGAGTTGAAATTTGATCTAAACTCTATTTTGAGTTAAACACTGCTTTTGCATGATTTTTGTGAGTTAATTATCTCTAATTTCCTGATAACTCAAAAATCAACCTGAGTTTATCAAGAGTGATTTATGGCTTTTCTCTTGCATCCTCAAAGCCCTGGATTTCTATAAAATCAAGGCTCAGCTCTTCATAACTATGACCCTCAAATTTGCACAATTACTTTGGTGAATTAGCGATTGAAGGATTGAACACTTGCGACAAGCGATTTGTGAGATCTTTCATAGTTGATCATTAGCTTTTACATAGTTTCATATTCATAGTTTCATACTCATTCATAGCATTTCTTAGATTAAATCTGCATTCAATTTCATACATTCTAGCTTAGATTCATACAATTTCTCATTCTTATTGCATAGAAAATACAAAAATATAGATTAATCTACATTCATAGTCTTTCATATTTTACATTCAAATCCTTCGTTTAGGTGTTGCATTATCACTGATCACGATTTCAATATGAGAACATCATACTCACACCTACTAGAAGGCAGTAAATCACCTGGTTAGCGTAGTTTCAATTACTTGCAGATTTTGGTTTTTGCTAACCTCTAATGTTTTACTGAAGTGTTGTGTCCACAGCTAGGTACAAAATTCACACACACATTTTTGGTGCCCACCATGGGGCCCTAAAATGGTTTTCCCTTCTATTCTATCAATCTTCTATCATTTCTCTATCAAAACTCCCCTGCTACTGCCTGTTATGGCAAAGTTTTGTTGGTTTCAGCACTTCCTCACGCGAGACTTCATCTTTTGTCACGTGAGATTTTAGCCTTCATCATGCAAGACTGTACTTCCTCGTGTGGGACCATATCTTGACTCGCATGAGATTTTTCTATAGACACACAAAATTTATAAATTCATACTTTCAGATTATTGATTTCTAACGCTCACTGTTTGCTATTGATTTGTCTTGATTTTGTACTTTTGGATGTGTGCTAAATTCTGGATTACAGAGCGTTGGACCTTAGGTATTCTTCTCAAGCTGATAATTTATTTCAATTTGGATTAAAATGAACCTCTCACATGTCAATCTTGTTGACTTTTCTTGCTTTCATATCACAGGCTTCATTTTGGGCTATAAAATGAACATAGATTTGCTTTCTGCATATCTATTACACATAGTAAATAGGCCCTATGAACACTATTTGCGGATGATCTTGAGAGATTGAGCTTCTTTCGCTTGTTTATTCATGCAAAGCTCTTCTTGACGAAGGATCCCCTTGTAGGTAGGGAGTTTACAACTTTTGATTGATACATTCTCTCTCCAGAGAGGTTGATAGATCATAAGCGATTGACATCATAGATCTTTGTGAGATAAGCTTGGTCTTAGCATGTCAGATTAATCTATCTACTTTGTTTTGGTTAAAAGTGAAAAGGCTAGAGGACTATGCTCTACTCCCTTTTTGGGTAGTATCAGAAACTCAAATCCTTGAATCTAGAACCAGTCCCCATGTGGTATCTTTTGTGAGTCACCTTTAGAGAGGGTTAACCATAGTGGACATTCCCTTAATTGGGTCAACCACGTGGATGGAACCTCAAGTGGTAATAGCCATTTTCACCGTGGTAGTAGCAGCCGCTATATAAATGTCCTTGTGGAGGAAATCTTCACAGGTGTGGTCTCTTGTTGGGCTATCAAATCTCCCTAGCAGCTCTTGATTGATTAATTTTTTAGACTATGTCAAAACCCTAGTGCACCTGGATTGGAGTTCACCCTCTTGAGATCACAAAAGTTTCAAAGTCAGACCATTACTACAAACCCTAGTGAGGCCAAATTTTTCATTTTCTAGGAATATGTGCATTATTGAAATTTTTTTTGGAACATACACAAGTAGTATTTCTAGGGATTAGCACAGTAACTCACTATTGCTTGTTCATGCGCAAGGTTGCTTTTTCCCTTGCTCATTGTTTTCAGATGATTTCTTGCTTCCCTTACTTGTTGTTTTGTGTGGTTGATATCTTCTTGGTAACTTGAAACAAACTGTTATACGGATCTTTGAAATTTGCATAACAATCTGATACTGAAACACTCAAAATTTGCAAAATCTGAGCAAAAATCCTTTTCTAGTGTGAAAAATAAATATCCTATCATAGAATAACTAGTGTTGTGTCTCAAAATTTATGCCTTGAAATCTATGCCAAAACTATCAAACTATGTCCTTTTATCATGCGAGATTTCAGCTTTCTGAGCACTCTTTCATGCGAGATAGCACATTCTCACGCGTAGCCTGGTATTTCCTCGTATAAAACAACATTCTCTCACATGAACCCATCCTAAAATTTTCAAAATAGAGAGTTTATTACTACCAGTTGGTCAACTATTTTGTTAGATCTAATTTTTGTCTAGGGTCTATATGCCAATTTCCCTATTGCACATTGTCTGAAACTACATATCTAGAGTTGAGAAACAAATCCTTGAATCTATCAAAAAAATCATTGCATTGGAAATAGAGTAGAGCCTATAAAAAATCCATTCATTTTCCTAAAGTGGTCTCTGAATCTAATTTAGCCTTCTGATTTATCGATTTGAGTCTTTTTCATCTTGTGTCAAAACCTTGTCAAACTTATCTTCAAATTCAATCTTTTTACTAAACGGCTAAGTGTTGTCAGCTCATGCCCACCATCTATTGGGTGTCTACCCACACTACTATGGTGCAGTATCCTTCATTTACATTCAATTCAATCTTGACAAGGTTGCGTCATTCGATCTTCTTGAATCAATTCATTCTTTGGTTGTCTTCATCTTATTCTTTTGTTTCACCCAAGGTTAATGGTGGAAAATAGAGCTTCCTCTCACAAGAAATTTGGAGAAGCACTTAACACCACAACTTTGTCTACTCACATAGGTCCAACTCTTGAGAAACTCTACAATTCTGGTCTTTACGAAGATGACGGTCTTGGCAATTTTTGATTGAAAACTAGTTACATACCCCTTCCATCAACTCACGGAGGTAATAAAAAAACTCCACCTCAATCTAATCCAAGGAGCCCTAAAACTCGTAACATGTCTCACGAAGGGACAAATCATGGGTCCCAAGGACATCAATCTCAACATGGTATGGATCAAGAACCTACACCTTCTAAAATTGCCCAATATCAAAATGATGATAACTTCAAAAGAATGATGAAGCATTTCTTGAAGGAAGATAGAGAAGCATACTTTCTAGAGTTAGCTCATCAAGGAGCTAAACTTCCTCCCAACTTTAATGTTGAAGATATCATCACGCATGAGGAAGAAACCCCTATCATGGCTATGATGAAATAGATGCATGCCATGCAAGTCAAACTTAACAAACTTGAAAAAAAAAGGAACCTAAGTAGTTATCCATGGAAGCTCTATGCCCTTTTCCATTTGATAAAGACTTGTACATGCCACCATTCCCTAAAAAAGTGGAAATGCCTAAGTATGATAAGTATGATGGAAACTCTGATCCTCAAGATCATGTCAAAGAATTATGTACTCAATCCATGGAGTTTATGCACGAACCAACCTAATTGATGCATCTTTTCCCTCGATCTCTGGGAGGAGCAGCCATTCATTGGTTCTCTAGAATGCCTCCAAATATCAAAACTTTTGAGGAGTTAATCAAACTACTCTATCAGCAATACTCCTACAATATTCAACATCCAGTCACCATGATCGACATCTGCAATCTGAAACAATATCTAGGTGAACCATTCTTGACATTTCTCAAGAGATGGAGGAAGAAATTTTCTCTATATGCTAGACCCATTCTAGAAACTGAGAAGCTGGAAATCTTCATCAACAATCTTGTTCCAAAAATCAACAACCCTTTACAAATGCAAAATCATACATTCTTTGATAAGATGGTAGAGAATGCAATCAAAATCGAGAAAGTACTTGTGCAAAAAGGAGACATATCACTTCAAAAGGACAAGTATGAATCTGGATCTAGCTCTAAAGACAAAGGCAAAAACTAGAACAAGAATAAAGGCATTGTCACGGATGGTATTGTTGATAATATTTGTGCCCCATCTAAGGCACCCGCTTTCAATCTCACTGTTGGCACCCAAGCCATGAAAGCTGTTGAAGCTAAAACATTTGAATCTAACAAAAAGTCATCTAATTATAGACCTTGGGCTACATATCCTAATCACAAATCCACTCCTCTTGGAGAGTCCTTGGAATCTGCCATGAAAACTCTATTGGCAAAAAAAATCATCTACTTGCTTGAGATGAAAGTCTTTGATCCTAAACCTAAACTGAAATGGTGGAGGGAGAACGACTTCTATGAATTCCATCACAATAAGGGTCATAAGACTAATAACTGCATTCACTTGAAGCACATCATATAAGACAAAATTGATAAGGGAGACATCATGATTGACAATCATAAGAGCAATAATGATCATACAACATTCATAGAACCATTTCCTAAACATGGTAAAGAAGATTCTTCTTCTCAACCTAATATGGGTGCTAAAGTCAATTATGCCTACTCTAGAAACAATGATGTCATCAATATGGTTGAACCATGCCTATCTGAGCATTGCAATGTCATCCCAATTGTAAGAAAATATAGAGAAAATCAATTAGCTAATGCAGTTACTTGATCACAAGCTCAGGCACACCTACAAGGACAAATACCAAATTCATCCAATGTCCCTAAGGTGCCTTTCAATCTTTCATCTGATTCTAAACAGAAGGCTACATCTCTATCTTCAAATCCTAAAGACATGAAGCCTACTTCATACAGTATTGTTCAATAACTCTAGCACACAAATGCAAAAATCTCCATGTTTGAGTTGCTTCAAATATCTCCAACTCATAGAGCCATTCTAGACAAAGCTCTGCTTAGATCCAATGTTCCTAATGACCTTGATTTAGACAGATTCCAGACTATGGTTGGTCATCTTACATCTCCATAGTACATTTCCTTTTCAGATGAAGATGATAACTCCTTGAGTCATCTGCATAACCAGCCCTTGCATATTGAAGTCTTGATCCAAAATCATCATGTCAAACGTGTGTTGATAGATGGGGGTGCAGGTCTAAACATTTGTTCTTTCAGCTTGATTACACAATTGGGATTTTTAGAAATGGCCATTGATCCTAGAAAGAAGATAACTATCAAAGCATATGATGAGCAAGAAAGATCTTCTAAAGGAACAATTGTCTTACCTATCAGAGCAGGTCCTATCATCAGAGATACTATATGTCAAGTTCTTGATCTACCTTTGGCTTACAACATCCTTCTGGGGAGACCCTAGATACATGAAATGAAAGCTATTCCTTCTACATATCATTAGTGTTTGAATTTTCCTTATGAAAGAGTAGAAGTGAAAATTCCAACTGATCTATATACAACTTGCAATACATTGAAAGAGAGTGATGATAAACTTGTTCCTAATAATAGGGAATCTTCTACTAAGCAGCTAGACATTGCTTCAACATCCAAGATGGAAGACATTGCTAAAGAGGTTAAAATCAAAGAAAATGGTATGGGAGAATATACTATAGAGCTAGTCTTATCTTTAACATCTCTCCCCATCTCTCCTAAGTCTTATGGACAAACTCTAAAATAGTCTAAAAAGGAGTCTAAAGAACCTCTGGAAGCATTTAAAGGAAATTTTGTTGCAGAACAAGTATCTAAACAAGAGTTTGAAGAAGATGAAGTTGTGCTCGCATGGCTATACAAAGATGAACCTAAATCTCAAGTTGTTCAAAAATGTGATGCTAAAATACCGAATATCCCTTCTAAGTCATATGGCCCAGGGGATAAATTGATCACAAAGATGGGATATAAAGGAAAAGGACCTCTAGGATTATAGGGTAAAGGTCTTCTGTCACCTCTTGATCATCATGGCTAAGAAAACAAGATTACAATAGATCTAGGATATAAGAAGAAGCCTTTTTGTCTTAGCAAGAACTCTCCACGCATCTTAGAAAAGATTGAGCCATCCACAAAAAATCAACTAAAGGGAGACACAACAGAACAATCTGATAGTGATGATTCAAACACCACTGAAGATCTCATTCCCTATGAGTGTTTGCCTAAAGAAATCAAAGACCTCCTTGACGCTGAAGATGATCTAATAAAAAGATTTAATGTAGTAGAAACACAAGAACCTACTATAGAGCAAGAGATAGTTGCACCACAAGAACCAGCTAATCTTGAAGATAATCAAATAGATAAAGAGGAAGGTGGTAGTTATTCTGAGATAGATTCCCATGAGTATGAATTCAAATCAGAATCTGAGGGTAACCCTTCTTGGGGTATTCATCCTGACTTTACTCATGTTCTTAAATTCCCCAGATGCATAAATGAAGAATCTAATGGCTATGAATGGGGAGCCATTCCAGAGGAAGATGAGCTTATTATAGAGAAACATGTTGATGTTACTCACCAATATGCACCTAAACCCAACATAAGTCTAGGGTGAAATGATGAACTTATCGAGTCTGATCCACCGATGGCTAAAGTGGACTTTCACAATGACATTGATCCTATTCACGAATTGAATGTCTTAAGTTGTAATATCACCTTTGAACTCGAGTGTCAAGTTAGGACCAATGATGACATATCCATATCCATAAACACTCTTTCCCAATCTTTCACCACTTTGACTATCAAACATCCTGAACTTCTTGACCAAACCTCCACAAATCCAAGCTATGGTATTTATACCTTCCCAAATGACTATGCCCTTGCTTGCTACCTAAATGCAGTTGAGCCTATGAGGACTTCCATCAGTGAACCGAGCATTAGCATGATGGAGTTGGACATCAAGTATCTTAGTTAGAAAAATAAGAATAAGAATAAAAAGGAAAGGAGTTCTGAGGGTGAAAACCACTTTGTGGCAGTCTCAGAACCTACAAAAGTAAAAATAAAAGATGTATTTGAAGGTGAAAACCTCTCTAAGGTTCCTAAGGATGAGATATTTGATGTCCTTTTGAGTCATTTGTAGGACAAATCTCGAGTTCTAATTGAGCCCACTCAATCTATCAACTTGGGAATAAAAAAAGAACCACAGTTGATCCATGTAGCACAATCCCTATCAGAAGAAGAGAAACAAAAATTTACAACATTCCTAACAGAAAAGAAGATCAATTTTTCCTGGAAGTATTTAGATATGCTAGGATTGGATCCTGATCTTATAATGCACCATTTATCTATAGCTCCGAATGTCAAACCTATTAAGCAAAAGTTGAGAAAGATGCATCCTCATGTTGCACTCTTGGTAAAAGCTAAATTAGAAAAGCTACTAAAATCTGGATTCATTCATGTTATTAATTATGCTGAATGGGTCTCTAATATTGTACTTATTTCAAAACCAGACAAATCAATAAGAGTGTGCACAAACTTTAGAGATGTGAACAAAGCATGCCCTAAGGATGATTTTCCACTACCTAACATTGATATGATAGTGGACATGACTATGGGTTTCGAGATGTATTCTTTAATAGACGGTTTCTCTAGATATAATCAAATAAAAATTTCTCCAGAGGATCAAGAGAAAACTGCTTTCACATGTGCATGGGGTACCTTCTATTGGAATGTCATGCCATTTGGGCTTAAAAATGCTGGTGCTACATATCAGAGAGCTATGACATCTATTTTTCATGACATGATGCATCGAACTATGGAGGATTATGTTGATGATACCTTAGCAAAATCTATGATTAGAGCTTAACATCTAAATGACTTGAGCAAGATACTAGATAGAATGGAAAATTTTAGTCTCAGACTGAACCCTAAGAAGTGTGCTTTTGGTGTCACTTCTAGAAAGCTCTTAGGATACATAGTTTCAAAGAAGGGCATGAAGTTGATCCAGCTAAAGTAAAGGCTATAATGGAGATGCAACCCCTAAAGAATATTAGTCAAATGAGAACACTACAAGGGAGAGTACAATCTATTAGGCATTTCATATCATAGCTTTCGGATATCTCACAACCTTTTACAAAGACATTACATAAAGGTGTGACCTTTGCATGGAGTGAGGAATGTGAAAATAATTTTATTCATATCAAGAAATATCTATCAAATCCTCCAATCTTGATGCCTCCTATTCAAGGGAAGCCTTTGATATTATATGTCTCCACTACAGATACATCACTGGGGGCATTGCTTGCACAACATGATGAGAATAAAAAGCAAAGAGCTATATACTATATCAGTAGAACATTGGTGGCATACGAAAAGAACTATTCTATGATTGAAAAGGCTTGTCTAGCTGTGATCTTTGCATCACAAAAATTGAGACATTATATATTGGCTCATACTACACATTTAGTAGCTAAGATTGATCCACTAAAGTACCTACTAAGCAAAGTTTCCCTCATGGGTAGATTAGCTAAATGGGTCATGCTCTTAACTGAATTTGACATTGAATATGTTGAAAGAAAAGCTATAAAAGGACAAGTTATAGCTAATCAATTAGTAGATGCACCTTTATTTGATGATACACCAATACAAATGGAATTCCCAAATTCCTCTATCATGAATCTTTCTTCTAGAGAATGACAGTTATTCTTTGATGGCTCCTATACACAGAATGGATCTGGAGCAGGCATATTGTTCATAACTCCTCAAGGATACTCAATCCCAAAAGCATTTCGAATCAAGTTTCCTTGCACAAACAATATTGTTGAATATGAAGCCCTTCTTAATGGCATGAAAATGGCAATTGAGTGGAGAGTAACAGAATTACACATTCATGGAGACTCGCAACTTGTTATCCATCAAGTCAATGATGTGTACCAAATGAAAGATGGAAATCTCATTCCATACAAAAGAATGGTAGATGATCTAAAGAAATATTTCATATCTATCACATTTGAGAAAATTCCTAGAATAGAGAATAAGGCTGTCGATGCAATGGCAATGCTATATACTTTATTGCAGCAACTTGAACATGAGCTACGCTATGAGTTCCTGGTGGAAGCACTATCTTATCCTGCATATAATTCCCCTAAAACTCACATGATTTGCATTGTTGTAAGTCATGATTCATCTAGATATAAAAACCTATTCTCCTATCTCAAAGACCAAATCATTCTCGATACCTTTAACCACCAAGAGAAGAGATACCTTATCCACAATGCCTCCCAATATGTTATCATTGGTCACAATCTGTACAAACGAGGTCTAGATGGTACACTACTTAGATGTTTAGAATGGGAAGAGTCTCAACATGCATTAGAGGAGTTCCATGATGGTATTTTTTGTTCACACTTGAATGGTTTAACACTAGCCTGAAAACTTATTAGGACTAGGTACTATTGGCCGGAAATGGAGAAAGAGTCTACCAAGTTTGCTTAGAACTGTCAAAAGTACCAAGTACATGGTAATTTAATTCATGCTCCATGGAGAGATCTAATTCTCTTTACTACACAATGGCCTTTTCACCAATGGGCATTTGATCTTATAGGATCCATACATCCTCATTCTTCTAATGGACATACCCATATTATTACAGCTATAGACTATTTCACAAAATGGGTAGAAGCAGTCCCTTTGACACAAGCAACTGGAAAACAAATATCTATGTTCATCTTGAACTACATCATATGTCAATATGTTATTCCACATTCTATAATCATAGATAATGGTGGACAATTTAAGAACAAAGACTTGGATGATTTATGTGCCAAATTCAAGATTACACAACATTGGTCATCTATCTACTATCCTCAAGGGAATGGACAAGTAGAGGCTTCAAACAAGAATCTATTGAAAATCTTGCACCATATAGTTAATAAAATAGGAAGAGACTGACATCTCATGATCAATCCAGCTCTCTAAGCCTACAAAACAAGTATCAAAATGCCCACTAGGGCTACACCTTTCACTTTAGTTTATGGGTCTGAAGTGGTACTCCCTATTGACGTTGAAATCCCATCACTAAGAATCAGAATGCATGGTCTAGTAACTGATGATGACTACAGAGTGTCTAGGTTGCAAGAACTTGAACTACTGGATGAGCTCAAACAAGCAGCGTATGATCATCTCAGAGTATATCAAAAGAGAATGTCTAGAGGCTACAACAAGAAAGTCAGACACAAAGAATTTTAGGTTGGCGATCTAGTCTTTAGAGAGAATCCTAAAAATCAATCACATAGAGAATGCAATGGGAAGTTTGAACCCAATTGGTTGGGTCCCTTTGTTATCACTGCTACTTTTGGCTCTGGTGCCTATCAACTTGTTACCCAAAATTTCCTATCATACAATTTTGGCCATAGGCTGGGCTCTATCTAGCAATTCCCATTAATCCTGTTGAAACCCCTAAGAAATTCTTATGGTCTTGTGCTTTCCCCTGGTCTCTACAAATATCCAACTCTCTGGTCTAAGGTCTTTTAATTTGAAAATGTGACCATTGGAAAAAAACCCGAAAAGCCTTAAACCCTAACTGTCATGGCCTGTTCTAATTCCCCGTTACCTTTTCAGGCCACTTAAGTCCCTTTAACGCATGTTCCTTTTAAAAATGACCACTTTATATGTTATACCTCTAGGTCATCAAGTGGGGTCCCTTTTAAATATTTCCTTCAAAGCCTAAGTTTTCCCGGTAGTATTTCCAAATGACTAACCTTGTAAAACTTGTGGTTGTTGTTAAATCTCAAGACTCTGGGTTGTTAGACTTTCTAACATGTGATATAGTGATAGGGTGACACCTGTCTGGGTAGGCCTGTTCCTCTTTCTTAGCTAGTCGTTAAGATCCAAGCAAGATCGATGGCTATCATTATACCATTGGGTAAAGGTGATGCCTTTTTAAGTGTTGCGGTATAACAATGACCGTCGATCCTCTTCTCTAGCTTAGCACTCCTGTTAGGTGGGTCCTATGCCAGGTGGATCCGAGAGGGTAGTCAACAACAAATGAAAATGTGACATGTTAGCGGGGCCTAGTGGGCTATCATTCCTTAAGATCTGGCAGTGGTCACATGATCGCAAGGGGAAAGAATATTCCTTGCGATCATTTGATGACCGTCAATTTTGCTTTATTGCCAAGGCTTCTAGTGGTGGGTCCTTTCCTTGGTGACGTGCCCATGTTTTATTGGTCAGTTGATTGTTGACGAAGATTCATCAATGGGACCGATGTTAGAGAATCTGCAGTGGTGCCAACTTGTACAAGATCTACGGTTTTTGCATGTTCACATGGAATCTTCTGAGCCCATGTGATCATGTGACCATCGTCTGATCTTCCAGTGTTTAAGCTGACATCATCATGGGTCAGTCTAACATGTTCATTTCTTATTGGTTGATGGAACAGTGAGTTGGTGGTGGTCAATGGGCCCAAATCTTTCAGATGAGTTGGCAGTTGTGGATAGATCTACGGTTGTTGCATGTTCGCATGGAATCTTGTGAGCCCATGTGATCATGCAACCACCATTCGATGCAAAGTGAAGATTATTCTACCTTATGTGCTATCGGTCTTGCTGAGGTGTTCACTTTTTATTGGTTCTTGATTGGTGATGTGGCCGATGACTTTTGAAAGGAGCTTGCAACTATTACAAGGATGATCTGGGCCTTTCGATTTGTCGGTAAAGAATTTTATCAATGGTCACATTTTAAATTTGACCATCTGGCCATTGTTTTTCAAATTTAAAATATCTCTGTAAGGGTTTCTTGCTGGTCTATTCCTATTGGTCAAATGCAAGGTCGCGAGTAGCTCAGAATTGATGATTTCAGGATGGTTGCAGTCAAGGGAAGGTTGAGAAAGATCTAGTGGCCATCTCCTATGATTTCTCAAGGTACCATGTTGGTGTTCTTGCACCAAAAAAGCATTAAAGGTTGGTGCCACATGTGGCCTTCTATACTTCAAATTGCAAACATTCATGACAGGTCCAATTTGTAGAAGGGTAGATAAATCAAGGCAGTTTATCTACAGGTGGATGCAGTACAAGGATGGGCACGCAAATATGAGATCTGATCAGCTAGGATATTTTTAAAGACACATTTATGATTAGACATGATAGAATTAGGGTTTCTAATTATTTTATGTCAAATCATATGTAACCCTAACTAGGTTTTGCTCCTCCCTGGGTGCAAAAGGAGATGTATATATTATTTTTGGAGCTTTTTGAAGCTCAGAGTTGGAAATTGTAAAAGAGAATTTTCTCTCTAAGGAGTTATCTGTGGCATTCTTTCTGCCCTCTAACTTTCTACAATTTGTAACTTTCATTGGAACTTTAGTTATTGCAAAGGTATTTTGTGACATTCTTTCTATCCCTATGCCTTCTTGTTTGAATTTTCTTTTATTGAGTTCAGTATAAGAATGTTTTCAGTGATATCTTAGGGTTCCTGATCCCTCTTTCTTTCTGAAATTCATGTGTATTCTTGTGGGTGATTTGATTTGAATGATCTTGTGGGTATACTTCAACCCCCTGACAATCTATCTCATTCCTATACCTATTTGCAGAAGTGGATGTTTGTTTGCAGGTTATAAATTGTGTTTAATTCTTAGGAATGCTATTGTTTGTGAAATTCTCTCTTTCCCTGAATAGCCTCTTTCTATTGCAGACCCTTCTATGAAATATTGATGCAAGCCTATCTAGTGAGTTGTGATCTCCTAGACCTGAGTTTGTGCATTGAGTTCATCCTTTATACTACAATTCATACCATCATTTCGGTGTATCACCTAGTAGGTAGTTTGCTTTCAGTTAATTCCCCTTTCATGCACTCCTTCTATCCCTTTTCCCCTCAAGAATTTACTTTCCTATTAAAGAAGAAAATTAAGGTGATTATCCAAGAGGAACCAGCCTAGAAACTAGAGGTCTCATCTTAGTTAGCATAGGTCCCACAACCTGGAGATGATTCCCATGTTATACTAAGTTATCAAGACCAAGAGAGCATGAAACAAGGGTGCAAACTTAGTGTATAACAATTCTGGTATGCCCGGTGGGACTAAAGTTTAGATTCATGTTCAAAGTATGATATCTTTGATATGCTAATAGCATCCTATAGACCTAGAAGAGGTCATTGTGCTACATATCTGGTGACTCTGGAAAGTCTACTGGTTTCAAAGATCAAGTGCTGGTATGTTTCAAATCTTTCATATTCAAATTCTAGCTAATTGTATTAGTAGACATGTCAAGTTATTATGGATAGTCAGGTTACCCACCATCCTATTATGAGAAAAATGCTCAATGGGCTAGTTATCAGCCTTATCAAAGCCACCTAAAGCCTGCTTTTACCCTAAGCTTTCATACTATACAAGACCATCAATATATCCAACATGCCCCAAATGATTATGCCCTTGTACAAGATTATGAGCGGGCCCTCCAACAGGAGGGATCATGGGCACAAATGGTACAAAAAAAAATGCAAAGCCAGCTACCTCATCATACTTACCACCCACCCTCCCCTTCTCAGCCTCATTGGCAGCAGATTCACAGCTCAAACTTTATGAAAGAGAAAGAAAAGATAAAGAATCTACTGCTTGATTTGATTAAGCAAGTATCTGAGATCAGGGAATAGCAGGAGATGGAGGCTCAAAGTTATGAGCAAGGGATAGTTCCCTACCAAGTGGCAGAGACTCTTGTTGATGAACAACAAATAAGATAATTTCAAGAAGAAATTAAACACCGAGCTGATGTCGAGTCAACAAGGCTGAGATCACAAATTGCTAAACAAGAGGCTCCTAAACCTAAGATCCCAAGTTGGAAGGCCCATTTGTCTATGCCTTCTATGTCTTCCCCTAGGCCCTCTCAATTTCACATCCTAAGTTTTAAGGAAAAAAGTTTTTTCCAAGAGCCTATACTTGAGACTCAGTCTACCACTCTGCAAGAACGGTCTGCTCAAGAGAATTTTTCATCTCAAGAGGCCCCTCTGGTCTCTCAAGATGATGAAGTGTTGTGGATACCCCAATGGACTTTGCCTCCTGATTGTCAAATGCCAAGTCTTTTCAAGGATGCTAGTCTAGTATTTGAGCAAGGACTTTTGGTAAATGAGCTTTCATGTGATGAGGAGGAGAAGAAATATGAGGTATCAATGTTGAGTGATGATTATGATAAAGGGAGCCAGGAGTGTGAAGAAATGGAGTTTGATGCTCAGCCTGAGCTTTTGGTTGGTTTGTTCGATGAGCTCCCCCTCTTTTTTGATGATGAAGAAGAGACCATGCCATTACCTATGGTTGAAGTTCAATCAAAACAAAATGCTCATCATCAACATGAGGTTAATATAGAAGAGGATGCTATGCTTTTATTAGATGAGCTGCCCTATTTTGTTGAGCAAGAGGATAAAGTTATGGAGGATTTTTTCCAAAAAAGGAGTATAAACAAGAGCCCTAAAGAGTATGATTTTTCTAACATCGTAGAGGTCTTTTGTAGAAAATTGAATCATGAATCCCTACTCCTTGGAGTGGTGAATCAAAGGTGTATGCCCATAGAAGGAGGCCTAGTTTTGGATTGCTCCCTTTTTGAGGGGCTACTACATGAGAAAAGGTTGGAGCCAGTTCCATATCTTTAGGATATTGACAACTTTGATGAGCTCTTTGCATTTTAAAGGGAGGATGAGAATCCCCTATCCATGGAGGATGAGTGACATGGCTATCCATAATGGAGGGCAACCATGAAGATAAAGAAGAAGCCATCAAGGAAAGTCCTGCTTTCAGACTTTCGAGAGGCTGCCCTATCAGATACTTGGCCTAGAAGGAGTTTACCGAGGCCCCTCCATATGATCAACTAGAGGAAGGTAAACTTGATCCTATTTTTGTAGAGGCAGTTCATCATTGTTTAACAATTTTTTGTGTGCCTCATATCCTTGTAGCTATCCTAATGCACTTAATGTAAAATATCCTAATGAGGAAGGGTAGTTATTTTAGCATAATAGTGAATG
Organism: Chamaecyparis obtusa; assembly: GCA_027943335.1. Taxonomy (NCBI): domain Eukaryota; kingdom Viridiplantae; phylum Streptophyta; class Pinopsida; order Cupressales; family Cupressaceae; genus Chamaecyparis; species Chamaecyparis obtusa. The sequence continues at coordinate 150,127 of BSBK01005512.1, read as the reverse complement.
GCTTTGTTTGACTAGTTTTTTGCACTGGTTAGTTTAGGATAGGTTAGTTTTCTTGCTTTTTGTCCCTATTTTCTAGCTTAGTCTTCCTACTTTCCAAGAAGTGCTCGTGCATAGTTTTGTCCCTCTGGTTCTAGGTCTGTCTCTCTATCAAGAATTTTTCATTCAGATGTGACTCTATGCCTAATGGATCATCTTAAGGCCACTAGTTTCCATGTCTAGCAGGATGACATCCAGCAAAAATCACCAAAATGTTACCCAAAATTTCCTATCATACAATTTTGGCCATAGGCTGGGCTCTATCTAGCAATTCCCATTAATCCTATTGAAACCCCTGAGAAATTCTTATGGTCATGTGCTTTCTCCTAGTCTCTGCAACTATCCAACTCTCTGGTCTGAGGTCTTTTAATTTGAAAAAGTGACCGTTGGAAAAAAAAACCCCAAAAGCCTTAAACCCTAATTGTCATGGCCTGTTCTAATTCCCCGTTACCTTTTCAGGCCACTTAAGTCCCTCTAACGCATGTGCCTTTTAAAAATGACCACTTTATGTGTTATACCTCTAGGTCATCAAGCAGGGTCCCTTTTAAATATTTCCTTCAAAGCCTAAGTTTTCTCGATAGTATTTCCAAATGACTAACCTTGTAAAACTTATGGTTGTCATTAAATCTCAAGACTCTGGATTGTCAGACTTTCTAACATGCAATATAGCGACAGGGTGACACCTGTCTGGGCAGGCCCGTTCCTCTTTCTCAGCTGGCAGTTAAGATCCAAGCAAGATTGATGGCTATCGATATACCGTTGGGTAAAGGTGATGCCTTTTTAAGTGTTGCGGTATAACGACTACCATCCATCCTCTTCTCTAGCTTAGCGCTCCTATCGGGTGGGTCTTGTGCCAGATGGATCTAAGAGGGTAGTCAACAACAAATGAAAAAGCGACATGTTATCGAGGCCCAGTGGGATGTCGTTCCTTAAGATCTGATGGTGGTCGCATGATCACAAGGGGTAGGAATATTCCTTGCGATCATGTGATGATTGTCAATTTTTCTTTATCGCCAAGGCTTCTAGCTATGGGTCCTTTCCTTGGTGACATGTCTGTGTTTTATTAGCTGGCCGATTGTTGATGGAGATTTCTCAGTGGATCAATGTTAGAGAATCTGTAGTGGTGCTAGCTTGTACAAGATCTACGGTTGTCACATGTTCGCATGGAATCTTCTGAGCCCATGTGATCATGTGACCACTGTCCGATCTTTCAGTGTTTAAGCCGACATCGTCATGGGTTGGTCTGACATGTTCATTTCTTATTGGTTGATGGAACAGTGAGTTGGTGGTGGTCAGTGGGCCCAAATCTTTAAGATGAGTTGGCAGTTGCGGATAGATCTACGGTTGTCACATGTTCTCATGGAATCTTTTGAGCCCATGCGATCATGCAACCACTGTCTGATGCAAAGTGAAGATAATTTTTCCTTGTGTGCTATCAGTCATGCTGAGGTGTTCACTTTTGATTGGTTCCTGATTGGTGATGTGGCCGACGACTTTTCAAAGGAGCTTGCGACTATTACAAGGATGACTTGGGCCGTTTGATTTGCTGGTAAAGAATTATATCGACGGTCACATTTTAAATTTGACCAGTTGGCCATTGTTTTTCAAATTTAAAATATCTCTACAAGGGTTTCTTGCTGGTATGTTCCTGTTGGTCTAATGCGAGGTCGCAAGTAGCTCAGAATTGATGATTTTAGGACGGTTGTAGTTAAGGGAAGGTTGAGAAAGATCTAGTGGCCATATCTTGTGATTTCTTAGGGTACCATGTTAGTGTTCTTGCACCAAAAAAGCATTAAAGGTTGGTGCCACATGTGGCCTTTTGTACTTCAAATTGCAAACATTCATGACAGGTCCAATTTGCAGAAGGGTAGATAGATCAAGGCGGCTTGTCTGCAGGTGGATGTAGTACAAAGATGGGCACACAAATATGAGATCTGATCGGCCAGGATATTTTTAAAGACACATTTATGATCAGACGTGACAAAATTAGGGTTTTTGATTATTTTATGTCAAATCATATGTAACCCTAATTAGGTTTTGCTCCTGCCTACATGCAAAAGGAGATATATATATTGTTTTTGGAGCTTTTTGAAGCTCAGAGTTGGAAATTGTAAAAGAGAATTTTCTCTCTGAGGAGTTATCTGTGGCATTCTTTATGCCCTCTAACTTTCTACAATTTGTAACTTTCATTGGAACTTTAGAAATTGCAAAGGTATTTTGTGACATTCTTTCTGTCCCTATGCCTTCTTGTTTGAATTTTCTCTTATTGAGTTCAGTATAAGCATGTTTTCAGTGATATCTTAGGGTTCATGATCCCTCTTTCTTTTTGCAATTCATGTGTATTCTTGTGGGTGATTTGATTTGAATGATCTTGTGGGTATACTTCAACCCCCTGACAATCTATCTCATTCCTATACCTATTTGCAGAAGTGGATGTTTGTTTGTAGGTTATAGATTGTGTCCAATTCTTAGGAATGCTATTGTTTGTGAAATTCTCTCTTTCCCTGAACAACCTCTTTCTATTGCCGACCCTTCTATGAAATATTGATGCAAGCCTATTCAGTGAGTTGTGATCTCCTAGACCTGAGTTTCTACACTGAGTTCATCCTTTATACTACAATTCATACCATCATTTCGGTGTATCACCTAGTAGGTAGTTTGCTTTCAGTTAATTTCCCTTTCATGCACTCCTTTTATCCCTTTTCCCCTCAAGAATTTACTTTCCTGTCAAAGAAGCAAATTAAGGTGATTATCCAAGAGGAACCAGCCTAGAACCTAGAGGTCTCATCTTAGTTAGCGTAGGTCCCACAACCTGGAGATGATTCCCATGTTATACTAAGTTATCAAGACCAAGATAGCTTGAAACAAGGGTGAAAACTTAGTGTATAACATAACTCTCAATGACTGAAGGATAATAGCTTCGAGAACCAATCAACATTCTCCATCTGAAGAAATTCTATGCCTAAGGCATTCAGTGTAAGGTAAAATGTCCTGAAAAAATCTTAAAATTTTGAAAAAGTCCTGACAAAAGGAACATCTTGGTGAAAACCTAGCAATGGGGGCCTTGATGATTCACAAAAAAATAAAAAAGCATTAAAAATATCAAAAAAATTGGAAAAATGAAACATACAAAAAAATGAGAAAAAGAAAAGTGCCTTGGTGAAAACTTGGAAATAGATGCCTTGGTAGCAAAAATAGAATCTCTGCCAAGATGGTGAAAACCTAGCAAACAGGTGCCACTTGTTTCAAAATGCTCCATCTATGAGCGCAATCTTGGTCTTTCCTAGATTTCAGTTGTGCTTTAGTTGGTACATATCTCTTGGTTTGTTCCCGCATTCCTATTTTCAATAAGTTAGTTTGTACACCAATCAGCTCAAACGTATGTATCCTATCAATGCTTAACACTTGGGGGCAATCACAGTCATATCCTATGGCCTCTAGTGTATCTTAGACGTATCATATCTAGTTAGATTCTTTTGAAGCTCCATTTGAGTCTGTCTGTCTGTCTCATCCCTAGAAAGGATTTTGCATCTACAACAATGCAATCAAACATCAACACAAATTGAAAATAATCTATGCTTTTACATGCTTTTATCTCCTTGTATGCTTACTGATTCGCATTGAGATTTTTGCATATTGTGTCCCTTCGAGCTCTTTGATGATGTCCTTTACAAGATTTAGAGAGTGATGACTGGGGGCATAATCTTTTCTTTGTCTTTTGCTTGTAAATGAAAATTTAATAACTTTAGAAATTTTGGATTGAAATGGTGTCCATCTGTAAGAGCCTCTATCTCATATTGGATGGCCATGAGTACCTTGACCATTGATACCTGAAAAATTCAATTTTGATCTAACTATTGTCTTTTTGAGTGAATGCTTACTCGTACTGTGAAACACGATCTTACCTAAGGATGTGAACAATAAAGGGTCACTACGGGTAATTCATACTAGATTTAAAATAATCTCTTGAGTACTTGATGTGTTTGTTATGCAAGGCATATTTAGGTCATCACAACGTTTATGTTTTTATGCTTATACAAATTGCTATATGAAAATGGACATGATATTCAGGTCATCCTGGCATTTGTGCCTTGGTGCTTATATCTAATCTGACATTCTGAAAATAAAATCAATATTCATATGTCCATGGTTGCCTAGCCATTGGGTGTTGTATTGATTCTTGAGAATACAAATCAATATTCATATGTCTATAGTTTCATAACTAGTGGATGTTGTATTGATTTATCCAGTTACCTAAAAAGTTCAATGATGAGAATGAATCGACACATGATCAGTGACTAGGTCCTAGGTCCTAGGTTTGCATTTCATTCTGCATTTCATTTTGCACTTTGCATGATCTCACAAATTTCTTGAACACTTAAATGATTCTTCAAAAAAACAAATGCTAAACATGACTACAAGAGCTGAATCTTACACAAAGGTCCATCCAACGAAATTACATGTAGAATCCTTTTTCGGTATCAAAATCAAAATCTGAGATCATTTATATTGTAAAATGCTTGCATATTCGACCTTCAATCATCAAACGAATCTAGAATTCAACTTAACTAATTATCTTACATCAAACTATCAAAATTTCAACTTGGTCAACTATGGTCAACTCATGGTTTAACCTAGTCAAACTTGGTCTTTTGGACCTCTAAAATGATGCAGAATGCATTCTCAAATGTATACAACTACTTTTTAAATCAATTAACATGCTTCTAAACCATTTAACGCTGACTTTTCTTGTCAGATTTCAATTTTAATCCCGAAGGGGGCATGGTATTACACATCATTCAAAGTCTTTTAATCTAAATCTAAATCAAATCTTTCCTCAGTAATCAAGACAACAACCACGTCTAGTTGTTGATTCATCTAAAGTCCTCGTCGCTTGGGGAAAATCTATTGCAATATGGTATCCTAAATCTATCTTGTAAACTATATCACCTTTTGTAACTATCAGTTCATTAGCGTCATTTCCTTGGTTCTTCATAACTAATGGGTTCAAGATGTGATACCAATATGATTCATACAAGGACATTCAGGTTTGGAATCGGTCACTCACTTCTTCACAATCATAAGGTTCAGAATCAGGTGTTTCGACACTTTTTCGTAACCACCGGTTCATTGTTGATATAGCTAGCATCATCTCGATTCCTGGTCATTCTGGGCCTAGGTCGGTATCTCTTTTTTTTCCAATCTTTCAATCGATTTTTATCTCGGAATCGATTAATCTTTCAAATCAGTTTCATACATCTTTATCATACACAAACTATTCTTTGAACCACTACGCTTCGCACAGTAATTCAAAGAGGGGCAAAATGTAATATCCCAAAAATGGGCTATAGGTTCATTAACCTCCTACATCTTCAAATTGAATGAAATCGACATCAAAGTCCTAACCTAAGGCACATTTGCACACTATCAAATCCTAATTGATTTTATCCTAAATTCTACATCGAGGAATATTCCTAGCAATATTCCTATTTATCCTAATTATTCTTAATTTAATAATTATTTGGCGATAAATCCTATTTATCCTAAAGTTTGATTAATTAAATATTCTAAATATTTAATTAATTAGATTTAACACTGCCACTTAATTATTTAATTGGATTTAATTAAATTATTCCTAAATTGTATTATTTCAAAATTCCTACAAACAAACAATCAATTGAATATTTATTTAATTGATTTAAAATCAAAGTTGTCAAATTTAATGATTTAATTGGAATAAAGTTTGATTTAATAATTGATTACCCCATAAATCAATTGTTTTAATTCAAAAATCAATTAAGTTGAGAATAAATCACTTTATTTTTAATTAATTTATAATTAAATCATGCACAATCAAAAAAGCAGGCAACTAGAAATTAACAATCAATTTTAAAATTGAAACTCAACATTTGATGATGAGTTGAAATTTGATCTAAACTCTATTTTGAGTTAAACACTGCTTTTGCATGATTTTTGTGAGTTAATTATCTTTGATTTCCTGATAACTCAAAAATCAACCTAAGTTTATCAAGAGTGATTTATGGCTTTTCTCTTGGATCCTCAAAGCCCTAGATTTCTATAAAATCAAGGCTCAGCTCTTCATAATTATGACCCTTGAATTTGCACAATTACTCTAGCAAATTGGCGATTAAAGGATTGAACACTTGCGATAGGCGATTTGTGAGATCTTTCATAGTTGATCATTAGCTTTTACATAGTTTCATATTCATAGTTTCATACTCATTCGTAGCATTTCTTAGATTAAATCTGCATTCAATTTCATACATTCTAGCTTAGATTCATACAGTTTCTCATTCTTATTGCATAGAAAATACAAAAATATAGATTAATCTACATTCATAGTCTTTCATATTTTACATTCAAATCCTTCATTTAGGTGTTGCATTATCATTGATCTCGATTCCAATCTGAGAACATCATACTCGCACCTACTAGAAGGCAATAAATTGCTTGGTTAGCATAGTTTCAATTACTTGCAGATTTCAGTTTTTGCTAACCTCTAATGTTTTACTGAAGTGTTGTGTCCACAGCTAGGTACAAAATTCACACACATAGCACCTAGCATATGATGGGACTAGGAGTGACACTGCTACTCATCTAGGCTTGGAATCACATTATAGTGGAATGACCATTGTAAGGAGAGGCTAGACGATAGTGATATGAACCATTCATGTGTCATTATAGACCATCATTGGCCTATGGAGATGTGAGATAAGTAGAGACCTAGCATATGATTCTAGATGAGTTGTTATGGTTCGAGTGGACGTCGTACAAAGGCTACGAGGTGTGGGGTTATTGGGATGAGCGGGCAAGTAGAGAGGATGGTATCCTAAATGTAGAGTACGTAGGATATGTGCAAATAGATTATTGGATGATTGGGAGGATGATGTTCTATATATACATATATATGCCATCACAAGGTTGCAGATAGTTTTGCCTTAGGCAAGGTATTGTTCCAAACAACTATCCACATTCTATCCTCTCTAGAGAGATTAGGTTAGTATGGGGGATCAAAGTAGATCTTCATAATGCAGGGAGTGGTTGGAGAGGTATGAAAATGGTACCATTGACAAAAACACATGGATAGGTAGAAGATGTAGGGGTGACAACTAAGTACGCAACATGGTGGGATAGGCACAAGTCGGTGAGGTAGGCATAGCTAGGAGTAGGAGAGGCAGGAGAGCAAACAGATTCAAAGGAGGATGAGGTGGATGGTGGGGAGGGAGATTAGGAGGATGATAGGGATGAGGGAGATGATAGACCAGTAAAAATGCTAGGATTCAGGTGCTGACATAGAGATGGGCTATAGAACGGAGGAGAGGGATAGTGTAGAGACCAGTTGTAGGTGGACCTGCTCAAGCTCTAAGGGTAGTGCAAGTGGATATAGATGAGGTGACCCAAGTGATGAACTACAACTGATTGAATACCTGAATGACTTGAAGATCAGTGATTAGAGAACACTAAGTACTGAAATGATATGTAAGATAATTAAATCAGTTATTTTGTTGTCATTGATGTCAACTAGTTTGACAGTACTTATCATGATAGTTGCAAACATCTAAACATTTGTAAAGAGGAGAGAAAAGATGAAGAACTGAGATATCTACATGGAGGAAGATGGATATGACAGATGAGGATAAGGAATACTTTGGGTAACTTATTGATGAGTCTATGACTTCATATAGTTGACTTGATTATGTTGCATTAATCTGTTATGAAGTTGGAAGCAAAACTTAACAAAGCAGTGTGGTCGGTAAATGAAGCACTTCAGTATACATTGAGCCAGTGTAGTGTATACTGAGTGACAGTATTAATCGAGCTTGTGTTCACTTACGCATTTCTTCATTAACTGAGTATGGATGAAAGCATTTAATACTTAATTTTAGCCAACAAAAAATGATGAGTTGTAAAGTGTTATGATTACAAGATTGAGAATAAAGTTTGTTACAAGATCCATAGCTAACAAAATTTGGAGAAGATCTAATGGATGGAATTGAAATGTGTTACTGACACAACCATCGAAGAAAGTTTAAGAGGCAAAATCAATGAAGGAGATTAAGCGGCAAAATCTGATGGTTGCTATGAAAATGGTTTATCTGTCTATATAAGATATATGGGTTTCTTTATTGAAACATGTCAGAAGATAGAAGACTCAAAGATTTCATGTGAATACATTTTCATGCATGCCTGATTAGACTGGTTGAAGGAGAACCGAGCTGCAGAACAGCACCAAGCATCAGAGAGCTATTACCGAGGGATAGTAAGTTAATGAATGTTGAGGAAGTGAATTGATATATTGATCAGAGGATTTGTATGGGCTTAGAATAGATCTAAACATCTACAATTTGAGTTGTATTGTAATCAAATCAATTACTATTTCAGTTTAACCATTGATACAAAAAAATATCTTAACCGAGTGGACCTAACCATCTTATGATATACCCCATGTCATTCAATGAATGTACATTGTTATCCTATCGACCCCATAGTGAATGTTGATTGAACGATAACTATTAGTCTTAAATCCTCTAACAAGGTCACACCTACCAGTGTGTTTGTAACCTTTAACAGGTTTGGCTCTTCACCAAGCTCACTTCAGAAGAGTGAAAATATTTTGGGTTACAAGTCCCAAGTGGTTTTTCCCTTAACAGGGTTTCCACGTTAAATCTTTGTGTTATGTGTTTTTGTGATGATTGATTTGTTATCATACTTTACATATTGCATATTTGATTTGGTTGGTAATGTTGGCATGTGATGTTTTGGAGTACTATAAATCCTCTAAGGGTTTTCATTTATGGAAACACTTATGATAAGTATGATCGCATGTTGTGGAGATTGCCACTAGGTTCACAATCATGAAAATGACGAAGTCCAGAATCAGGAAAATAGGATACAGTGCCATAGTTTTGGATAGCGATGGAGAGATACAAGGTATTATGGCCTTTGAAGTTAACTAGAGGTCTATTGGTATATGTAAATGCTTCAATTAAGATTGCATAAGTTTTTGATAGCTGGTGTATGAGATACAGTGTTCAGAAGGTATGCGAAGACAGCAAAACAACATATCAGGGTACATGAACAGTTGCAATGATTAATGAAAGCATGATGAATATGATAATGTGCTAAGTCATGTAAATAAATTTTAGTGTCAACTCTTTGGTAATATAAGAGCACTGACTCCATATATATCTTTTGCACAATTTTTTACTATGTTAAGTATGACATTTTGTGGAGCCGACTGGAAGGCTAGTTTTGTATAAATATAGATTACTATTCAATAAAGAGAATCTTGGAGTTAGTTCACATTGATGATAGAAAATAATGTTTCTCAAACATACTGGAGAGAGGTAGTTAGCAAAGTTGTATATGTTTTGAACCGAGTACAATTGAAGAAAGACACAAACAAAACACCCTACAAATTATGGTTTGGTCACAAACTGATTGTAAGTTACTTCAGAATTTTTGGTAGCAAATGTTTTATTCTGAAAGATGATAGGAATGGGAAATTTTATTCAAAAGGGGATGAGGGAATATTTCTTGGATATTATACTAAAAGAAAAGCTTACAAGTGTCTGAATAAAGTTACTAATAAGATGATTGAAAGTTCTAATGTCACAGTTGATGAATTTGATGTTAAAAATGGTGAAAAAAGCACTAAGGAGCCAGAAGACTATGGTAGATTCACTTATATTGAACATCCAAAGTACCTACCCAAGCCACAGGCTGAGTCGACTGAGCATCAAGAAAAGAACACCGAGGAATAGAAAAGGGAAACTGAGGATTAGGAAGGAGCTATCGAGCAAGGAAATGAACTTGAAAAGGATGAACAAAAAAGAAGAGATCAAGTGCTAGCAAGATTTGTCAGAAGACATCATCCTGAGAACCAAATCATTGGATACAAGCAAGTTGGCATGCTGACTTGAAGTAAGTTAAGACAAGGTACATGCTTAGTTTGTGAGTTTGAACCGAAAAATGTTAAGGTTGCACTAGAGAATGATGAATGGATAAATGCAATGAATGAAGAGATAGAACAAATTGAGAAAAACAAGACATGGACTTTAGTACCTAGACCAAAAGATAAGAATGTTATCGGTACTAAATGGATTTTTAAAAATAAGTTGAATAAGAATGGAGAGGTTACAAGGAACAAAGCTAGACTTGTTTGCAAGGGCTATGCACAGGAGGAAGGTATTGATTATGGTGAAACTTTTTCACTTGTTGCTAGACTAGAAGGATTCCACATGTTACTTACATATGTTGCACATAAGAAGTTTAAAGTCTATCAAATGGATGTTAAGTCTTCTTTTTTGAAGGGATACTAGAAGAGGAGGTCTACATAGAACAACCAGAAGGGTTTGTTGATCCAAATTAGAAAGACATGGTATGTAGACTACAAAAATCTTTATATGGTTTAAAGCAAGCACCTAGAGCTTGGTATGAAAGGTTGCATACTTATCTTTTGAGTATTGGTTTTGTAAGAACTAGTGAAAACAACAATTTGTATATGAAAGGAGAGTCTAATGACACTATTTTGATTGCTAAAATATTTGTAGATGATATAATTTTTGGAGGACAAGATAATATATGTAAATCATTTACTGATGAGATGAGAAAAGAATTTGAAATGTCTATGATTGGAGAGATTAAGTTCTTTCTAGGCTTGCAGGTTATTCAACAGAATGATGGAATTTTCATCACACAATCAAAGTACATAAAGGAAGTATTGAGAACATTTAGCATGGAAGATGCTAAACCAGTTGTAACACCGATGGTCATAGGCTGCAAATTAAAAAAATATGATGAATCTACAGAGGTAAACCAAACATTGTACCGATCTATGATTGCTAAACTGATGTATGTAGTACACAGTAGGCCAGATATTGCACATGCAATGGGGATTCTTGCTAGATTTTCTGCCAATCCAAAGGATTCACATATGTTTGCAGTAAAAAGAATCTTGAGATACCTGAAGAAAATAGAGGAATATGGATTATGGTATCCTAAGGAAGGCAAGTTTGAACTAAGAGTCTACACCGACATAGATTGGGATGGAAATATAGATGACAGAAAGAGTACAATCGAAGGAGCATTTTTCTTTGGTGAAAGACTTGTTACTTGGACAAGTAAGAAACAACCTTGTATTTCTCAGTCTACTACCGAAGAAGAATATGTTGCTGCTGCTAAAAACTATTCAAACATTGCTTATATCAAGAAAGTGTTGGAAGGGATGAATGAGGTAATCACTGAGCTGGTGATTATATATTGTGACAACACTAGTGCAATAAATATTTCTAAGAATCCTGTAATGCACTCAAAGACCAAGCATATTTCTATTAAGTATCACTACTTAAGAGAACAAATACAGGAGAAGCAAGTCAAACTTGAATATATTACATCAAAGGAGAAACTTGCTGATATTTTTACCAAGCCTCTACCAAAGGACACTTTTGAATACTTGAGGACTAGACTTGGGGTCCATCCCCTATCTACCGGTCACTAATATAATCTTGAGGTTGCATCAACCTAATCTTATTAGAAGATCATTCATGTTGATGCAACATAGCTCACACTTTGGATTCTGTCTAAGGTTGTGAAAGATTTGAGGAACAAGAATAGAGATTTCCATATCAGTATACCGAGATACATTGGCTACACCGAACAATAGAGAGTCACTTGGCTATTGTAGAGCTGTATGTTTTATGTTTTTCTTTGGCATTGTTGTCAAAGGGAGAGATAAAAAATATGACAAACTGAGAGACCAATGGAACATCTATTGAAGTAAGAGATAATCTGAGAAAGTTAGAGAGAGTCTTGAAGATTTGTTGCTGAGAACAGAAGGAATTTGAGAGCTAAAAATATCAAATCTATAGAGGAAAGTCTACATTTGCAATGTTGTCATGTAACGTAGTGATTAAACATATTAAGCTAGGGAGAGCTTATCGAGCTACAATGTTTTCTTACATAGTTGTAGAATACATGTTTGGTATGTGTATGGTATATTTCATATTGCTTGAGTTTCCATCAATGCCAAAGGGAGAGATTGATGAACTACAACTGATTGAATACCTGATTGACTTGAAGATCAGTGATTAGAGATCATCGAGTACTAAAATGATATGTAAGATAATTAAATTAGTTATTTTGTTGTCATTGATGTCAACTAGTTTGACAGTACTTATCATGATAGTTGCAAACATCTAAACATCCGTAAAGAGGACAGAACAGATGAAGAACTGAGATATCTACATGGAGGAAGATGGATATGACAGATGAGGATAAGGAATACTTTGGGTAACTTATTGATGATTCTATGACTTCATATAGTTGACTTGATTATGTTGCATTAATCTGTTATGAAGTTGGAAGCAAAACTTAACAAAGTAGTGTGGTCAGTAAATGAAGCACTTCAGTATACATCGAGCCAGTGTAGTGTATACTGAGCGATAGTATTAACTGAGCTTGTGTTCCCTGACGCATTTCTTCATTAATCGAGTATGGATGAAAGCATTTAATACTTAAGTTTAGCTGACAGAAATTAATGAGCTATAAAGTGTTATGATTTTGAGATTGAGAATAAAGTTTGTTACATGATCCACAACTGACAAAATTCAAAGAAGATCTAAGGGATGGAATTGAAACGTGTTATTGACACAACCGACGAAGAAATTTTAAGAGGAAAAATTTGATGGTTGATATGAAAATGGTTTATCTATCTATATAAGAGATATGAGTTTCTTTATTGAAACATGTCAGAAGATAGAAGACTACAGAGATTTCACATGAATATAGTTTCATGCATGCCCGATTAGACTAGTTTAAGGAGAACCAAACTGTAGAACATCACCGAGTGTCAGAGAGCTATTATCGAGGGACACTAAGTTAATGAATGTTGAGGAAGTGAATTGATATATTGATCAGAGGATTTGTATGGGCTTAGAATATATTTGAACATCTACAATTTGAGTTGTATTGTAATCAGATCAATTATTGTTTCAGTTTAAGCATTGATACAAAAAAATCTCTTAACCGAGTGGACTTAACCGTCTTATGATATACCCCATGTCATTCAATGAATGTACATTGTTATCCTATCGACCCCATAGTGAATGTTGGTTGAACGATAACTGTTAGTCTTAAATCCTCTAAAAAGGTCACACCTAATAGTGTGTTTGTAACCTTTAACAGGGTTCTCTCTTCACCGAGCTCACTTTAGAAGAGTGAAAATATTTTGGGTTACCGATCCCAGGTGGTTTTTCCCTTAACATGGTTTCCACATTAAATCTTTCTGTTATGTATTTTTGTGATGATTGATTTGTTATCATACTTTACATATTGTATATTTGATTTGGTCAGTAATCACTATGAGTAATTAACTAGAAATCATTAAAGGCACAGATAGTTTAGTATTTTATGTTACCGAGCTGCAAAAGTTTGTTGAATTTGTTTTAAGAGATACATTTTGTAATTGGGACTATTGGATAACTGATCTAACTGATTCACCCTCCCCCCCCCTCAGTTATTCTAACACCAAGGACCATTACCAAAGTATGAGGATATGGGGCTAGGAGGACTAGGGGGAGATGAGAGATAGGGGACCATGAGCAGATAGTCATTCTTTAGGCTGAGGTGACACAATAAGAGGCAGTGGTGGTAGTAGAGAGGGATATAGAAAATAGGGATGAGGCTCAGGAAGAGAGCATGTGGTGAGAGCTAGCCATACTATAGGGATGAGTGGTTGTAGGAGCATTCACCATGACAAAGACTAACATAGGTATAGAGGGGACATGGGGGGAGATAGCCTGATTACATGGATAGATAGAGAAGATGCAGAGATAGACATACCATCTCACCTAGAAGCTAATAGAGGGTAGGGATACATGGTAGAGATAGATAGAGACATGACGAGGGGAGTGAGAGATAGCAAGATAGACAACAATTGTGGTAGGTGTGGGGCAATTACTGACAACCAGCATGGATGTACAAAGATATATAACGAGGGTAGGGAGAGAGGTGACCTATTATATGGCCCTCTATGACCAGGCAATAACTCTAGAGTAGAGACAACCACCTTATTCAGAAATGGATATAAGAAAGGACTCAGGGTAGGTCATCAGGATCAATAGCTATGAGGCCACTGACAGACAAGGATACATGAGGTGACAATGCTAGAGGAGCAAGGGGACCGACTACATTAGGTTCACAGGGGGAGGTCAGGATAGGAGGGACATCTTTCCAGAGGCCATTTAATCTAGTTTATTATATAGGATACATATTTTTTAGATATTTTAGATGAGTGTATATGCATAAAAGCACTTAGTTTCCTGATGTATCATTTTATTAATGTACTATGATTCCATTATATGATATTTTTTCTTTTTTGTGGAGACATTTTATGGATTTTCTGATGGATTATGATGCTTTATTATGTACATAGTTCTATGTTATGTTACTGACATGTGTGATGCAGGATGTATGTGATTATGTGAAAGATATACTACATGATGTTCAAATGTGTTTATAATGTAGGTCCTATGTGGAGTATATAATTTATGATGGGATGAATTGATGAATTATTGTGCATATGTGATGTTTATGGATATTTATTATGAAAATGGATGTTATTAATGAGCTAAATGAATTTAAGAACTAAATTCTTGTAACAAAATGAACTTAGCTATATGAGGTGGAGTGCAACGGGATAAAACCATTCTTATTTTGTTATTTTTGTGTATCCAACATAACCAATAGGATCAACTAACCATTGAGGAAGTGGAAGGGGAAGGTGAATAAATAAGACCCTTGTCTCAAACACAAATGAATGAATGAAACTATCTTAATATACAACTAAGATATAATGCAACCTAACTACATGATTTAGTAGGATCACTTGTGTTTATGTCAAAGAGAACACCCTAGTTTGATGTTGCAACATGAGGTATGCATCATGTGTTATAAAAACATAGATGACATTTTTCCTTTGCATGGACTAGACTCTCAGACACATGAGATATCTTTATGAACGTAGATGTGGATTTCCTAGTTATGATGGAACCAATGACATATGCTTATTGGAGAGGTTTGGGCACACCGAAGTCTTTTGAGGGATGTGAGTGAGTTAACCCATTGCCCTAGTATGATAAGCATAATCATAACTTAGAAACTAACAAGAATACTCTTAAAGTATCAACAAATAGATCATACTACAAACAACGCATGTGTCAAGTTTGACCATTTACAATATACCAAGATATGGAAGATCGAGGAAATCATGGATAGGATCCATTGGCACAAAAAGATTAAAAAAACAACAAAGAAGGCCTGATGATCAAGTAGTCATTCGGTCCATAGTTCTTTCCATGAACAGGATAGGATTGATGGGTTTGGTTTGAGCCGACTGAGGAAGGACACATCCTACACGACAAAGATTAACTGACTAAGAAAGATGAATATTAACTAGAAATAGATTTGAAAGCAACAATAAATCAAAGATCCATTCGCGATGTTGATTTTGATAAGCACTTTTATAGTCACTGTGTCTGGGAAAATCTCAGTGTGATGGGGTAAGCACAACTTGTTGGGATGTTGCTGTTAAGAATGGGAACACTAAGAGGGGGGGTGAATCAGTGTTCTATAATATTAATTTATGATACTTGAAACTTAACTCAATAACATAATTGATGAACTAAATATTAAAGCAAGTAAAGTAAACAACCATAACACATAACACCATATATGATTACGAGGAAACCTTGGCCAAAGGAAAAACCTCAATGGAAATTAATACCCACTAATAATTTTACTTGTGTATTATGAACCTATTAATGTTCCTTAGCCCTGTTAGGAGTTATCATTACAATGCTTTAGTATAATGACCTTGTCAAGGGTCAGACCCTATTAGGAGTCTTCAGTAACAAACCCTGTTAGGGGTGGTTGGCTCACTGCCAGAGCTCACTGCTCAATGGAGAAGGCTACAACCTCCTAGATATCAAATACACACTATGTCTACAATGGTGAACTGCTCCTATGACACTGCTTGTCTGATCAGTTCCTTTTGTGTGTTGATGCTTTAACCTCTTGTAAATCTTTGTATCATTCTTACTGCTCTTCACATACTTCTTCTCTTCTTCTTTCAACTCTATATCTTATTCCATGCTCAAATACAAAAGCGTGTGTCTTATATATAGGGGCAAACAAAACTATTCACTAAGTCAGCCTATAACCTATTACATAAAATGCTTCCAAATGAATTGGCTCAAGCATGTTTACATACGTTGCTATTAACATGTTTACAACATAAATACAATAGGCACATAGCTTTTACAAAACAAAATAATAATCGCTAATCAAAATCTTGTCTATCAGCTATATGCTATGTTCTGTTATGCCGCTTACTAACTGTGTCACTTCAACTGATTGTAACTTCTTCATACTAACACATCTGATCATACATTCTTAGACATATCATGATTACATACTCAAAAGCTTATCTTCAAGGGAGCATGCCAAAACTCAATCATATACACGTGTGTTGATGCTCTACTCCTCAGGTGCTTCACTGACACCAAAACTTCATATGACTTTGTTGTCATAATGACAACACTAATCTTAGTCATATACACTAGTATAGTCAACTTGCCAACAATCTCCCCTTTGTCATTAATGTCAAAAAAGGAATATGGTGAAGTTACTAACCTGTATCTTACACAAAAACTTTCTAACATATACTCTTATCTTTTTTTGTACATCATATACTCTATCTTATATCTCCCTTCTACTAGTCCATATTACTCTATCCTTACTCCATATTTACTCTACTCCCCCTTTGACATTAATGACAAAGGTGCTAAAAAATGGAACTTCAAGTACTTACACAGTGATTACATACGGGTATGCAATCTGAAGGTTTTGGATCTCTTGCTACCAAAATGCCTTGAGTGCATCTACTGTCTGAAGATGGGCGCATAGTGCATAAGTTAGCTTCTCCATATTTTCTAGATTTGTGTTAGGACCTAGATCATATGTCACAATAGTGGCATCTATCTCCTTGATATTCTGATTCAACACATCTAGGGAGGGCGTAAGTGTATTCCTTAACTGAATTTTCCTAGCCCTTATCTTAGCCATTTCTTTTTCTACCTTCTCAATTTTGTCTAACTGTCCTTGATAGATATTATTACACATGTTTACATCTTGGGAGGGGTCTTCTATTGATTTTCTCATAGCTACCATCATGGATTCAGCTTCCTAAATTTTCTTGGAAAGATCTGATGTGAGTTTTTCTTTAATCATACAATCAGCTATTATCTTTCTTCCTTTAGCTGCTAAATCTCTCAACAAAGCTTGACCAACTTTTAGAGAATTGAGGTCAAGTGCAAAATTTTCTATCAGCTCGTTCAATCTTTTCTTGAGAAATTTTTCTTCTACAACCTTGGATGTTGATTCTTCTAGGCTTGAGAAGTTTTCTTTGAAGTTTGAAAGGATGTTTCTTACATCATCCACTGAATGAACATTTACTATTTTCTTTTCCTCATGCAGTAGGCTATTTAGTATGCTTACTGATTCAACAAACAATGGATTCCTCACTACTTGTTTCTCCTTCACTTTCTCCATTGCTAACACATTGATCTTTATCAAGTCTTCTTCTCCCCATGAGTCTAAACTTGTTGTATCAGGGGTCAAACTTGACAACAATGACATTGAGGGATTAGGGGTAAGGAGTGTACTATCCATAACTTCACTCTTCACCTTCACTAGAATTTCAACAGAGGGCTCATATGCAGGTTCATCTTCCTTCTCTTCTTCCTGTCTAGTCAAGTCTTCAATCTAAACTTCTTCTTGCTGCATAGGTGTGTCATCACCACATAGTATCTCAGCCTCTTCTGTGCTCACAAAGGCTTCCTCAAATTTATCAAGATCCTTATCTATTGCCGCTATTGATATTTCAACATTATCAATCATGATAGTGTCATTTTTTGTCTCAAGCATGGGCACAGACTCCATTTCTTCACTAAGTGTTGTTACCATGGGCATAGAATCCTTTGGATCTGTCACAAGTGCATTAGGTGTCTCAGACTCCTTGGCTTTCTCTAAGGGAACTTGAGTTGTAGGTGTAGTAGGAGGATATGTGTGTCTATCCAAGAACACCTTCTCGAATCCCTTATATGTTTCCTTTGCAACCAACTCATAGTCCTTATTCATAATCTCTAGAGTTCTCAGCTTGGTTCTTAGGTGAGGCTTCACCAAATCCAACAACAATGTTTTATCTTTAACTGAGCATACAAGGAGGCTTTCATCCAATATCTTTTCTCTTATCCTGAGATCTTCTATAGCTTGTCTCTTCAAAAAGTCTAAAATGTTCCATACATTATCCGGTATAACTGTCTTAAGTTCCAGAACTATTTTCTTGAACTTAATCATGTGCTTAATTATCATACCATGGATCTCTGATTTATCTATCTCACTATATTTATCATAGAATTTTCCTATTTGATCAATTATTCCTTCATCTACTACCCTGGTTCTTAGCACTTCAAGATTTGGTCTGAATCCTACCTCAAGAGGTGCTTGAGTGTTTCTGCCTTTGCTTCTTGTTGTCCTAGAGGATGGGTGGCTTTCGTCAGTCTGCTTCTTCCTCTTAGGCATCTTTCTAGGCTCAGGAGGTGGTGTGGACTCCATATCAATAGTATCTTTGGGCACACAAGTGTTTTCTTCTATCTTTTTCTTCTTCTCCTTGGGATCATCAATCTTCTCTATTTTCACTTCAAAAGAGGGTGCACTCTCAAGTTGCATTGCAATCTTGGCTTCCCTAGCTTTATCCAGGTCTGCTTGTGTGACACCATGGATTTTCAGTATGTCTAATGTTATCTTTGATGCTTTCCTTTTTGTTGTTGCACTATACAAGACTGAATCTACCTGTCTTGTCTTCTCCTCATAAGTACTCCATCTTGGTTCATTGGGATCCTTAGGCACTGACAAGAGGACTTGTGCATATGCTTCTAAAATGTGTTCCTCTACTTCATAACCAAGTGTATGAATCCACTTAGTTCTAGGCTCTGTAGCTTTCATGCATGTGATATCTATCTCCACCATAAATAAAATGTTGTCGTTATACTTTTCAACTATACTCTCAGGTATCCTATACCTTCTTTGCATCTTGATTCTGAATGTCTTGATTTCCAAGTCCATGAAATCTTTCAAGGTGCTTTCAGATGTTGTCTTCAATGAAGTCTATGGAATTGTAGATATGCTCCTTCTAGGTCATCTAGGACTGACTTGAAAGGATGCTTCTTAAATATGTACCTCTTCCTTTTAGTAACATAAAAAACAACTGGAGTGGCCATTACTCAATCAATCGCTCAAATAGGATTCCAAAGGGTTTTTGAACCATCGTGACCAAACTAGGGTTCCGCAACAATTTTCACACTTCTTCATTGAAAAACCAACTTCAATCTTTCAACACAAACTACTTTGATCTCATGTTCTCTCCAAAATCTCGAACTTGAATGCAAATGTGTGGATAATGGATCTCCGGTAACTATTAAAACAAATTTCTGCAATTAATCCTTGCCACCATAATATGGAATACAACAGTAAATTCCAATCTTTGTTCCTTCTCACAATCAAGTTGTGCACTCTTTCATACAACATCAACAAGTATCCAAACATCTAAAACTAAAGGTGCATACTCTGAGGGTGAGTATACTAGTTGCGCAGTGATCTAGAGCTAATCTAGCTCCCCCTATGACCATGAGGGTCATTCATCCAGAAGTAGAAGGTGCATCCATTGTGGATGCATCTACTACATAGTCATCAACATTATCTTTCTTTACTTCAATCCAAATCTTTCTCGCATCTTCTTTAGCTTTTACAAACTTGACTTCTCCAGATTCATCCAAAATTAATCCTTGAGACTTATTAGGGATTTCTTGTCTTTGCGCTTTTGATCTGCAAAACTTTGAGATGTGTCCAACCTTGTTACAAGAGTAACAAATAACTGGATGCCTTATATTCCTTGGCGCATTGATGTGAGTTACCATACTACATTGTCTATTTGTGTGACCATTATAATTGCATATCTGACATGTAATGTTCTAAGAACTTCTAACATTTTGTTGTGGATGATTTCTCTGATTTTGCTGAGTCTGACTTCTTTGATTTGATCTATAATTCATAGCTTTATGACCAAACTTATTGAATGAATAACAATAACCATTGAAAGGTATTACCTCTTTACAATCTCTTGCTATATGACCATGCTTGTTACAGGCATAAAAAGTTTTGTTTAGTGGCTTGCGTTCATCCTTAGATGGTTCAACTTTAGCTTCAGTATTATTTCTAGTCTTCTTAGCTTTTGTAGATTCTTCTAGTGCTTTCATTCTTTCTCAAATATCATTGATTTGGTTTTGTGCTTCATTGAATCCAATACCAGTGGTATCTCCTTTAATCTTTTGTGCATACAACTGTGACTTTATTAGATCCTTACTTGTGTGCAATTTGTCAATATGATTCTTTGCTTCAGTCAATTCAGATTCCACCTGCTTCAATGTTCTCTAACTCCAAGATTTTAATGTTTGTTTGCCTCAGTTCTTCATCTAACTGCTTGTTTTCTTTGACCTATTCTTCATAGGCTTCTTGATTATTAAATAGCTTTTCATCCAACTCTTCAATTTGATCCTTCAAAGATGTGTTTTCCTCATTCATATTTTTGAACATTTTTCCTAAATCACTTGTAGAACAATCTTTCAAATCTTTTCTTAGTTTCTTGATGAATACTTGAGAACCACTAACCTTAATTTAAGTTCTTCAATTTCTTTTTTAGATCTGTCAAGGTCTTCAAGAGCTGCTTCAAGATTCTTCTTTAGATGTTTCACTTCTCCTGTATCCATGATCTCCTCAAGTGGTTAAACTTATCTTCAGAGGACCAAAGCTCTGATACCAATTGTTAGAAATGGGAACACTAAGAGGGGGGTGAATCAGTGTTTAATAATATTAATTTCTTATACTTGAAACTTAACTCAATAACGTAATTGATGAATTGAATATTAAAGCAAGTAAAGTAAACAACCATAACATGTAACACCAGATATGATTACGGGGAAACCTTTGCCAAAGGAAAAACCCCAGTGGGAATTAATACCCACTAATAATTGCACTTGTGTATTATGAACCTGTTAATGTTCCTTAGCCCTGTTAGGAACTGTCATTACAATGCTTTAGTACAATGACCTTGTCAAGGGTCATACCCTATTAGGAGTCTTCAGTAACAAACCCTGTAGGGGTAGTTAGCTCACTGCCAAAGCTCACTTCTCAATGGAGAAGGCTACAACCTCCTAGATATCATATACACACTATATCTACAATGGTGAGCTACTGCTATCACACTACTTGTCTGATCAGTTCCTTTTGTGCCTTGATGCTTTAACCTCTTGTAAAGCTCTATATCATTCTTACTGATCTTCGCATACTTCTTCTCTTCTTCTTTCAACTCTATATCTTATTCCATGCTACAATACAAAAGTGCATGTCTTATATATAGGCGCAAACAAAACTATTACATACAACACTTCCAAATGAATTGGCTCAAGCATGTTTATATACATTCTTATTAACATGTTTACAACATAAATACAATAGGCGCATAGCTTTTACAAAACAAAATAATAACCGCTAATCAAAATCTTGTATGTTGGTTGCATCCTCTATTCTGTTATGTCGCTTACTGACTATGTCACTTCAACTTGTTGTAACTTCTTCATACTAACACATCTAATCATGTGTTCTTAGACAGCATGATTACATACTCAAAAGCTTATCTTCAAGGGTGCATGCCAAAACTCGATCATATACACGTGCGTTGATGCTCTATTCCTCAGGTGCTTCACTGACTATTGTGTCTGCCATACTTAGCCAAAGTATGATCTTCTAAGTTATTGCGCTGACACCCAAACTTCATATGACTTTGTTGTCATAATGACAACACTAATCTTAGTCATATACACTAGTATAGTCAACTTTCCAATAGTTTTTGGAATCTTTATTGTGATGCGCAAAACAAGGACTGGAAACTAGACTAGGACTAAGGATGAGGATGGATATGTAAAGTGGGTGGGAGAAGACAATGGATCCAAATCTGCTACCATAGTGCTTGAAATAGGTTTTCACCATGGTACTTTTCCAGAGTGCTTGTTTGCCAATTTTTCACTAGTGGGCGAATTTATTTCTCTTGTCCCCATTTTTTTGCAAGGTGCCTGTTTACCAAGTTTTCTCCAAGACAATAGTTTTTTCAAAAAAAATTTCTATTGTTTCAAATTTTTTTTGCTTTTCTAATTTTTAAGATTTTTTCAAAATCATATGTATTATTTTTTGAATTTTGAATTTTTTGATTTTTTTGTATTTTCTCAAGACTTTTTCTAATTTTTAAGATTTTGTTGAATAAACATTATATAGGTATTGAATGTTGGACTACACATAGAAGCACTTTAGATGTAGAATATTTATAGGATTAGGGAGTGGATTTCCCTCAAGTGTTGCTATTTGATATGCCCCAAAACTGAACTTGGCAGTAATAATAAATGGACCCAACCAATTAGGTTCAAACTATCCTTTCTTTTCTTGACTCTGGAGGTTCTTCATGTTATGTTGTAGAACCAAACCACCAACCTCAAACTCACGAGGTTTGATCTTCTTTTTGAACTGAAGCACAAGTGATTTTGATACACGAGGAGGTAGTTGAGGGTATTGAGGCATCTCTCATCATAAAGTTACAACTCTTGAAAGTGGACAACTTGATATTCTTCTTCAAACATTAGGTTCTTGAGAGAAATTATGAGAGAAGGGAGCTCAATTTCGATGGGAAGCACAAACTTAGAACCATAGACAAGGGTGAATGGAGTGGCACCAGTGGGAGTATGGATGGAGGTGCAGTAGGCTCAGAGGGTAGGATCAAGTTACAGGTGCCAATCACGGCCAGCATCAACGACATTTTTCTTAATAATTTTCAATATGGTTTTATTTATAGCCTTAGTTCGACTATTTCTTTGTGGGAAGTATTTGGATAAGCAATGTTGGGTAATACTAAATTTCTTACAGAGGTCTATGACATCTTTATTCTTGAAGGGAAATCCATTATTAGTATGGAGGTCTTTTGGGATGCCATAGCGACAAATGATATAGTTCAGAATGAACTTGGAAATTTTTTTACCAGTAGTGTAGGTGAGGGGGATTGCTTCGAACCACTTGGTAAAATATTCCTTGGAAGCTAGGATATACTTGTGGCCACTAGTAGAGTTTGAAAATATCTGGCCCACTAGGTCAAAACCTTAGTGGGAGAAAGGCCAAGGTGTGGTGGCGGGTTGGAGGTATTGAGTAGGTAAGTGTATCAAATTGTCATGTTGCTGACAAGGATAACATTTCTTTACATAATGATAAACATCCTTCTCCATTGTCATCCAATAGTATCCAGTGTGTAGCAACTTTTTCGCTAAGGTAAGGCCACTAGAATGGGCTCCAAATATTTCTTAATGTACCTCTTCCAAGGTTGTTTGTGCTTTGTTTGAATTCAGACATCGAAGAAGAGTTCCATCAAAGTGTTTTTGAAATAGGGTATCTCCAAGGATTGTGTATCAGGTTGTACAACAGATGAATGTTTTATGTTTCTTAGGTGTAAGAGTGAGGGGTATGATCTTATCATGATGGTAGGAAAGGATTTTATGGTACCATGGTGATTCGTGACCAAAAATTTCACACGCCATCTCAGAATCTAGTTGGTCATAAGCAAGGATCATGTGATTATCAACAAGAAATTTGTATCATGTACTCACCTCTAGCATGGATATCAAGGAGCCACTGGTAGTCATGGCATCTATTTCTTTATTATTTTCTCTAAGGATCTGCTGGAAAATGATGCTTGCAAAATTTTGTTTGAGATATTTAACCATTCAGAAATAAGGAAGCAACTTATCATCCTTTGTGTGAAACTCATCATTTACTTTCTTGATAACCAATTGGGAGTCAACAAAAATAAGCAAACTTGTGATCTTCCATTTGATAGCTTGGTGTAGCCCTATGACCAAGGCCTCATATTCTGCTATGTTATTGGTATATGTAAATGTCAATTTGTATGATTTAGGAATTAAATCCCCTTTTGGTGTAACAAATAAAATACCTGCCCCAAATCCTTTCTAAGTGAAAGATCCATCAAAGTAGAGCTTCCACTAAATGCTAGGGGTAACAGTCATGACAGTTTCATCAGAAAAATCTATGATAATAGGATGATCTCCTGGAATAGGGACCTCTAGAAGTTGTTATGTGATTACTTGCCCTTTGATTCCCTTGTGTTCTGTGTAAACAATATCAAACTCACTGAGTAGAAATACTTGAGTGGGTCAATCTTTTCTATCAAATGTACCTTATGATTATGTTAGAATAACTGAGAGGGGGGTGAATCAGTTATCCATAGTCCCAATCACAAAATGTATATCAAAAAACAATTTACTAAAACTTCTACAGCTCGGTAACATAAAATAATATTATGTCTGTGCTTTTACCAATTACCATTTAATAACATATAGTTGTTACCGATCAAATCCAATATGCAACATGTAAAGTATGACAACAAATAATCATCACAATCAACACATAACATAAGAGATTTAACGTGGAAACTCTGTAAAGGGAAAAACCACCTAGGACCGGCAACCCAAAAATTGTTCACTCTTCTGAAGTGAGGTCGGTGAAGACCCAACCCTGTTAAAGGTTACAAACACATTGTAAGGTGTGACCTTCATAGAGGATTTTAGACCAACCGTTATCGTCCAACCAGCATTCACTATGGGGTTGATAGGATAACAAATGTATACTCTATGAATGACATTACAAGAATTTCTAGTCCACTCTGTTAAGAGATTTATCTGTTTACAATGGTTAAAATGTAACAGCAAGTGATCTAATTACAACACAACTTCAATTATAGATTGTCAGATCTATGTTAAGCTCATTCAAATCCTCTGATCAATATATCAATTCTATTTCAATCAATATTCAGTAACTTACTGTCGCTTAGTAATAGCTTTCTAACACTCGATAATCTCTACAGTTTGGTTCTCCTTAACCAGTCTGATCAGGCATGCATGAAGCTTGTTCACGCGATATCTCTGTAGTCTCCTTCTTCTGGCATGAGTTTCATAATGAAACCCTAGTCTCTTAAATAGACAAGTAAACCATTTTAATTCCATCCATCAGATTTTGCCACTTAATCTCCTTGTTGATTTTGCTGCTTAAAACTTCCTCGGCTGATGTGTCAGTAACACATTTTATTTCAATCCCTTAGATCTTCTTCGAATTATGTTAGTCGTTGATCTTCATAACAAACATTATCTTCAACTCTGTAATTGTAACACTTTACAACTCATCAACTTTTGTTAGCTAAACTAGTCATTTAGTTCTTTACTCTTGCTCGGTTAACAAAGAAATGTGTCGATGAATACAAGCTCAGTTTATACTATGCTTGGTATACACTACACTACATCGGTGTATACTAAAATGCTTCTTTAACCGGCCACACTGCTTTGTGCATTTTTCTCTATCCTTCATCATAGATGAATGCAACATAATCAAGTCAATAACATAAGGTCATAGACTCATTCATAAGTTACCCAATGTATTCCTTATCCTCATTTGTCATATCCATCTTCCTCATGTAGATATATTTGTTCTTCATCTCTTTTCTTCTTCTTTATACAGATGTTTGGGTATAGTAACTTACAAGATAAGTATTGTAAAAACTAGTTGACATCAATGACAACATATTACTGATTTAATCATCTTACATATCTAATCAACAACTCAATGATCTCAAATCACAGATCTTCAAGTCATACAGTTTATTCAAATCAGTTGTAGTTCATTAGATTGAGCATGTAATGATGTATCTTGTTCCTGCAAAAGACTACAACCAAGAAAGCTCTCTCAATAGTCATATAATTGAGCTCATAGCCCACTAAAGTTCTACTAAGATAGTATATGACACACTCCTTTCTATTGTCATCTAACTATGCTAGGAGAGCACCCAATGCTACTGTAGTTGTTGAAATGTATAGGATTAAAGGTCGACCTAGAACAGGCAGGACCAACATTGGTGGATTAGCTAGATATTTCTTGAGTTTTTCAAAGGTCTTTTGACACAGGCAATCCCAAATGAATTTGATATCCTTTCTTAGAAGGTGGGAGAAAGGATGCACTTTGTCTACCAATTGTGACACAAATATTAGGATGGACTGAAGTCTACCTTGTAAGCTTCATAGTTATTTCAAAGTCTTAGGAGGTGGCATTTCCAAGATGGTTTTCACCTTCTTAGGATCCACTTCTATTCCTCTACAAGAGACAATGTATCCTAACAACTTGCCCAATTTACACCAAAGACACATTTCTTAAGATTCAACCAAACCCTGTACTTCTCCAATCTGTCAAATATTATGGTAAGGAGACAATATCTGATTCTCATGTCTTGGATTTTCCTATAATATCATCCACGTAGTCTTCCATAATTACATGAAAGAGATCATGGAAGATAGTTGGCATGAATCTTTGATATGTGGCACCTACATTTTTTAGACCAAAGGGCATGACCTGGTAACAGAACGTACCCCAAGGTGTGGTGAATGCAATTTTGTGTTGGTCCTTCATTGCTATACAAATCTGATTGCATCTAGAAAAACCATCCATAAGGGACAACATCTCTTTCTTAGCAGTCAAATCCACTATGATGCCAGTATTAGGAAGTGAAAAATCATCCTTAGGATAGGCGAGATTGAGATCTCTAAAATCAGTACAAATTTGGATGCCCCCAAAGGGTTTACCTAGTGGTACAATGTTGGAGACTCATTCATGATAATCAATGGGTCTGACGAATTCTCCTTCGAGCATCTTTTATAGTTCATCTTTTACTAAGAGTGCCACTTCTAGATGCATATTGCGTGATGTTTTATTTACTGGTTTAATTTTTGGATCTACAACAAGATGATGTACAAGTAGATCAGTATCTAGCCCAAGAATATCCTTGTAAGTTCGTGCAAAGTTGATTTATGTCTTCTTTAAAAATGTAGTCATGGCTTCTTTTTCTTTCTCATTGAGGGAAGTTGCAATGTATGCTATCTTTGGATCCTCTTCAATACCAAGATTAACTGCTATAGTATCTTATGAGAATAGAGGATTTTTCTAGCAGTAATGACATAAAAGGAAAGTTAAATTCCCCCTTCTCTAGCACCTCAGAAAGGTTTTCACTAGAGGACACATCTTTTATTTTATCTTTTTATTCATCGAGGCGTACCTTAGAAAGGTTTTCACCTAGGTATGTTTTATCATTTGTTGGATTTTTAACCTCTTCACTTTTGTGACTAAGGGAGTTGACTTGCTTACTGAAGTAGGCTTTCTCATTGTAGTGGATATGATGTTCATTATCTTGGAGATTCCTTAATCCAAAAAGTCCTAGAACTGATTCATCTAAATCACATATATCTAAGGCAGGTGGTGAATCTTGTTGGTCCAAATCAATTAACTCATGGATGGTAAGGGGAATATTGGGTGAGGAAAGGTCTAATTGGGTGATATCAAGGATACGAGTGTTGAAATCATCTTCAATGTACTAATAAGGGACTTCAAAGAAATCTTTTTTGGTGTCTGAATCAGGTTCGTTCATGCAATAGTTCTCAACAAAGGTTCTCTTAATCTCTATGGACCCCAATCCTTTTCCACGTGGATACCTAGTTTCTTTGATGACAATTTTCCTTCTATTTTATTTTTCTCCAAGGCTAGTACCATGATATCCCATTCTTTCAACAATGGGAGTTGCCTTAACATACTTCCCCTGAGGGATATCCATAGGTTTATCTTCTTCATCATCAAATAGCCAGGATAAGACATTATGTTCCATGTGTTCATCTGAAAGGGATCCCCAATGTTCAAATGTGCTCTTCTTGCATTTCATGGTTTCCTTATCTCCCTTAGGGAAGAGTTGTGAAGGTTTACCATAGGACTTGGGGGGGAGGGGGAGCTGACCAATACACATGGTGTTTGCAAATTTATATTCCCCCATACCTTGATTTGTGAATCAAACCTGTTGGGTATCTTCTTAATTTTCTAAATTTCTTGTCCAACTTTCGGTTCTTGCTTCCTTTTTCTAATCTTGTGGTTATAGATGTCAGAATGTTTTCAAAATTTTGTCACAAACTTGTTAGAATTTCTTGTCTTAGGTCTTGTTCTTGAGAAGGCACAAATTCTTCAAAATATAAAACCCTAAAACTTGGCCATTTTTAAATAAGCCCTAAGCCGTTCTCTTAGCTTTCTATTTGAAGGTTACTTTTTGAAAGTTCACTTAAGTTCATGTTGAGAGAACGTGCTTCAAATATCCTTTTCTTTGAGTCAAGAAGCCCATTGATTTAATTATTTTATCCTATGTCCTTGGTGCTTAGAAATTTTGCAAAATGGCGGTGTTTTAAAGTCTTGTCATATGGTCGCATAGGCTTGTTAAAGCCTTATGCGACTATGCGACTAAGTCTTAATCTTGCGATTAATGAAGTGGCAAGTGGTGGGACCATGGGTGAAGGTGCTCAGCCAATAGTATTTTAATGGCTGGCAATTTCTTAAAGGTTGGCGGTGTTTTAAAACATAGTCGCATGGTCGCATAAGCCTTCAACAAGCTTATGCGACCATATGACTGAGCTTCGTGCTTAACTTTGAGTGCTAGCGGATAAAGTTTGGAGGCTAGTCGCATGGTCGTGTTAACCTCTAACAAGCCTATGCGACCATGCGACCAGCATGTGTTTGAAAAGGGGTAACCGCTGAGGGATCACCGCCGGAAGGGATGTAACATTGAAGGCTAGTCGCATGGTCGTATTAGCCTCCAATAAGCCTATGCGACCATGCGACTAAATTATGCGATCATCTGTCAAGAAAAATCTACGGCCAAATTTCAAATTGAAGGTGAAGTGGGTGGCAAGTCCAGGCTAGCAATAGTTTCATCTCCCACAGAATTAATGACTAAATCATGTGAGGTAAAGTGCCAAAATAATTGTGAAGTGATTGCAAATATTTCAGAATTTAGTTTCACTCAGAGAACTGTAAAGATATAAGAGATTTGTAGAGAGCTCGGCGAATTGAGTTGCAGAAATTAATTCTCGTGTTCTTGGGTTGATAAAACAAGGTTGGTTACTTCTGTGCTTTCTTGTTTGATTAAAAAGAGTTGCTTTGTCACCATTTTTCTTTTGCACCGAAGTACGTTAAAAGTTTCAAATCCCAAAATGCCACCAAGAAAAGAGCTCTCTGGTGAAATTGATTATTTGAAAAGGGGTCTTCATGAAGATTTGTTACAAATGCTTCCCAGTTCAAAAGTAAATTTGACTAGTGTGAAACAACTAACACCAAGAGAGCCTAGGGTGAAAGTGGCGGACGGGTTGTATGACACAGGAAATTACATTAAGGCTGCTAAGGTCGGTTTTCTTAATGCAAGTGGTGTTTCCGACTTTACTGGGCTCACATTATTTACAGTTGGATTTAGTCAAAGAAATACTCCTATTCCCGCTTGTAACATATGGGAAAATGACTTGGGTAAGCTTGTAGTGCTAGGAGTTTTTATGGATGCAGATTTAATGACTGAAATTGCTAAGAATTATGACCCTATCACAAAAGAGATTAGAGGTGTTAGAGGGCAAAAACTGTTAACAATTTCAGCTGATGAAATTAGAACTATTTTCAAATTAAAAGACCCTTCACCTATCTTGGAGCCGATTGATTTCAAGGAATTAGGTGAGGTTTATGAGGCACAGAAGCATGTCTTTAGAATTGGCCTGGTAAAGGATTTTTGTACCCGAATTGGGAGAATGATTATCATAGGATTAGGTGCACAGGAGCCGTTTAAAATGGAGTATTTTGATGTTTTGGCAAGAGGTGCTTACTGGTCTTTGTGTCAAGTTCTTGGGGAAGATGCAAGTGAGAAAATGCCACAACACTTGATGTATATGGTAATCCAGGTGTTGCACCCACATTTGTCAGTTACTTTTGATTATGCCCCTGTCATTGCTGATTTAATCCATGATGGATTAATAGGGATTCAAAAGGGTAAAGTTAGTAGATCCTTCTGCTGGTACTCTTTTATGATGTACATGTTTTTGTTTAAAGGTTCTGATTATTTTGAAAAGGAAATGGAACTATCTAAGCAGAGAAATGGAGAAGATATGCCCGTGTAGTTGTGAAATTCAAAAATGACATGGGACAGAAAGGATAGCAGTTACATACAATTTAACAAGTATTTTGCAGCAAGATTAAAATTATTCTTTGTGCATGACAGTCCTAGAGTCCCTGCTGCCCTAGCTGAAATTGTCAGGCCACTCCAATTTGCAAAGGACCTCAACATTGTGCATAATTGGGGTGATTTTATTTTCTATCCTTATTCAACTATTTTTAGATTATATGGCTATAAAGGAACTCCTTTTATTTTTCCTTTCCAAGTTCCTCTCAAGATTGGTATTGCAGAATTTTTCAGGCAATTGGGGGACATTGAGGAAAATAGTATTGCTAAGGGTAGAGGAACTCTGTTCCCAAATATCACAATTGCCCATCAATTTATAATCACAAAAGGTGGATGGCTCAATATGCACAAGATCTTGGAGCCTTATCATTTGACTACTACAATTGCCAGGACAATAGACCCAGAGGGCTTTTACAATGATATGTTCAGAAGAAAGGTCAGATGTTCAGCAGTGAACCACATTTTCAATTTCCCTGAAGACATCATCAGGAATACCCTAGGATTACAAGATCAAGAAGTTAGGAAGGAAAAGTGGTTAGTGTATAAGAAAACTTTTGATTTTGTAAAACAATTCGACCCTACATATGACCCTATAGGCAGTATAAGTCCTATGGGGAAGAGAATAGACACTCTAATGGGTTGTTTCCAAGATATTTTTAAAACTCTGGAAGAAAAGAAGAGAAGAGCCATGGAGGAAAACCCTGAGAAGGCTAAGGCATTGTTGGGAAAAAATGTATTTACAAAGATTTTGCCTCCTGGCAAGTATATGGTGCAAGAAAAGACTGGCTATGGTATAGTTGTCCCTGAATCTGAAATAAAAGAGAAGAGGAAAGAAAAGGCAGATATCCCTTCTTCATCAAAGCAAGGTAAGGAAATTATAGATTTAACACAGGATCAGCCAGATGAGGACATCTTGTATTTTTCACCTCCCACAAAGAAATAGAGGATAGAGGAGAGGCCACAGGATCCAGAGGATCAATACTCTCCTTCACAATCGCCTTTAAGTATTAAAGATGATCGAGAAATCATAGAGCAAGTGCAACAAATGGGATCTCAGGGTCAAATATTCATGACTCGTGATGAAATAAACGAAGGAATTCCTGAGCAACCAAAAGAGCCTGAATTAGGCTTAACAGCAGGGCAACTTGTAGGAACAGAGTTGGATCCCATCATCAAGTTAGCATGTGAAGAATTTTTGGCTGATGATGCTTTTGTGAAATCGAGGGCCTTTTTGCAATTTTTATGGAAGATGAATATCAATAAATTTGAAGAAACCTGTGAGAGGAAACATAAAGAAAACCCTGATGTTGATATTAAGGTTATTGAAGATGAAACCAGGAAGGAAATGACAGATAATTTTGAAAATATTACTCCAGAATAGGGAAGAATAATGGTAAAGAATGCAAGAGTATTAGTCCTCCCTGAATGGGATATAGCTGATGCAATTGTCCTTGATGCAATCAGAAAACAAGTTACACCTGCATACCAAACCAGGGAAGAGGCAGAGCAGGCTGTCAAAGGAGTTGCATTCAGCAATGACCATCAAGCTTTGGTTATATGGTCACTAAAAAGGGATGAGAAAAATAAAGGAAAGCAATTGATTAAAGATAATGTTTCCGGTGGTCTTATAGTCAAGAGAGTAATGGATACTTCAGCAATAGAAGCATCAAAAATGGTTGTAGCAACAGCTCATCTTACGGAGAAGGTGGTTGAAAGGGAAGCTAAAGAGAAAGAGGAGTTAACAAGAAAATTTGAAGAAATAATGAGGGCATATGGAGAGCTG
Source organism: Chamaecyparis obtusa (assembly GCA_027943335.1). Lineage (NCBI taxonomy): Eukaryota > Viridiplantae > Streptophyta > Pinopsida > Cupressales > Cupressaceae > Chamaecyparis > Chamaecyparis obtusa. The sequence goes on along the minus strand of BSBK01005512.1, from coordinate 117,986 downwards.
AGACAAGGAATGTTTGAAAAGGACAAAATAATTGATGACTTAAGGAAAAGGTTGGGTGAAGGAAGTCCAGTCCATATACAACAACAATTGAAAATTTCTTCCTCTGCTGCTGGTCCTTCCTCATCAAGTCCCATCATTGAGTTTCCTATGTCTCCTCTTCCCCCTTCCCTAAGTGGTGATGATGCAGAGATGAAAGGACAAAAAAAGTTTGAGAAAAGAGTACAAGATACTATTCATCATCTTGTTAGAAATGTAAGACCCAAAGAAATTTATAAGTGTGTAGAGCAATTGTCTGACATTTTGCTTTCTTTTGATAAAGAAGAGAATACAGTAGGCCAAATTTTGGATACATGGGTACCTAGGGAGAATATTTTGAAAACTTTAATTGGATCAATTAAAGACCATGATTCCAAGTACCCCGAATTAGCTAGTACTTACAAAATTGTTAAGGCCCTCCTGGATTTTGAAGTAGAAAGAGAGGAGGTCAAAAGGAAGGTAGCTCTTCTAAGGGTGAGATATTTTCAAAGTGATTTCCAGATATTTCCTGGTCTAGTTAGATCAGATGGAACAATAAAAGAAAAGGGAAAATGGTTTGAGCAAATTGAACATAAAATGTTGACCAAAATAGAAGATGCTATACACACTGAGGATACTCTTCCTTTTGTACAAACAATGGAAATGCTACAGGATGCTAGGGTACATTTTACCAAGGTAATGACTGAAGTACATCCAGTAGTGACCAAATGGAAGAAAATCTTACCGAAAAGGGATGAAATTCTAGCTTTTGATTGGCCTATTGAGGATATCTTTTCAGTTTGGGAAACAACACTTTTGTCAGAAGAAAGTAGAGAAGAAGAAACATCGTCTGAGGATGCAACGGATGCCACCACCCCAGCTCTTTAAAGAAACAAGCATTTATGTAACATGTGGCAGAGGGCAAACAGTTTGGAAAATGGTAACAAGAAAATATCCACTCTAGCATTTTGTCCTTTCAGAAGAAGATGAGTAAGATGCAGTTGGCCCTTGATCCAGAATATGAGGGAGAGCATGTCCAGACAAAGGATGATGTAGGTTAGCCTGTAATGGTGGTCATCATTCATGTAACAAATTTAGTAACTACTCTGAAGTATCTACAGACAAAGGGGCCACCTGTGAAAGTCGTTAAGGACAGTTGAAAGTGTGCCTTACTATTTTTGTCTTCTTTCTTTCTGTTTGTACTGTCTTTTGTTTTTAGTACAAGATCTTTTGATATCCATCTGAAGCTTGTTGCATCCTTTCAAGGATTCCAGGATGGCTGATCAGTATATATAGGAATTCTTGCTCATTCTTAAGGGTTGGAAAATGTTTTTTGTAAAGGAGAGGTCCGGAATATAGAACCTTATTTTCTTGAAATCAAGGAAGACTGTATCAATGCATTTGATCAATTAATACAATACACTGGAGCTTTGTTACTATCATTTGATTGTCTTTATATGTGGAGTGTTTTAGTTTTCTTATGTATTTAGATTGTAAGGCAGTTTAAGTACATCTTTCACAAGGTGAATGTAGGGGTTGAGCTTAAGTTTCTTTCAAGGAAAGAGTAAAATCTTAGGGGAGGTCTCTGGGAATTAAATATCTATATGTGGATTTGATGACAGGTGTAGGAATGGGAACAATGATATGTTAGGCATATCATTTGAGTTTCATTGTATTTGTTTTAATAGATATATGTGAAGGTAGAGTTTGACTCTGATGCCCAACGGATAAGGGACTGGTTTTAGATCCATTTACATTGGTTTACCATCCAAGATATAATTGACTGAAATTTTACTTTATATGCATAATTTCCAGACTTGAGTCATTTTATGACAAGTTCATAATTATGTATTTCAATGCTTTGAAGAAGCAATAAATGAGGTTAACCTTTCCCTGAGTTTAATTCTAAAAGGAAGAAGGATGAATATCCTTAAACCATTGTTTCATGTTGCTGTTTATATAGTCCACATCTTGATGTTGTGTATCAGGATAATTTGGGTTATACTCAGAGTTTTAGCAACTTATTGAGTTGAATTTTGAAGGCAGTAACAAAGCAGTGAAGGAGCAAGTTCTCAATTCAGAGCTCAGTTGAACATTGAATTGATAGAGGTACACCCGCCTGAGTATATATTACTCAAAGTGAAGAAGGTCTTAACCTTAATACCTTAGTAGTTTGTAACTTGCTAGGTTATAGCCATTGGGATTATTTGAGTAATTGACTAATCTGCAGGTTCAAACACTAACAAAACCTTCTTTTCAGACTCAGTATTTTTCTCCGAGTAACGTTTTCCTTTCCTTTAGTCTGGTTAGACATATTTTCCTTATCTTCAGAAGAAGTGGGATGGATAGGAGTTTCTTGTTCAATAGGATGGACGTATTCGTTCAGTGGTCGGCAGTTTGATTGCTTACCTTCTAGTCTCTTGCAATACTAGAAGGCTTCATGATCTTGAGGGATTGTATTTCAGCCCCATGGTGTGAGAACTTTAAACTCTAATGAAATGTGGATGGGACACCTAAGATAGCATGTATCCATTGTCTACCCAAAAGAATATTATAGGGTAGGTCTAGATCGAGCACCTAACAAAATGTTTCAATGAGGGTTGGGCCCACTTGTAAGGGGTGTGCAATGAGACCATTACCCACCTTTCTCTGACGTCATATGATTTTATTGTAATTCTCTTATTTACATCAATAAGGTTCTTAGGAAAATAGATTTTGCAGATCATGCTTAAAGTACACAAATTCAAACCGGATCCATTGTCTATGAGGACTCTTTTGATTCGGGTTATGGATGGTGACTTGGATATGTAGGGGTTTATTATGGTGAGGATTGGGATCTTGGAAATCTTTGTCAGTAAACACCAAGTGTTGTTGGGTAGCTAAATTTTTTATCATTTCTTGGAACTAATATGCATTGATATTTTCTGGAATATGGGACTTAGTCAAGGCATTCTCAAGGACTTCCTTATGGATAGGGGATGTATGGAGAAGCCCTAGGATGGATATTTGTGCAGGAGTCTTCCTCAACTGGGAAATTAGGTCATAACATGATGCAAACCATGTAGATGTTGATGGTGCAGTGGGTGGATCTATAGTAGACGAATTTGAAGTGGCTTGTACAGTGACTCGAGGATGACAGGTGGTGACATTGCAATCAACACTCTTTAGAGTTAGCGTGTTCACATGAGCTTGAGATTATTCACTGTGGCCACATAGGGAGTCAAAGCCACAGACATCATTTTACTCTAGGCTACCACAAGTGCATTCATCTCCTAAGATCTTGTTTGTGGTGTAATCATAGGAAAAGCCTTTGCATGATGATGCATTATTTTGATTGTGTTCTGGAAAAGACTTAGAATACGTTTTCAATTGGTCATTGGAAGCATAGGCATTCTAACATTCTACCTCGATCTTTCCATTGTCGATCAAATCTTAAACAATATGACAAAATTCCATGCATTTATTGATTTCATGTCCTTTGATGTGATGATAATCATAGTATTCATTATCCTTATACCATTTTGGTTTTGGTTGGTTATCATCAAAAGGCCATGTGTTAAGATAGACCATCATCCCCTGATTGACTAAACGTCGAAAGATGACATCAAGGGAGCCTGCTAATTGTGTGAATTGTCATCATTGTGGTGGTATATTATTGTTGTTGTTGTTGTTGTTGTAACATGAGAATAGGGAACCTTGATAACCAAATCCTTGATTTTGATTTTGATTTTGATTGGTTTGATTACCTTGATTGTTATGGTTATTATTCTAATTGTGGTTGTTCTAATTATTGTTATTCTCATTTCCTTGGTTGTTATTGTTGGGTGCTTGAATATTTTGGACATGCTTAGCATTTTTCACTCCATCATTAACAACACCCTTGTTCTTGGACCAAAATTTGGCTTTATCGTTGGTGTTGTTAGATGAATTAGAGGGATAATGTTTAATGGCCCCTTTCATCAAAAGCTCATCTTCGATAGATTTTCCCTTTTTAATGAGTACCTCAAACAAGTCTGGGGCAGCCATTTTCATTTGGAATGACATTTTTGTAACCAGATTCTTAGTGAAGATATCAACAAGGTGTAAATTTGAAACTTTCCAAGGCATATGATTTGTAAGTCGTCGTCATCTTTGAAGGAAAATAGCAAAGGTTTCCCCATTTTGTTGCTTTGTGTTGCATAAGTCACTAAGTGGCACTTGATGTGTTAGGAATAACAGTCCACAATACAACTGAGAGGGGGGGTGAATTAGTTGTATAACATAATATTAAACTTTAAACTTTAAGCTCCACAATATCAGATCTAATGAACAGAATGAATGCCAACACAATAACACAATATTTTGGTTTCGGGGAAACCCTGTTAAAGGTAAAAACCCCTGTGGGAATTAGCACCCACAAATGATGTATTGAGAGTATAGTTATCCTTGTTAGAAGATATAGCCCTGTTAGGAGCTTATTGAAACATTACAGTTCATAGTCCTTGTAAGAGGACAAAACCTATTAGGAGTCAAGAATAAAAGGGAGGGCTCACTACCCAAAGAAGGTTAAATCCACCTTTAGAATTCACTATTCGCAACACAAGTGTATATGAAGAAATACATAATCTTTTGAACTATTTGGTAGCAACTATCTTTTCTTGATCAGTTCCAATGAAGTCCACCAATAAAACCTCTTCTCTACATATAAAAGACATAAGCTCGCGGCTTTCACAACCTCTCTATATGATCTACTTCATATCCATATCTTTTCCAAAGAAAAGACCTTTCATTTATACCTTATTACAATTCTTATAAACAGGTCGGCCCATAAGGCTTTCCTAGTTACAAACAATTACATAAACCTTTGCTAAGATACACATGGTATCTAGGACAAGTCTACAATGATTACATTACAACAATTAAGGACCGGCATCCTTAATTCAAGTTCACCATCCATCATACACACTACATCTCTATAGTCAGCTTCAAAATAGATCACCTTCCAGAGTGTACGCCACATCTAGCATCATCCTTCATTCTGTACCTTGCACAGTTCATAGAGCATTCCCCAATACTCTATCTTTCATCTTTGAAGTTCACATGCACTGATTCCGCATCACCAAAAAGCTATACACAAAACTCAGAGACTAACTCTGTCATTTCTCACTGTCACAATCAGTAACCAGTCTTTACCAAAACAAATGTAACTCATCCAATATGAAATATTACATGATTTGATTTTGGATATAAGATCACAACATCCTCCTAAACTCTCATCTATCTTCACATCATCTGAAACATCTGTACAGTGTTCGTACATTGTGATTACCAGTCTGGTTCCTTCATAGAAACATATGTTGACATCAGTGACACAACACAAATGACAACAATATGAGTGCCCCTTCAGTAACATAGTGATTAAACATATTAAATATCTCAATCACCTCTCCATGCATTAGCAATATCCAAAAATCTCCCCCTTTGGCATTGATGTCAACATATGGAAAAATCTTATCCCAAAGTTATATCAATCCAAAGTCCTACAACTAAACAATATCCCCATACAGTAGGGATTTTCTCATAGCAATACTCCCCCTTTGACAACAATGGAAAAGGGTTCCATGAGGCTTTGGCTTCCTTCACAGATAAACTTTCTTCCATGATCACTCCCCTTGAGGAGTAGATCCCTACATCCAGTCTAGATAATGATAAGGCTTTGAATACCTCTAGACTGATGCATCTCTGCATCATTTAGATCTAACTAGGAGGGGCCTAAACCCCCAACATACCTCTGAGATATTCAAAGGTATCTTTCGGTAGTGGCTTTGTGAAGATGTCTGCAATTTTCTCTTTTGTATTGATATATTATAGTTTGATTTCCTTTTTTTCCACCTTGTCTCTCAAGAAGTGATACTTGATAGAAATGTGTTTAGTTTTGGAGTGCATCACTGGATTCTTTGACATATTTATTGTACTGGTGTTATCATAATGGATAACCACAGGCTCATCAAAAGTTATTCCAATGTCTGTCAGCATTTGTTTCATCCAAACAATCTAAGTGTAGTTTATAGCAGCAGCAACATACTCTGATTCAGCAGTAGATTGTGCTATACAATCTTGTTTCTTACTTAGCCAAGAAACCAACTTTTTCCCAAGGAAAAATGCACCACCACTAGTACTTTTTTTGTCATTAATATTTCCTACCCAATCAGCATCAGTATAAGCATGAAGTTCAAAGCTATCATTCCTGGCATACCATAAGCCATAGTCTATGGTTCCTCTTAGATACCTCAATATCCTTTTCATAGTAGCTAGATGTGTTTCTTTGGGTTCTGCCTAATATCTAGCCACAATTCCAACAGCATTAGCAATATCTGGTCTGGTGTGGGTCAGATATTGTAGTCCTCCAACCATTGATCTATACAAAGTTTTAAAAACACACTTTGATTCATCATCAATTGTTAGTTTGTTACTAGTCACCATAGGTGTTCCTACTGGTTTACAATATTTCATTCCAGATTTCTTAAGCAATTCTTTGAGATACTTGGTCTAAGAAATGAAAATATCATTCTTATTCTAAGTTATTTGCAATCCAAGAAAGAATTTCATTTCACCTATTATGGACATCTCAAATCCACTTTCCATTTCTTTAGCAAATTTCTTACATAGATCATCATTACCTCCAAAGATAATGTCATCCACAAATACTTCTATTATCAGGATTCCATCTTCACTAGTTCTTAAATACAAATTGCTGTCTGCATTACCTTTTTTCAATCCAAGCCCAAGTAGATACTTTGTCTAACCTTGCATACCAAGCCCTAGGAGCTTGCTTCATCCCATACAGATCTTTCTTCAATTTGCACACCATGTCTTTATCTTCGCATAGAGGAAATCCATTTGGTTGTTCTATATAGACTTCTTCTTCAAGATCTCCATTCAAAAATGCAGATTTTACATCCATCTAATACACTTTGAAGTTTTTATGTGTAGCATAAGATAGGAACAATCTTACTACCTCTATTCTAGCAACAGGAGCAAATGTTTCTTCAAAGTCTATGCCTTCTTTCTATGAGTATCCCTTACACACTAGTCTTGCTTTGTTCCTTACAACAGTTCCTTCTTCATCCATTTTGTTTCTAAAAACCTATTTTTTTCCTATTACATTTTTATTTTTAGGTCTAGGAACCAGTTCCCAAGTATTACTCTTCTTTATCTAATCCAATTCTTCTTTCATAGCATTTATCCAAGATTCATCTTTAAATGCTTCATCTCTATTTTTTGGCTCAACTTGAGAAATCAAACAAATTTCTTCTCTAACTTTTGATCTAGTTAGCACTCCCTAACTCGTATTGCCAATAATTTGATTTTCAGGATGGTTATTTTTTACATACCTCAATGTTTTAGGAGTCTCAGTAGCCTTACTTGTGCTAGAATCACAAGCCTCTTTTTCATTTTCTTCCTCAACAAGTTCTTCTCCTTCTGCAATAGTAGTAACTTCTTTTATCTCTGCAATCTGATTACTGTCATACATTCTTTCTTGTATCTGAAACTTCTCATCTATTCTTACATTGTTGCTTTCAATCATCTTCCTAAATCTCAGATTGAAGCATTTGTAAGCCTTCCTTTTAACAGAGTAACCAAGGAAGATTCCTTCATCGCTTCTAGCATCAAACTTCCCTATCTCATCATCTCTCTTGATATAACACTTACTACCAAATATTCTAAAATATTTTATAGTAGGAGTATGATCAAACCATAGTTCATAGGGATTCTTACTTGTACCTTCTCTGATTTGAATTTTGTTCAATGTGTACACTGTTGTTCCAACAGCCTCTCCAATGTACATGAGATACATTTCCTTCAATCAACATTGTCCTAGCAGCATCAAGTATAGTCATGTTTCTTCGCTTTGCTATCTGATTATGTTGTGGAGTCCTAGGAGAAGATGTTTGTCTCTTTATCCCATTCTCTTTGCAGTATGAATTGAATAAGTCTAAAGTAAACTCTCCACCTATGTCTGACCTTAAACACTTGATCTTTAAACCTAATGCTGGACTACAACTGATTTGGAATCTGATTGAAGGATCTATGATTACAAGATCACTGAGAAGTTGCTGATTAGATATGTAATATGATTAAATCAGTATTATGTTGTCATTGATGTCAACTAGTTTGACAACACTTATCTTTTAAGTTACTACACTGAGACATCTAAAGAAAAGTGGAAAAGAGATGAAGAACAGAGAAATCTACATGAGGAAAGATGTACATGACAGATGAGGATAAGGAACACATTGAGTAACTTTTTGATGAGTCTATGACTTGATGATACTGACTTCATTATGTTGCATTCATCTATAATGGAGTATAGAGCTGAAGACACAAAGCAGTGTTGTCGGTAAATGAAGCATTTCTAGTATACATTGATGGAGTGTAGTATACCGACCATAGTATTAACCGAGCAGTGTTCACCGACGCATTTCTTTGTTAACCAAGTGAAATAGAATGAATTAAATGTTTAGTTTAGCCGATAAGATTGATGAGTTGGCAAGAGTATAACATCAAGGTAACAGATAATGTTTGTTACGCAAATCAATGGCTGACAAAATTCAAAGAAGATCTAAGGAAGCAAATTGAAATGTGTTATTGACACAAGTACCGAGAAAGTTTAAGCGGCAAAATCTATGAATATGATTAAGTGGAAAAATCTGATGGTGGAGAAGAAAATGATTTACTCGTCTATATAAGAGAACATAATCTCTTTATTAAAATGTTGAGAAGAAGAAGAAGCTACAGGGCTATCGTGTGAATAAGGTTTCATGCATTCTGATCATACTGGTTAGTGAGAACCGAGCTGCAGAACAATTACCGAGCTACAAAGAGCAGTTACCAATGGACAGTAAGTTGATACAGTATTGAATTTGAAGTGAATTATTGATTAGAAGGATTTGAATGAACTAAATATTGATCTATAATCTGCAATTGAAGTTGTATTAAGGCAGGTCATTTTACTGTTACATATTTAACCATTGTATATAGTCTAAATCTCTTAACCGAGTGGACTCTGAAAGTCTTATGATGTATCATTCATAGAATGAACATTGTTATCCTATCAACCCCATAGTGAAAGCTGGTTGGACAGTAACTTCTAGTCTAAAATCCTCTAACAAGGTCACACCTGACAGTGTGTTTGTAACCTTTAACAAGGTTGGGTCTTAACCGACCTCACTTCAAAAGAGTGAACAATTTTGGGTTGCTAGTCCCAGGTGGTTTTTCCCTTTACAGGGTTTCCACGTTAAATCTCTTGTGTTATGTGTTGATTGTGATATTTTTTTGTTATCATACTTTGCATGTTACATATTAGATTTGATCGGTAAATAGTTATAAGTATTAGACTTGTAATTGTTTTGGATTACCGATGGGCAGAAATAGAAGAAATTGTTTTGGATTATACATTTTGAATTGGCACACTGAATAACTGATTCACCCCTCTCTCAGTTATTCTATCACTTGATTCATTCTCTACTTTTTCTTTGAACAACTTGAATTTATCAAATGCTTCTGATTTTTCTCTTAAATAAGTAACCCACATCATTCTAGAAAAGTCATCAACAAAGAGTATAAAATACCTTTCACCATAGTATGACTTTGTTCTTGTAGGTCCACACAGATCTATATGTACCAGATCCAACTTTCCTTTTGATGTATATGCTTTTCTTTTATGACTACTTCTAGTATGCTTTCCCATAAAACATTCTCTGCATACAGTGTTAGATGGTTTCACAATCTTCAGTAGGTCTCTTACTGCATTAGCTATACTTGCCTTCACAATTTATGATTCCAACTACTGCTTATGTGACCCTTTGAACATAGGCCCTAATGCTTTCATCCTCATTCATTTGTAGCTTTTTCATCTTTGTTTTCCAATTTTATAACTTTTCTTGCTTGGTATATTTGTCTCCTTCATATAACGCTTCTAATCTATTCCAAATTTCATGTGCCAAATCTAAGTCTTTAACTTCAGTGAACTCACCTTCAGATAGTGCGTTGATCAGTGCTTCCCTTGTGACCATGTTATATGAGAATAACTTCTTCTCGTCATCAGTAGTAGATGGAAAATCATTCTCAATCTTCAGGGCTACCTTCTTCTTTGTAATCATCCAATAGTCTATGCCCAAACACAACAAGTGTGTTCGCATCTTGTTCTTCCAACTGTCAAAGTTCTCAGGATCAAATTTAGGACCATCCTTCCTATAGAGTTCCATCACCTCAAGTTGATAAGCTTTCTCTCTGAGGACCACAAGCTCTGATACCAATTGTTAGGAATAATAGTCCATAATACAACTGAGAGGGAGGGTGAATCAGTTGTATAACAGAATATTAAACTTTAAACTTTAAGCTCCACAATATCAAATCCAATAAACACAATGAATGCCAACACAATAACACAATATTTTAGTTTCGGGGAAACCCTGTTAAAGGTAAAAACCCCTATGGGAATTAGCACCCACAAATGATGTATTAAGAGTATAGTTATCCTTGTTAGAAGATATAGCCATGTTAGGAGCTTATTGAAACATTACAGTACATAGTCCTTGTAAGAGGAAAGACTTTGTTAGGAGTCAAGAACAAAAGGGAGGGCTCACTGCCCAAAGAAGGTTAAATCCACCTTCAGAACTCACTATTTGTAACACAAGTGTATATGAAGAAATACACAATCTTTTGAATTGTTCAGCAACAACTATCTTTTCTTGATCAGTTTCAATGAAGTCCACCAATAAAACCTCTACTCTACATATAGCAAACACAAGCTCGCAGCTTTCACAACCTCTTTATATGATCTACTTCATATCCATATCTTTTCCAAAGAAAAGACCTTTCATTTATACCTTATTACAATTCTTATAAACAGGTCAGCCCATAATGCTTTCCTAATTACAAAAAATTACATAAACCCTTGCTAAGATACACATGGTATCTAGGACAAGTCTACAGTGATTATATTACAACAATTAAGGGCCATCATCCTTAATTCAAGTTCTCCATCCATCATACATGCTACATCTCTATAGTTGGCTTCTAAATAGATCACCTTTCAGAGTGTACGCCACATCTGAAGTCATCCTTCATTCTATACCTTGCACAATTCATAGAGCATTCCCCAATACTCTATCTTTCATCTTTGAAGTTCGCATGCACTGATTTTGCATCACCAGAAAGCTATACACAAAACTTAGAGACTAACTCTGTCATTTCTCACTATCATAGTCAGTAACCAGTCTTTACCAAAACAATTGTAACTCATCCAATATGAAACATTACATGATGTGATCTTGGATATAAGATCACAACATCCTCCTGAACTCTCATCTGTCTTCGCAGCATCTAAAACATTTGTACAGTGTCTGTACACTGTGATTACCAGTCCGGTTCCTTCATAGAAATATATGTTGACATCAGTGACAAAACAAAAATGACAATAGTATGAGTGCCCCTTCAGTAACATAGTGATTAAACATATTAAATGTCTCAATCACCTCTCCATGCATTAGTAATGTCCAACATGATGTCCAATGTTGTAAGAGTATTGGGCAAAAAACTTCTCAGTAAGATCAGGGAATGTTGATACGGAGTGGGGAACAAGATTCATTAGCCACTCATGTTAGGAATGAATGATGGATGTTGGTAGTCATTCTGTAGCAGTTTTTGTTGCATTCATGACTATGATTGTCATTGATGTCAACACACTGATCTTCTAGAGACTAGCAGAGAAGCAGACAGTGTTTTGATTAGTGCACGTGGGATATTGCAGTTGGAGCTATACAATGTTGATGTTATACTCTTTGATATGTTATTTGTCTATGGTTAAGAGCACAGACATTAATTCATTAATTCATGAAAGTTATGAGTATTTTGGTAAAAGCAGTATTCAGGCAGTGTTCCTGAGTAGCGGTTTGTGGAAATCCGATGATATCTCATAATCGGGATGGAATCTAGTTTTGCGCAGTTAAAGGGAAGTTTGAGACACATTGATGATGACGTGTTTCACAGTGCAAACTTTGAGGTCACACAAGTGAAGATTTATTGCATCTAGAAGCTAACAATTTTGTGTAATTTTGATGTAGTGTGTGGAAACTTTTATTTTGTAATTGTGTGCCGACTCATTTGTAATTATTTGAGTGTGGTATAAAAGAAGGAATGTTTTTCCTTATCGTAAGTAGTTGTAATATGAAAGAAGTGTGAGCATGGTTTTGGTTGCATGCGAATGTAAGCATGAAGTGAAGAAAAGAGTCTAAGAAGTTGTGAAAGTGAAATTGTGAAGGAAGACATGCGAAGTACAGAGATCTGGAATTGAGATCTGATGTAACAGTGAGTGTGATTTGGTACAGTAAGGAGGTAACATATTTCATATTATTCTGCTGAATAATATTAAGGTTATTTGGATAGTGTGTTCAGTGATCTTACCCTGAAGCTGTTTGGGCAGTGGGTCCTTCTGTCTTCCATAACTCTTAATAGGGTTAGAATCTTTTAACAGGGATTCAAAATCTCCTAACAGGGATTTACATGTACTGAATGTATTTCATAAGACTCCTAATAGAGTCCATCCTTTCACAAAGAATATTCATATTAGTTCATCTTTTGTGGGCATCATTCCCACCGGGGTTTACACTTTGATCAAGAGGTTCCCTAGTCAACATATATTGTGTTATTGTGTCATTGTGTATGAATATATTTGTATGGTTAGTAATTGCATTGCTTACATGGTTAAATATTGTTGAAGATGATAAAAGTTGAAATTATCTGATAACTGATTCACCCCCCCCTCCTCTCAGTTATCTTGGTGGAATTTACTTTCTAACAATTGGTATCAAAGCGGCAGGTCCTTGAAAGGAAAGTTTAACAGCTTAAGGAGATCCATGGCGAATTTCAGGAAAGAAAGCCCTAAGTTTGATGGAGTAAATTTTGACAGCTGGAAGGAAAAGATGAAGACATATCTATTGTGTTTAGGACTAGGCTATTGGTTGATTACAAAGAATGAAAGAACTATAATTGAAGAAGACAATCTTGAAACAAATACTAAAGATGACGTAGATCTATTCATGTGTAACATACTTGCAAGAGAAGCACTCTTGACAGCACTCCCGGAGAATGAATACAGTCAGGTAAAATGTTTTAAGAAATCTAATGAAATTTGGAAAGCTTTACACTCTACTTTTGAAGGTGATGAACATGCAAAAAGAGCTAGTTTACATAATTGGATACGTGCATTTGAAGATATTAGAATGATGGAAGATGAATCTGTTAGAAGCTATATTGGTAGAATGTCAGAAATTGTTGAAGAGATAAAATCTTGTGGAGGATCAAAAATAGAGAATGAAGTGATATGGAAAATTCTGAGGACATTGAATCCTATATTTAAGTAGACAACACAAATGATTGAACAAGTTATACCTTGTACTACAAACTTTACAAGAGAGACTCTTCTTGGAAGATTGGAAGCAACAGAGATGAACCTGAGGTTATCAGGAGACTTACCTAGACTGGAAACAGCATTCAGTGCTCTTAGTATTCGTCCTACTTTGTCAAGAAGTACCAGTGTGAGTGGAGATTATGCCAGAAGCAACAGATCTAAAAATGAAGAAGATAAGAAGATTGAAGAAGGTATTGCCTTGCTTGTGAAAAGAGAACCAGACGGTAAGAAAAATTTTAAATGTTGGACTTGTCAAGAATATGGTCATTTTGCATCTAAATGTCCTAAGAGAGTTAAGAAGTACAGAAATAATTTCAAGCCTAGAAGATCTAAGGAATGTTATTATGCTAATGATGAAGATCTTGAAGCTAGTATAGAAAGAACTTTGAGTGAAAGTGATACTGAGAATAATGATGAAATAGGATTTGTAGCAATTAAAGAAGATTCTAAATCTGATGTTAAAGAAGAAAAAGCATTAGTTTCCCAAGTTGAAAAGAAAGTTGATTGGATTATAGACAGTGGTTGTTCACATCATATGACTGGAGATATGAAGAAGTTCATAAAGTTTAACAATTATGATGGAGGAGTTGTTAGAGTTGGTAACTTTGCACCTTGTTTGATTAAAGGTATAGGATCTATTACTCTTGATGGAAAGACTAATACTGGTGATGTTTACTTTGTTGATGGATTTAAACATAATCTTTTGAGTGTTGGACAGTTAGTGGATAAGGGATATCAAGTTTGGTTTATTGAGAAAACTTGTGTGATAAAGAATAAAGATGGAAATCTAATTGGAATTGAATCTAGAACTAGAGGTAATGTATTTCAGTTGAATCCTACTGAGATGACATGCTTAATTACTAAAATTGATGACAGTTGGTTATGGCATAGAAGGTTTTGTCATATAAACTTTGATAACATTGTGAAAGTGAGTACTACACTTGCAGTAAGGGATTTGTCTAAAATTATGAAGCCTACTAACATGATTTTTAAAGAATGTGTCATGGCTAAGTAGAAGAGAAGCTCATTTCCTAGCAAGAAGTTCACATCAGCAGAGAAGTTGGAGATTGTTCATATAGACTTGAGTGGTCCTACCAAGACTAGAGTATTCTATGGAGAGGTATTTTATGATTCTTGTTGATGATTTTACAAGAATGATGTGGATTGCATTTTTGAAAGAAAAATCTGAAGCATTTGATAAGTTTAAGATCATTAAGAATAAAGTTGAGAATGAATCTGGAATGAAGATTAAATGTTTGAGATCTGATAGAGGTGGAGAATTTACTTCTAGTGAGTTTAACACTTTTTGTGAAGTGAATGGTATTAAGAGACAGTTTTCAGCCCCTAGAACACCTGAACAAAATGGTATTGCAGAAAGAAGAAACAGGTCAGTAACTGAAGTAGCAAGAGCTATGTTATTTGAGAATGACTTAGCGAAGAAATTTTGGAGAGAAGCAGTGAATACAATAATATATACAATGAACAGAGTACAAATCAGAGCAGATACAGATAAGACACCTTATGAATTATGGTTTGGACATGCACCCTCAGTTAAGTATTTTAGAATTTTTGGAAGCAAATGTTATATAAAGAGAGATGATGATATTGGAAAGTTTGATCCTAGAAGTGATGAAGGTATTTTTCTTGGATATTCTTTGAAGAGCAAAGCATATAGTTGTTACAATAAGAGAACTAAAACTATTGTTGAGATCACAAATGTTAAAGTTGATGAGAAGTTTAAAATTCAGGAAAGAATGCTTGATTATGAATTTGATGAAGAAGCTAATCCTCAACCTAACATTGAAACTACTGAATTATTCTATGAGACTAACAGTGAATTATTGAATGATAATCATACTACAGAAGAAACCAGAGAAGAATCTACAGTTGAAGCAAGATCAGTGACTATGACACCGAACAGGTATTTATCTAGACATCATCCTATTGAACAAGTTATTGGAAGTTTGGACAAAGGAGTTATGACTAGAAATAAGGTACATTTATGTTTGATTTCTCAAATTGAACCTAAATCTACTAATGAAGCGTGTGAAGATGAACATTGGATTAATGCTATGAAAGAAGAACTAGATCAAATTGAAAAGAACAAGACATGGGAATTGGTTCCTAGACCTAAAGACAAGAATGTGATTGGAACTAAATAGGTATTCAGAAACAAAATGAATGAACAAGGAGAAGTAGTAAGAAAAAAAGCAAGACTGTTATGTAAGGGATACTCGCAGCAAGAAGGAATTGACTATGAAGAAACCTTTGCACCAGTAGCAAGACTTGAAGCAGTGAGAATGTTTTTGACTTATGCAGCTTTTAAAAAATTCAAAGTGTATCAGATGGATGTGAAGTCCGCATTTCTGAATGGTGAATTGGAAGAAGTCTACATTGAGCAGCCTCAAGGTTTTCCTTTGACTCAAGAAGGAGATATGGTATGTAAACTGAAGAAAGCATTATATGGACTAAAGCAAGCACCTAGAACTTGGTATGCTAGATTGGATAAGTATTTGTTGAAATTGGGATTCACTAAAGGAACAACAAATAGTAATCTATACATAAAATAAATTGAAAATGGAATGTTAGTTATAGTTATTTTTGTTGATGACATTATCTTTGGAGGAGAAGATGAAGCTAGTGATAAATTTGCTGATGAAATGAAGACAGAATTTGAAATGAGCATGATTGGTGAGATGAAATACTTTTTGGGATTACAGATAACACAGAACAGTGATGGTATTTTTGTTAGCCAGACAAAGTACTTGAATGATTTGCTGAAAAGATTTGGAATGGAGAACTGTAAACCAGTTGGAACACCTATGGTTACAAGACACAAAGTATTAAGCAAAGATGAAACACTAGTAGTTGAGAAGAAGAAATACAGATCCATGATTGGAGGATTGCAGTACTTAACACACACTAGACCGGATATACAACATTCAGTTGGCATGGTAGCAAGATTTCAAGCTGAACCTAGAGAGTCACATTATGCAGCAGTAAAGAGGATATTGAGATATTTAAGAGGCACAATGGACTATGGATTGTGGTATGAAAAATCTGATGATTTTACCCTATGTGCATATACAGATGCTGATTGGGGAGGTAGTGTTGATGATAAGAAAAGCACCAGTGGTGGAGCCTTTTTTCTTGGAGGAAGATTGGTTTCATGGTTGAGCAAGAAGCAGAATTGTATTTCACAAAGTATAGTAGAAGCAGAATATGTAGCAGCAGCAAACAATTGTAACCAGATAATTTGGATGAAGCAGATGCTAAAGGATATTGGAATTAAGTTTGTTGAGCCTGTTGTCATACATTGTGACAACACCAGCACAGTCAATATGTCTAAGAATCCTATTTTACATTCTAAGACTAAGCATATAGAGATCAAGTATCATGTTGTAAGAGAGAAAGTAGCTGAGAAAGAAGTCAGACTGGAGTACATAAGCACAAAGGAACAGATAGCAGACATATTTACAAAGCCTTTGCCTAAGGATACATTTGAGTATCTAAGAGGTATGCTTGGGGTTATGCCCCAGCCTACTTTTGAGTAATGATGCAGTTGGTTGCATCCGTCCAGTGGTATATAAGCCCTATCTTTTTCTGGATTGGATGTTGGTATTTCCTCTATGGGGGAGTATGTGTATCTAAGCTGAGTCATGAGGACTCTTGTGAATGTATTTTATGAAATAGTGTCTTTGGACATTGATTTGTTGTTGACATAGTGATGAAATTTCTGTCATTGATGTCAATGGGGGAGAAGTGTACATGAAAAACCCTGTGTACCATCTATTGGAGAGAACTTAATAGGATAACGAAGCAAGATTTGATTGATGAAGAAGATTTGAAGAACTTTCAGAGTATTAGTGTAGCAGTATTGGATGTTTGGAACATTGGATGTTTTTCATCTATGTTGCCATCAATTCTAATGGGGGAGATTGTTAGGAATGAATGTTGGATGTTGGCACTCATTCTGTAGCAGTTGTTGTTACATTCATGACTATGATTGTCATTGATGTCAACATAGTGATCTTCTGGAGACTAGAAGAGAAGTAGACAGTGTTTTGATTAGCGCACATGGGATACTGCAGTTGGAGCTATGCGATGTTGATGTTATACTCTTTGATATGTTATTTTTCTATGGTTAAGAGCACAGATAGTAATTCATTGATTCATGAAAGTTATGAGTATTTTGGTAAAAGCAATATTCAGGCAGTGTTCCTAAGTAGCGGTTTGTGGAAATCGGATGATATCTCCTAATCGGGATGGAATCTGGTTTTGCACAGTTAAAGGGAAGTTTGAGACATATTGATGATGATGTGTTTCACAGTGCAAACTTTGAGGTCACACGAGTGAATATTTATTGCATCTGGAAGCCGACAGTTTTATGTAATTTTAATGTAGCGCGTGGAAACTTTTATTTTGTAATTGTGTGCTGACTCATTTGTAATTATTTGAGTGTGGTATAAAGGAAGGAATGTTTTTCCTTATTGTAAGTAGTTGTAATATGAAAGAAGTGTGAGCATGGTTTTGGTTGCATGTGAATGTAAGCATAAAGTGAAGAAAAGAGTCTAAGAAGTTGTGAAAGTGAAATTGTGAAGGAAGACATGCGAAGTACAGAGATCTGGAATTGAGATCTGATGTAACAGTGAGTGCGATTTGGTACAGTAAGGAGGTAAAATATTTCATATTATTTTTCTGAATAATATTAAGGTTATTTGGACAGTGTGTTCAGTGATCTTACCCTGAAGCTGTTTGGGCAGTGGGTCCTTCTGTCTTCCATAACTCTTAATAGGGTTAGAATCTTTTAACAGGGATTCAAAATCTCCTAATAGGGATTTATATGTACTGAATGTATTTCATAAGACTCCTAACAGAGTCCATCCTTTCACAAGGAATATTCATATTAGTGCATCTTTTGTGGGCATCATTCCCACCGGGGTTTACTCTTTGATCAAGAGGTTCCCTAGTCAACATATCTTGTGTTATTGTGTCATTGTGTATGAATATCTTTGTATGGTTAGTAATTGCATTGCTTACATGGTTAAATGATGTTGAAGATGATAATAGTTATAATTATCTGATAACTGATTCACCCCCCCCCCCCTCTCAGTTATCTTGGTGGACTTTACTTTCTAACAACTCAAAGGTAGGGTCGCCAAGATTCCAAGTAAAGAGTCTTTTGAGGAAGTTGTCATTGTGGGCAACTTCTTGAGTTAATATATAAAATTCTTTGAGATGTTGTATTGGGCATTATTCTCCCTTGTATTTATCAAATTTAGGAATTTCAAAGTTGGCGAGGAATGGTTGGGTACTCATTGATTTATCAAATGGATAAGGATATATCTTTTTGAAAGAGAATTCCTTCTTCCTACCTTTTTGCCTAGTTGTCACCATGCTTTTGAGCTCATTGATATGTTGCATCCACTCTGGAGGATTGTTGTTGATGATTGTATGGCCTTGATTTGTTCCTCCCAATGATGTGTTATGTCCCCCTAGAGGTGGAGGATTTATGTTATGTCCATTGGGAGAAAGGTTGGTGTTGGTTGTATGTGAATAATTCTGATTCTTCAAGACCCCACTAGGCTTTGAGAAAATTGAAGTGGAACGTCACCCTGATGACCCTCATGTATGTTCAAGTTCGTAATCTCCATTCAAGTCATTATTGTTTGCTCAATTATATGTGTTATCATTTGAGTTGGGCATGTTTAGGAGCTATCAGATTTGTTCAAGCGTATGATTGGAAGGTTGATTCATGTTATCAGATGTTGAAGGAATAAAGGGAATGGCCTTGCCTTTGTTGGTTCAAATTAGATTATTTTCAAGCATGTCCCATTGAAATTATCAGGGAGCATGATTCCCCTTCGAATAAGATTTAGGAAGATATTAGAGTTGTTTGCTTGGATTAAATCTTCCACTAGACTCATGTTGTTGGGATCATTGAAGAACTCTTTGGCTCGTGGATTTGCATTAACACTTCTAGGTATGACTATGTTGGATTCCATATGTGGTTCCTTATCTTCATCGAAGTCTTCTTGATAAATAGTTTCTTGATCATTATCCATGGTGATAGACTCTTGTCTTATCTTAGCTTGAGATCGGTTAAGTACCATGCACAGTTGATCTTGGATTGGATTGAAGAATGTTGAAAGATTGATGGAAGATGATGAGAGGAAGAAAGGAATTAGTGAATTAGGAGTAAGTTGGACTAGGATTCAAATTGGATTAAGAGGAATAAGCCTCAACGATTGATTGGATTTGATTTGAAAGGAACTAAACCTCAATGATTGATTTGATTTGATTTGGGATTGATTGGATTGGTTGGATTAAAGAGGAACTAAGCCTCGAAGATTGATTTGATTTAAAGGTTTGGAACAAACCTAGGTGAAACAAGACCTTGTGATTGTGCAAACAAAGGATTGGATTTGATTTATAATCTTCTCTTACTTGGGTGATAGACTAATGATCCCCAAACAAAATAGGATTGGATTAAAACTACTAGAGAAAGACTCGGTTCTCAAAGTAGCAAGGGATTAGTGTTTTTTTTATTAAAGGTCTATGTGACACTATTGGATTAATTTTTTCCCCCTATTGCATGATTGATGTGTGAAAGATGGATTGATTTGATTTTGATTTGAAGTCTAAGGTTTTGACTAATGCTCCTAATGTTTTGAAATGTGAGTGAAGAAAGATTTGATTAAATATGAGGAAATTATGAGTGATTTGAAGAAGGATGAAGGTCAAAGGTACTTAATCATAGGGTTCCCAAGTGACAAAGACCATGTTCACTTTGTTCTTGGTAACAAAATTAGCAACTCGATTGCTATAGTTGATTTTATCAAACTTTTCACTAGCTTCAAGAGTCTTTTGGATAGATTTCAAATAGGATTTGTTGACTCTAGCCTTTTATCAATGATCTTTTCTTTGTAGACTTGGGAAACTTGAAGTTTTACCCTCTTATGTTTCACACCATCAGTCATGGCTTAAAAAAGAAGGAAAACATGATATAGATTGTGATGACAAAAACCAGGAAGGTAATATCTTGAAAGATCAAAGGATGTCCTTGGCAAGAACTGATTTCATGCATACATCAAATGTTTGGATTACAAGCACATTTGTCGAAAACAGTCTTGCAAGGTACAAGGCAACCTTGCCAGATTCAAGTGCACGGGCAAAAGTACAAACCTGTGTCACACTTTTATAAAGGAAAAGGTCAACAACACACAAACTGTTCAAATTTAATGACATAAATGTGACATTTGTGTTTAGAACTTGAAGATGATGTAAACTGATGAAATGTGTGAAATTGGATAAAGTTTATGCCTATGATTTTTTTAAAAAAATTGAACAGGATTTGACATAGTTTTTTAATTTTTGAATAGTTGTTGAAAAATGTTGAAAATCTGAGGTCTAGTTCCTACTAAACAAGTATATACAAATAATCTTTTTTTCCTCTGATTTAAAAATATGTTATAGATGACATGTATAGCTAGTGCAGAAAAGAAGAAATATTGGTTTTTGATGTATATTTTCTCTGATATAAATAATTAAAGTCTAACTTATCTGAAATCGACAGTTTTCATCTCCCGTCAAATTTCCCCTATAAAATCTACACTATTTAGAAAAAAAATACATATTCTTGAAGAGAACTCTCTCCTCTAGTGTTAAATATAAAATTTAAATTTTTTTTATAAGATTTACTATTTTTTTTTTTTATATGAAGCAACATCTTCTCGAATGTTAAAATACCTGCTTGCAGTATTTTAAAATTATAATATATTAGATCTAATCAAAATACTATAAAACTTATATGACAATCATCTTGACTCTGAGCTCTACAAAAGGGCATTTTTATATTTTTTTTAAATATCATTAAAAAGAGTGAGTTACATCACTTTTCTGAAATAATTTTATTTCTTTGGTAATTGGACCCAAATTGGTATAAAATATGCATTTAATAGATATTTTCAATTGGAAAATTTGAAGCACTTATCTAATGAATCTAGGTAGACCATATGTTTGAAAAAAATTAATTTTTAGTTAGAAATACTCAAATTCAGCTGTGTTGATTAGTTAGCATGAAACGTGACACAACTTTGTGCTTTTACCCATATAGGTTTGTTTTGCAATGAAAAGTAACAAGCACACTTTTTATACCTAGAAGGAGATTGGTTGAGACTGAAAATATTTTCTCAGACTTAGGAAGACACCCAACAACTCCTCAGAATACAGTCATCATCAAACATGCAATGGCTCCAGTCATGATGTCATATTATCAAAGTGTTAACGTTGATGGGGGCTTGATATGGTGAGTGTCTTGGGGAGATTATTATTCTCCTAGCATGCAGATTATCAACCTTCCAGAGGTGAACTGGGTGGCCACTACTCTACAGTTTTTAGTCAAGGCATTTGTTCATGATCATCCCCTGTAGTCCGGACTTGCAAGATTGAGGCCTATAGCCCTACAAGTACTTCAACCAACGTAGTCCTACAAGAAGGATTTAGGCCACTCAGCCCTACACGTGATGAAGTATATGTGAGCACAAAAGTGTAAACATAGAATTAACTATCTTGCGATACTTTAATCTCAAGGAAGCGTATATTTATAGTGGGTGGAAGATCTAGCGTCTGCTTGTCCCCACTTTGAGTTGTTCCCGGGAGATTTTTCCCTCAACAAGAAGGCTCTCCAAAGGTTTAATGAAAGAACATATGGATTGGCCACATAAGGAGTCTAGATTTTTGCTTTTCCCTAAAGGGGAAAAGAGCATACTCTCTTATCCAACGAGGTTTTCTCTCAAACACACCAAACAATTGATCAATTCAAAGTTTATTTAAGATAACAATTCAAAAGGTTCTAGGCTTCTAATTTTTCCATTTGAAGAAAAGAGCATACTCCCCTAGCTAGTGAATCATTATCAAATATAAACTTCCTACTTAATGCTATGTGCCTAAGAAATCATTAAGATAACACAATGTTTGGTTGAGTCTCCTTGGCAACCTACAAAACAATCTTAGTGAGTAATTCAATGTGTTTGGTCTTCCAAAAACATCCTACAAAACAAACAAGTTAGTAGTCTCCAAAAATTCAAATCTTGGCTAAACGTTCTGCAAAATCAATTTTAGAAGGCAAAAAATATCAGTAACTTTCAAAAAACTCAGATCAGCAACTTCAAAATGCAAGATATTATGGAAAAGAGTTGAAAACAGGCAGAGGTGCATGTATGTCAGAGACGCATGTCTGCAAGTAGAGACGCCTGTCTGTCAGAGATGCATGTCTGCAAGAAGAGATGCCTATGTATAGGTAGAGCCGCATGTGCAAAGACACCTATGTACAGGAAGATACGCTTGTCTATACAATAAGGAAATGTCAACTAATATTTGTTAAGATTTTATATTCCCATTAACTTGCAAATGCATAAAAAAGGTTTTTATGATAAAATACAGTAACTTTCAACCTTAATATGCAAGAAAACTTCACTTAATCAACTAAAAAGCTAATGTGAAAGAGAACTCTCTTTCTGGCATAGATGCTTGTGTACAAGCAGAAACACCTATATGTATGGGAAGGAAATAAAACAAAGATTTCCTTAGTTTTATGTGTTTCTCTTCATTTGCAGATACAATAAAGTGTTTTAATGATGATATCCACTGATTATTAGCCTTAATGTGATTAAAAATGGAATCTTCTTTATCAAGACAAGCTAAATGGGAAGAAAACCCCCTTTCTGGCAGAGACACGTGTCTATATGCGGAGATACATGTGTACAGGATGAGACACCTATGTAGCAGAGAGGCCTATCTGTAGGTGGAGACGACTCTATACGTGTGGAGACACCTGTTTGTAAGTTTCATGAAAAATTTCACAAAACTAAGAAAAAAGTTAGAAAATCAAAATGTGGGTCCCGCCGGGCATGCCAAAATGTATATGATGAAAACCTACCTGTTGTGAGCAAGCTTAGACATGCAAACGTTAGAGATAATATATATATATATATATATATATATATATATATATATATATATATATATATATATATATATATATATGTATGTATGTATGTATGTATGTATGTATGTATGTATGTATGTATATAGATAGATATATATATATATATATATATATATATATATATATATATATATATATATATATACATACATATATATATACATACATATATATATACATACATATACATATACATATACATATACATATACACATATATATATATATATATATATATATATATATATATATATATATATATATATATATATATATATATACATTTCTAATCTAACATGTTCATAAACTTGCAAAACCAAAAGCTTCCACCATAACCTCTGATGGGCTAAACAAGTGCACCCAAGCCTTGTTGATTTGCTCTTAGAAATGGTTGTGGGTGTGCTCTCCCAACACAATATTTCTAATTCCACTTTGATTCAAATGATAAATGCAAGATACTAAGTGCAAACTAGATGAGAATGCTATTGAATGAACTCAAGAACTAGTTATAGAGAACTAGTTTCGAGCTTTCAATGCATATATAAAAAGTAGGACTGAACTAAAAGATTCTGGTGTTAAATGCAAAAATACTAAGAATCATAAATGCAAGATATATATTATTAATGAATCCAAACAAGCTACCAAACAAGTTAGTATAAACAATAAATGGAAGAAAACAACTTTAAGCACAAACTAGCATGATGGATGATTTTCTCGATGCAAGGGTCCTATTTATAAGATTTTGGAGGGTTGGCGTGAGGTGGCATCTATGTGGAATCGACATAGGTGTCACCAAGGAGACACATAAGACATGCAAAATCTAAGACTTGCTCACATATGTGTGTGCAACTTGGGATGCGAATGGTCAATGTGTACTCCAAGTACACATGTGTAAGTGTGTGTAAGAGATGTGTAAGAGAAAGTCAATTTTCACACTTTTGGAAAGTGTAAGAGGTGTCATCAAAAATTGTAAGAAGCCTTGCTTAGGCATTTTTTTAGCAAATTTTGAATAGATGAATTTTAAATTATTTGTTCACACGTGTGAACAAATAATTAGGACTAATTTGTGTAGGAAGATGAAAATTAGCTTAATTAACTTTAGTTAATTAATAAATAGGCTAATTGGATAGAAAATGATGTGTAGGATAACATCTAGGTTAAATTTAAGATTAAATTAAATTTAATTTAATTTAATTTAATGAGAATTTAATAGAAATAAAGCATGTGGAGGAATAAATAAATTAAAAATTTATTTAAAAGGGGAATATGGAGAAACATGTAATAAATTAAATTTAATACATTATGAGGGGTAATATTTAAATTTAATTTAAATACTATAAGTAATGAATTTATTAATTAAATAAATTTAATTAAATAGATAGATGAGTATGACAAATATAATTAATTAAAATTAACCATAATGTTATTTAGGGTCATTAATTAAATTAAATTCATATTAAGTGGACAAATTTAAGTGTCTAAAACTTCAAAAGGAAGAAAGACAAAGAATCAAATGAAAAATGTGTATCCAAGAAAAGGAAGGACATATCAAAAGTACAATGTTTCAAATGTGACAAATATGGTCACTATGCAATGAAATGTCTTGATATGCCTAAACCTCAAGTCTCCATTGTTGAAGTTAGTAAGGCATGCTCGAAAAAGGACTCATAGAGACTTGTATTTTATTCAGTTGTGTCAAGTCATGTGACAACCAACCATAACACTTGGGTTATTGATAGTGGGGCATCACGCCACATCACGGGATTTAGAGAACACTTAGATAGGTTGGTGGAAAATTCAGATGAGGAAGTTACCCTTAGAGATGATTCTAACTATCCAATGAAAGGAATCATAACTTCTACTATACACTTAAAATAAGGCATCTCTCTTCAATTGACAGGTGTATTATTTGTTGTAAGAATCAAGTGAAACTTGGTCTCTATATTAGCCTTGGAAGACAAAGGATATCGAATTACCTTCATGGATGGTAAAGTCCTAGTATGGCTCAAAAAGTCAAATATCAAGAAAGCTCACACCATAGGAGTTCGACATGGATGTTTATATAAACTTTGCACTACTCCTTCTCAAGCCCTAATTCATGAATCTTCAAATACATGTGAGATTTGGCATAAAATATTAAGGCACCTCCATTTTTTGTGTTTTACCTTCAATGGAGAGAATGGTGACAGATTTACCTAAACTTAACAAGAACATGAAAGAACTTGCAAAGGATATGCCTTGGGAAAGAATACTAAAGGTACCTTCCATAATAGTGAAAGTAGATCTAAACATGTGTTAGAACTTATTCATTCAGACTTGTGTGGGTCAATGACTGTAGCATCTTTAGGAGGTTTATTATACTATATTATTTTCATTGATGATTATTATAGGAAAACTTGGATATATTTTTTAAGAAGTAAAGAGTTTGATGAAGTACTTATGAGATTTAAAGAATTCAAAGCTCTAGTAGAAAATATATGTAGGAAAAGGATCTAAACCTTAAGATCACATAATGGAGGAGAATATACCTCTAAAAATTTCAAAACTTTACGTAGTAATGTTGGGATTAAGAAGGAGCTTAGTGATCCTCATAACCCCCAAGAAAATGGTGTGGTTGAAAGGAAAAATAGGACCGTTGTGGAAGCAGCTAAAGCCATGATGCATGACCAAAACTTCCATACCTCTTTTGGGTTGAAGCCTCTAGAATTGTTGTCTATATTCAAAATAGATGTCCTCACACCACTTTGGAAAATAAAACACCTAAAGAAGCATTTTCCAGAGTAAAACCAGATATAGGTCACTTAAGAATCTTTGGTTTCCATGTATACATTCAGATACCTAAAAAAAAGATCTAAAGTAGAACCCTCATGCAAAAAGGGAATATTTGTATGCACAATGAAACCTCTAAAGCCTATAGGATTTATATCCTAGGACATAAATTAGTTGAGCTAAGCAAGGATGTAATCTTTGAAGAAGATGTTACATTCAAAAAGTCCAAGGACATTCATGAGATGAACATTGAAGATCAAGAGTCTCCTCGAAATATGGAAGAAGATCATGCTTCTGAGATTCAAAGGGAGACCCATGAACTTATGGAAGATGATAATCCAAATGAGCCTTTAGATCCTACTGATGGACCGAGAGACACTGTTGTGAACCTGAAAAGACCTCTATGGGAAAGAAAAATGATTCAAGAGGTTGAAATTTTTGCAGCACCAAAAGGAACCTTCAGGGAAAGTGAAAGACCACACATGTACTCAAGCTATGTTGTCTTAATGAGTGAAATCATCAAGTTGGAACTCACTAGCTTTGACAAAGCCTTCAAACTCCAAGTTTGGAAAGATGTTATGACAAAAGAATATCAATCTATTCTTAAGAATGATGTTTGGGACATTGTACCTAGACCAAAAGATAAATTAGTGATTTCATCTAAATGGCTCTTCAAAATCAAACATGTTGCAGATGGTAATAATGAAAAATATAAAGCAAGATTTGTTGCTAGAGGCTTTTCTCAAAAGGAAGAGATTGATTACAAAGAAACATTTTCTCCTATCACTCAATATACTTATGCCGAGACTGTGATTGCTATTGCTACTTCAAAAGGATGGAAGATCCACCAAATGGATGTAAAGACTACTTTTCTTAATGGTGTATTAGAAGAGGAAGTATACCTAGAGCAACTTGAAGGATTTGTAATACATGGAAAAGAATATCATGCTTGCAAATTAAAGAAGGTATTGTATGGTATTAAACAGGCTCCTCACCCCTAGTATGAGAGGATAGATCATTACCTTTTAGGCTTGGGCTTCTCCAAAAATGATGCAGATCCAAATCTATATTTCAAGGTAATTAATGGTGAAATGTTGATTCTCATTCTTTATGTTGATGACTTATTGATTACAGGAGAAGACCATCAAATTACTAAATGTAAACAAGGACTAGCATCTGAATTTGACATGAAGGATCTAGGTCCTTTACAATATTTACTCGGTTTAGAAGTATGGCAGCGAGCTAATGGAATCATCTTAAATCAAGGGAAACATACTATTGGCACTCTAAAAAGGTTTGGAATGATGGATTGTAAATCAATGGCTACACCCATGGAAACCAACTCGCATAAGTTAAAAGAAGATGCAGCTAACTCAAACTTGGTAGATCCCACTCCTTATAGACAAATGATTGGGTCATTGATGTACCTAGTCAATACTAGACCTGACATTTGTTATGCAGTGAGTGCACTTAGTTTATGAGTGAACCAAGACAGTTACATCTAGTGGTAACAAAACACATACTTAGATACATGTGTGGTACAATTGGATGTGGTTTGAAGTATAATAATGTAAATCTAGATCTGCATGGATATACTGATTCAAATTGAGCTAGAAGTGTAGTTGATCGGAAAAGCACATCAGGGTGTTGTTTTAGCTTAGGTTCAACTATGATCTCTTGGTTTAGTAGGAAGCAATCTTGAGTTGCACAAAGTTTCATAAAAGCCAAGTACATTGTAGCATCCATGGGAGCTCGAGAAGTTGTATGGCTAAGGAAACTTCTTGTAGGATTGTTTGGACAGTCCTTGGATCCTACTATCATTCATTGTGACAACCAAAGTTGTATAAATCTTTCAATAAATCATGTGTTTCATGACAAATCAAAGCATATAAAAATTCTCTATCATTAGGTTAGAGACATGGTGGAAAGGAATGTTATTCAATTGAGATATGTTAGTACAAGTGAACAAACGATAGACATTCTCACCAAGCCTCTCTCCAAGACAAATGTTGAATACTTTCAAGGTAAGCTTGGTATGGTAGAAAATGTAACCTTATTTGAGATTGAGTCTCGCAAATGTTAAATTAATGTACTAATATATTCTAAGATGTTTAATGTGTGAACTCTTTTATCTATTAGAATGACATGTGTGTGACTCCATGACTTCATAGGCCCCTATGAACATCATTGAGAGGTGATGATATTTCAATTATGAAAACTTGTATTATTGGTTATTATTGTAAGGTGACGATCTTACAATAATCGCATTATCTCTCAAGTAATATAAATTGAATGGTGGATATCATGAGAGTGATATCTATGAATAAGCCATGATGAATGATATTACTGAGATATTCATGGTAGATATTATGTGACTTAATATCCATGGATATGCCATGAGCCAATATCTTTATGGTAGGTATCATGTGACTTGATGTTTGTGCACATACCATAGTGATGGATATTACTCTGTGAGTTTATGGTGAATATCATGTGATGTGATATTCGTGGGCATGCCATAATTCCTGATATCACAATGAGGTGATATCTTTCTCTCACACAATAAATGGAGCTATTGTGTTCTCAACAAGGATAGAAAGTCTCCTTCCTAGCTAAGAGGGAGTGTTAAAGATATGTAGCTTCGATCAGACTACTTTGACTGATATAATCAAATGTATAAGTGGCCTATCAGCCTTGAACATTTGACCATGGTTCTAATGCATACTAAAAAGCTGGTCCTAGATTCCAAACCATATTACAATCATTGTGCATGGACTTTAAGTAAGGCTTGGACCACTTATAGTACATTTTCAGGCTTGTCTTCATAAACTTTTTATTGAGTTTTGATCATGAACATGATTCTAATGCTTGATCGCTTGGTTCATTATTCCCCAATGAATCCCTGGGCATGAAATTTGATTAATTCGATCACCTTGAAGGAATTGAAATGAAATTGCAGACTTAAAAGTATGGACTTCTTAGGTAATTAATTCGCTGCCATGAATGGATTGTTGTTTGTTAATCAACTAAGTACTGGGGATTATTGGTGTTTTAATGTTCGCACTTGCATTTAGACTATCTCTCTTTCCTTGGATTGGTTTTTGAAGCTAAGTATGAAACTCTTTATATAATCCATGGACAAGATCGTGCGCTTTCATAAGTTTAATGTGATATTTTCTTAAATCCTTGCTAACTTCGAGCTTCGTACAAGAATGGTAGAGCCAAAAGGATTTGCAGAGAGGACAATGTTGACTAAGAGGTTGTCCAAAGGCTTTTATCCAGAGTCCTCGATGTCACCCAGATGGGAAAAAGTTTCAGATACCAACATGGAGCACCTTGATATTAGGGGACTAAGGAGGAGAATGTACAGACATAGAACTCACTTGTCTTCAAAGATGACAATTAATATAGTCGATTGAGGACTCTATCAAGTAGCAAGATTCTCTACAGTCATTCAATGCAGCAAGCTTATTGTTGAATGTGCGAGTAACTATGATCCAGACACTAGAAGCATCAAGGTCAGAGGCAAAGTGTTTGCATTTTTGAATTAGGAGGCAACAAGAGAGACCTTTGAGATTCCCTACCACTCCAAAATGCAAGTCTGAACCAAGGAAGAAACTAAGAGACTATTTGATGCAAAACTTGATGCATGTATGGACATCATTAACAAAAATTGGATCCATGAGCCAAGAAGACATCATTCCAAGTTGCCAAAGAGGCTGGCAAGCGAAGACTTCAAGGAGTACAATGACTTGATTTTCATGTTGAATAGGGTAATGGGGTCACCTCAGGGGACTTTCTTTGATTCTTGGATGCTCTACTTCATGGGAGAGATAATGATCAATTGGGCAAGGATAATAAGTAATAACCTGGATGCACAATAATAAGTAATAACCTGGATGCACAATTGAGAGACTTAAAAAAGACAAGATAGTTCTACATGAGTTCCTACATAATCTATCTATTAGCGAGGACTATAAACTATCCAAGCCTCATATGCAAAGGCGAGAATGGAAATGGCAAAGAAAGCAATTGTGGATGTCCACTTGAATGACTTGACAAATCCGGGCCACTAGCCTCTTGTGGATTGTAAGTGTGCCTTGCGTGGTTAGCCGATGAATGAAAGTACTTAACTTCAATTAGTAATCAATCTTTAGCTTGCATGGGATTGGAGATGAAATATTAATTTGAAAGCCATTTGAGTCAACCATAGAAGCTTGCACTAGGTGGGTGGAGTCCCTGACAAGATTACACCTAGTAGAGTCCAAGTCCATCCATACTTCCTTGCATTCAAAGATAGAAATAGGAGTTAAAAGTTTAAGTTTAAGTTGAGAGTTAAAAGTTGGAAAATCAAAACATATTTTCATTGCACATTGTGAAGCAAATCATTAGAAGTACAAAAGTTGACAAATCTTGAATGAACTGACGTAAGTCCCCTTAGTGATCCAACAAATCACATCATTTCAACAGAGCAAGTATCCACATTAAAAGAACCTTGAAGTCACCTTGTGATCTTACTTTGCAAACTTAGCATAAGAAGTGACCTTACATCAAGAGAGGATTGAATATTTGGTGTTTCACTTTGAAGCATTGAGTGTTTGATTATGCATGTTGTAGTGGACTAAAACTCGCATCAACAAAACCATACTCCACTGGAATTTCAAAAATAAAATATGTTCTTTTCTCAATATCCTTCAGTCATGAAAAGCAAGCAGACATCCACAAGGAAGGGGATCTACTCAATTTTTTTCTTTGTCCTAGGAATGTTCTTGGAATATCCTCATTTTATCCCTTTTTTTTAAAAAAAATGTCAGTTAACATTTCTGGTGAATCTCCCCTACCCTAGGGACTTATACCTGAGGCTCAACAGTTCCGAACTCACAAAATGCTGGAGCTAGAAGAGCTGAAATTGATCATCTTTTTGAAATTATTGTGGCAAAAAAATTATAATTACTAATTTTTTATTTGGCATGCGATTATACAATTACTACAGCCTTGAGGAAGATAATTATAGCATTGAAAACTTGGAGATAAGACTATGAGGACAACGAAACCTCTTGCAAATCAAGGTTTGAGAGTAAATGTACAAGTACGGTGATATAATGTACACATATTGGCATCAAAAGATGTGGGAAGGGGTAGGGATGGCACCCTCACATCTATACTTGAGGTTTCTGGTGACTGAAGATAATTTATATTGTCATGCAAATCTTTTTAACAAGCTGAGATGAATGCATTTGAAACTGAGTTGGGCAATATTTTTACACGTATTGTTACCAAAAATTGTGGAAGGGGGTAGGGATGGTGCCCTTAATACTTGAGATTTCTGGTGACTGAAACTAATTTATATTGTCATGCGAAATTTTATATCAAGATGAGATGAATGCGTTTGTAACTGAGCACTTGAAGCTTCGATTAGTTCTCTGAAAATTCATGAAAACACTGTTTCTACTTTGTAATCAAACATTAACATAAATTCATTTTGACCGGGAAGACTGACCTAGTGTATGCAAAAATGCCAAGAGATATATTTTTAACTACATAATTTGCCAATAAAGGAAAAGACCAAGAAACTATATGCTTTTACTATACAGGAAGAAAATAATGTGGGCTTATCATAGTTTTGACTCAAACCACTCATAATTTACAATCATAGAAGATATAAGTTTATGCCTGCTGTGGGTAATTATTGTAGATTGTTGTCATAATTTATGTCTACTTATAAGTACAATATCAACATTGATTATGTGAAGAGAGGAATTGACTCTTGCACTAACACTGATTTCATTACTGGACCTTTGCCTTTGATGGGGCGGGCAGCAACTGCAAAAATGACAATAGAACTTTTCAGACTATAGAGCTAAATATTTTTGTACTTGCTAAAGGCTCATGAGAATACCATAATCATACCTTCAAACAAAGAACTTTAGCTTTAGCACAACAACATACCTGATAGCAGGAAATGAGGGAGGTTATAAAGCCAAAGGCTCCTGTTATACGCGGATTAACTTTCTTGGGAGCCAACTGAAGCAGCCCTACAGCAACCACAATATCCATTGATGATTTAATCAAGTTCAACAGCCGATCATTTGATTGTTTGAGTTTGGAATGGTATTGTTCATTCTGCAAACAAAATAAACCAAAAAAATTAGCCACCCTTGGTAGCCATATACCTTACAAGCTTTCCCTAGCCCCAATTGTCTCATTCATAATATACAAAATTTAAGAATAGATTCATTTAATAAACTGCTCTATATCGGTCATACATTAATGGGCTTACCAAATTTCCATAATCAAAAGCAGATGACTGCAATTTATTTCCTGACGTGGCTTGCTTGAGCTCTTTTTCTAACTTTTTTATTGATAGAGTCAACCGTCCAATCTCTGAAAGCTGGAAAGCATTCCAGTAAACACCAAAAATATTAAAATAAATATTTAACACAAAAAAAAATACTTACAAATTTGTAGAGTAGAAACAAATGAAGACCTTCTAACCTCTATTAAAGTAGTGCAAACAGAAGAACCCAACCAGCAAAAAAGTGAAATTCTGGAAATAAGCTCAACACGCTCCTTGTTCTGGAGAAGGAAATCCAATATAAACCACAATTAACATAGACACACTTGACTCACTGACAAAATGATAAAATTAGATTTAGAAGGTTATTAAAGGCTACTACTTACCTTGTAGATGCCTGTTCTTCCTGCCCAGACAAGTTGATCCAATGCCAGAAAGGTTGACAGTAGAGCATTTTTAGACTGCAGGGAAAGAAATGTAAGATGAGAATATACTTAATAAATGCGAGTTTTGAAAAGTGATAAAACAAAGCAAATCTGAGCAAAACAACGTTCGGATGACACATACCTTCCCAAGCAAAACAAGAGGTAAAGGGGTTGCCTTTGGTGCTGAAGAAATGAGCGCATGCAAGTCATTCACAAACTGCATGTATGCTCACATATCTCGGTTATCTCATGGAACTTGTTTAAGACGCGCAGAGGGTTAAAATAGCATAGAGAAATGACAATTCAAAAGCTTTGGAAGACAAACCTTGAAAAGGCGAAAAACTTTCCGTGCCAAGCTTGTTGACTTGTCAACATTTTGTGCTGTACCAGCCTCACCATTGCTAAGGAACTTTGAACCATATTGAATAGCTCTACATATTTTATCTCTAGCTTCCGCTTTATTCAAATACAAAACAAGGAGAGCAAGTTCTGCTCTAGCTGTGTCCATTGAGCTCATTACTTCAATACTTCCGAACTTACTCACAGCTGTTAGCAAGGAGCAAAACTAAGTTGATAAGCAGCATGAAAATCGACCAAGGAGATGAATGAAGCCGAGATGGTGTGAATGTCAAGAACATTTATGTCCATATAAAAAGTAACTGAAGTCTTTCCCCCCACAACCAAAAAGCTAAATGCATTAAAACTTTTAGACGCATTAATGAAAGGAGAGAAACCTTTTCTTATACCAGATCCATGCTAGAATGTAAACATTGTGGTGCACTAATGAACAGCTTAAGATCTTTATGCTACCAGAATGTTTTAAAACCAAGGATAGAATTTATCAAATAACTGCAATATTCATCAGTGCCACTTATTATGGTGTCTTACTTCTTTGTCAAATAAGAAAGTAATATAAGGAAAGCACTAGCTTTAAAAGTATTTTTGAAACATATGGCACCAAAATAATCTCACAATACCATTAACATCCAAGATATAGGATTGCAGAGTTAAAATTGATGGCTAGCGAGAACAGAGCAGAGGAAGGCAAAGCAGCAGACGTGCAGGTAGAGGGGCAGATGATCAGCATTTTGTTTAGCCCAGTAAGCCTTCTATCCTTCAATGGAGCTTTGATAACTCTCACCCAACTCAAAGGCTTGGGTTTCAGACAAAGATTTGCATCTGCTACTGGAAGAGGGTCCTGTCAGGCAGATTTACTGAGCATGCAAAAATGCCTCTAATGCGCTTTCTCCTATTCTGATAGAGAGGCTCCTTGCTATGGATAGCTCCAGAAAATCTATTAGGTACCAACATTGGTGAGGGTGGCGGGGAGACTATTGCCACGGGGAATGAGCAGTAGAGGAGACATGAAGAGCAGTCTAGGAGTCTACTACTGAGGCAATGGGGAGTCTGTTCTCTAGAGATAAGGAACAATTCGAATCAGTTTTCCTCTCCTTAGGAGAGATCTCGATAAATTTAGTTGCAAATGTACTGGATCTGATCCTCTCTGATGTTTGTGTTGATTAGCTTTCAAAGAATCTGGAAATAGATCTCTAGTCAGCAGGTTTATCGTATAAGACCAAAGTTTGCATAAATTATTTGGATGGAGTTCATCCAGAGAAACATCAAGTGTCCCTCTCCATCTTTGTTGTCTAGAGGCTTATTACATTTTTTTTTTAGTTTGCAAAGCATCAAGATTTTCTCTGGAACAATGGCTCTGGTTCTGTGGAACAGTTGGTGTGCTGGTATGCCTTTGAAAGTCCTTGTGTTGATCTAAAGGTTGAAATTGTTATTAGGGTTCAACTTAGGATTTTTTGTATAGATTCCCTATTGTTCCCTATTGTTATGTGAAATCAGGAAATGACTAAGCTGTTGGCAAAGAAGATTGGAGATTTTATGAAGATTGATATGGAGTGAGAGGATTTCAAAAACAATTTTGCAAGGGTTTGTAACTTTGTGTTATTGTAGACATTTCAAAACCTGTTTTGCATTCCATTCACATTGTATTTGTGCATGGAATGTGAATTCAATTTTTGTATTTTAAGGACTACCAATTAGATGGTTTGGGTACAATGAGATTGGGTAGAAGATTTTTTAGTTCTATTCTCGTAAGTATCCAGGGTCCAGTTTAGTTCATGAAGAAAAGTGGATCCCCTGAGATGGAAAGATAGACGAGTATTTCGTGCAGCAGAACCACAGTTGTTTTATGGTAGTTCAGGAGGATGGCATGATGATTCCTTCATAGGCTCAATCTAAAAAGACTTACTGTCCCAAATCCATTGATAGAGGCGTTGGGAATATTGCCTATAAGATTTTGCAGGAGCAGGGTCGAGAGATGGAAGTTTACTTAGAGCTTGTCTGATGAAGTTGAATCACAATGCTTTAAGCACAAGGATTTGGTATTGAAAGACCTTCTGCCTCCCTTGAGGATTATAGATTGTTTGCAGGATTTGGTTGTTTTCAGTGGATAAACTTAAGAAGCACAAAGGGCATAAATCTGGATTGAAGAGACTGTGGCAAGACGCAATGCAAGCAATCAACACAGGATCACAATGGACTATGAAAAATCTTAATTTGCAAGTGCAGGATGCCAGTCGATGCATTGTATTGAGTTGGTTATATGTGGACGAGTGCCTTATTAAATGTATTGGTTAGGTTTTGGATATTTCTTGTTGCCAGTTTGTCTATATTGCTCTTTCTGATTCATGGAGGTTGTTAATTTTTTTTCCTTGGTTCCTTTTGTACATTTTTGCCTTAGTTTTTGCAAGCTTGGTGGCTTGTTTGTCGCTTAGGATAGGGTGTCTTTCTTGAGTGGCTTTTTTAACTGGAATAAGTGACAGTATCTTGATCTTGTTGGATGCAAAAATGACTATCATTATTTTGAAGAGAGGTTTCAATCAATCCCTCATAAATTAAAAACAAACCCAAAAACCAGACTGTGCTAATATGCCATTTAAGTAATTTATCCTGCCTATTTTGGACAAATTTAATCCCAATATTGGCTACTTTTTTGAAAATTACTAAAATTGGCATGCCTATAATATACCAAAAAAGGAAAGTATAAATATCTTGGCACATAAGTTTAAATAAGATTATGATGTCATGCATCGAAATTCCAAGAACAGCTTTTACAACCTCCAAATATACTTAATGGAGACTATAATTGGCAGCAGCATATTTATTTAAATGGTTTCTCTTGCAAGTTGAGAAAACAACAGAGGGATAGGGAACTTATACCACTTATTTTTCATTTCACAACCTGACAGAAATGTTAGTTCATGACCATAAAATAATGTAAATCACACAAACATTGCAACAAGATTATAAAGAATCAAAGACGAAAGAAGAAGAGTGTTCACAATGTAATGTTGTGGAATCTATAGGTTGAGAAAATCCTCCGGAGGCAGAAATGATACATAGTTCAGCTTTGTGAGAAGCAAGAGACTTTGCAATACAATTGTACTCAAATGTAGAGTGAACAATCCAATTCAGACTCTATCCACTATACTATTGTCATTCATTGGGATGCTTTAACTTAAAGAAAAGTATTCCCTGTTTTTTTCTTTGGGTACCTTTAATTAAACATTCACAATGCACAACCCCATGATTTCTTGCCTCTCCAAATACAATGATTCCAAGATTTCCCTCCTTCTCCACGCCCCCCAACAATATTGCTAGTGCAAGTAACAAGTTAATACAACCTCCGAAAAATTTCACTATTGTCGACACCAAGGATGATGAATCTCATGGATAAGAGCTTTGGAATTCCACAATCCAGCTGTGGATTATATCAACGTAGTGTCTACCTCTTCCACAACTAATGTGAAAAATTTCACCTTTTTACCAATCAATTTGAAATATTCCACCTCTTTCAAAATCAATATCAAACTTTGTGTCTCTTAACCAAGTCACTCCTGGTTCAAACTTCCACACAACTTACTCCTTTACTCCATCTTCCACAACTCTCGTAGATGATCTAAGAAGCCATTGTCCTCCATTCATTATACTTTAGGAGTTCTTAATTTTCATGTATATTGAACACCTTTTCCTTCTCCCCCTAGATTTAACCCCCTTTCGTTCTCCTTTAAACTTGTTTGTTTTTCATTTCTTGTTTCTAGATTTGATTGTGTACACAATTTTTGAATCAATGTTTTGGGTCACACTCCATGAACCATCATCAGGAACAAATAGAAAGCTTTCTATTTGTTCCTGATGATGGTTCATCGAGTGTGACCCAAGACATCGATTCAAAAATTATGTACACAATCAAATCCACAAACGAGAAATGAAATTGATATGGATTGTGGAAATCTGTTTGCACAAATTGTTTGTTTTTTTGAAGCCCAAGTTTCTATAATAGATGTCATATATTGTCCACCTATTAATCTCTTCTTTTTCAAGAAAACTAATGATGGATAGCCAATGTGGGGAACACCCCGCAGCGCAACAGTAAGTTGTGAGCCTCTCTTCTGGGAGGTCTTGGGTTCGAGTCTACTTGAGCCCCATGTTGACATCGGCTTCGGCCCATTACCAATCAAAAAAAAATGATGGATAGCCAATGTTCTATTTACTCTAGCAAGAAGTATCCAAACATAAATTCATAAGGGAAATTGAGCTTTTATAGAAGCAAATTTTGCATAACTCAAACTTTTCACTCTATGCGGCACACTCATTTGTGTCCACCCCACTAGATGAATTTTAGGACTCGTTCAATTTGTTCATGAAAGTCTTCATAATGATGTCATGCAAGCCAAAGATGCATCCCCCAGTTGTCTCTTGTTCACCCCCTATATTCTAGATAATGTTGTTGCCTCAACACACTCACGTCCAAATTGAACTCAAGGCCACTAGACTTACAATGCTCAATCTTATTTATGCTTGGTTCTAATTGATCTTGTTTGTCATAGTATGATTTTAATCTCTGGTTGTTTTGGTGCCAATATTATTTCCTTGCATTATTGCAATTGTTAATGAGCCTTGTTCAAATTTGATCTAAGATATCTTTTTTTGGCCCATGAACTCCTCTATATTTTCTCTTGGCTCTACACTTTGTGATTAAATTTCTATTTCTTTCTGCCTCGTTGAGCGTCCATGGGGTTCATTTTATTCAAGCTTACACATGCAAGCTTAAAATCTTAATTCAAAGCCTATTTCATTGACCCATATGCATTATCCTTTATACATTACTCTCTAGTCTCACTGCAGCCCTCATGCACTTTATTCTATTGCTCGTGTAACTACTTATTTGTAATGTCCCTTTTTCTCCTCTAGCTCAATGTGAGGTTTCCATCAGCCTATTCCTTAAATTCCAAGAGGCTAAGAGGGGGAATCAGTTCTGATGGAGAGGTGGAGTATGTGAATACAATGAAGCTTGGTTGACTTTCTATTTTTAGCATATTACTATTTATAGTAGTGCTATTTTGGGCAACTGTTTATAGCTTTAGTCTCCTCTTGTCTTCAATGTGCAACATATTTAGTTTCAAGGTTTGGGCAGTTCTTGCAATTTTTAGTAAGGTAGCATTTAGTCTTCGCTTCCATTCTCTCTCAACCCAATATAGTACTTTCCAGTTTTGGCCTGTTGGAAAGTCAATGCAGTCATTGATGTCAAACATTGTGTTTCAGAGGTGTTTGTGGTTGCTCAAACACTGTGGTTCAGAAGTTTGCTATTCTTATATTCTTGGAGGAGTAAATTTGTGTACTGAACCTTTAGAACGGTGGACGACAGGTATGTATTTAGTGCTACAGTAAAATATATATTCAGAACAATGCTACAATGCAGTGGAAGACAGTTATGTATTAGAACAGTGCTATAGTGCTATGGAAGACAATCAAAACAGTGGAAGATAGTTATGTATCAGAACAATGCTACGGTTTTGTGGAAGACGATCAGAATAGTGGAAGACAATTATGCATTTTGTGATCTTGTGAAGATAATGTTTTACAGTGCTTTGGTGTTTTTCTCTCATGTTCAGAAGCCTATGTGGTCTGGATTTGTGGTTCAATAAACAAAGAAAAATATTGTTTCAGTTGGAGTGCTTCATTCTGTGCTTTCCGGAAGGTTTCTGCTCCAGAATTCAGATATGAAGGTGTGCTGAAACTTATGTGGATGGATTCAGGTTTTGGTCTTGATTGTGGTGTTCTCTAGTGTTCCAGGAGTTGTTCCTAGTGTTCCGGAAACTGCATTATCCAGCGTTGCATTTTTGTTTTGTTGTTGGTTTTGGTCCAAAGATATGTTGTGACGACTTCTAACGTGGACTACTAGCATGTGTCTCTGACATGGCGTATGGAGGTCTGGATTCAATTGGCAAGTCAGGTGGTTCTTTGGCCAGCGTGTTTCTACACGTTTGAGATTACTTTAGTTACTCCGGTGATTGCAGATCTAGAATTGGGCTATGTGTAGCGTGTACATAGTCCATCTCTCTCCTGGAGTGAATCATGTTTCTTGATTTAAGTCTGGAGTATTACATTTAATGATTATCTCTTATCTGGATGGGTTCATGCTTCGTGTGACTTACGTATTTAACGTTTATCTCCTATCTATTTGGGTCCACTCTACGTTTTGGTCCAGATGCTTTTGGGATAGGACCTTATTGCATTTTTCTATTTCCTTGGCCAACTTGTAATTGTAATATCCTTTAGCATGGTCAACTTTGTTGTAATCTCCAATGAACTATTTTGTATATAAGTACAATTTATGCTTTGGCAAAATGTAAGGTGTGAAGCAAGTGAACAATGTGCGAACTAGTGAAGATCTCTAATTAGCAGAGTAGAGTTCAGTGACAACGGCAGTGAAGAAAAGGTAGTATTAGTGTGCTGCTAAATTTGACACTATAGTGTAGATCAGCTGTATTGTTAGGAGATTCTTTCATTATCTTTGTAAAGAGCTGTATGTTCCTAAGAGAGTGAGTCTTGGGTGCATAAGTTTGTTGTTGTATCTTGCTACTTTGGCAATGAGCCTCTGTTTGCAAGTCTGGAGCAGTGAGCTCCTATTTGTATTGGCAATGAGCCTCTGGTTGCAAGTCTGGAGCAGGGAGCTCCTACCATATTTTGTAATCAGATCGTTACACTTACATCAGTGAATTATTCCTTGTGGGCAAGTGCTCACCATAGTTTTTCCCAATTTGGGTTTTCCACGTACAAAAACTGAGTGTTCATGTATCGTTGGATCTGCTCATTACTTGCTTATTGTTTTATGTGGTGATTATTGAAGTTAGTAAGTTTTGATTTATGCTGACTCACCCCTCCCCCCCTCCCAACATCCGAAGTGTGTTCAACATGGCCTTGGTGAGTTCTAATGTTTTCTGAGAGATATTTGATTTTTATCACTTAAGTAAATTATAGTGAGGGTAATGGGTTCACTAGAGACCCCCTTGAGCATCATCTAGTAAAGTGGTGAATCTAAGTTGTTTTAAAGGCAAGAATAGACTTAATGAGTGCAACACCAAGGTATGGAGGTACTTTAATATTTTAAATTTTAAAAGATTATTTTATTGCCTCCAAAGAGGACACCAAGATTGAAGCAAAATAAAGTTAAATGTTAAATTTTGAGAACTTTAGATGGGTAAAACCTCTTGGAGGTATTTTCGTGTGCTTCAAAAAGTGATTTTGGAGGGAAACGAATTCAAATTGAAAGAAGGTTGCCCTAATTCTTCCCTCACTCTATATATTCTCATTTGAGCTCTTATTTGGTTATGCTTGCCTTGACAACTTATTGTTATATAATATGTTGCCGAATTGATTTATAGAATTCATCCTTGGCTGGATAGAGGACAAAATCCCTCATCTAGGTTGCTGGTTTCAGTGATGAAATATCCACCCTAGCTAGTTGGTACTTGGGTTGAAGATATACGACGATTTTGGGCTTGTTGGTGAAATTTGGCTTGAGAAAGATGAAGATTTCCTAGTTTCCTAATATGGGTTTCTTGGTTTTGGTGTGGTGTGAAATTATTTGGAGTGTGGTTTGAGTTTACAGAAAATTAGAAGCCTTTTTTAACCATGAAATTTTTGAGTTTCGAGTGTGTTTTTTTGAGTACCTGGAAATCAAAGTTTTGCTCATATTTCAATAAGGAGACTTGAAATCATTCTGGGTATTATTTTTGAGTGCTCCTCATAGTTGGACGCCCCGAACTTTGTATTCATATGGCAGATTTAGTGAAGAACTAAATTATCTAGTCAAATTGCCCTACTCCAAGAGGATCGTACAATTTCCCTTGGCACGTGGGTTTTATAACAGGTCTGAAATCTGCAATTTAATGGCTTATTGACATCAATCT
Source organism: Chamaecyparis obtusa (assembly GCA_027943335.1). Taxonomy (NCBI): domain Eukaryota; kingdom Viridiplantae; phylum Streptophyta; class Pinopsida; order Cupressales; family Cupressaceae; genus Chamaecyparis; species Chamaecyparis obtusa. Next base: position 76,750 of record BSBK01005512.1, on the reverse strand, counting down.
TGGGCACCTAATACTATTGGTAAAGGTTCTATCATTGATGGACCATATTTATAGGAGTTTGAAGACTTGGAGGACCTTCGTATCAATCGCCCTTGTCACTTGAATGTCTAGCAATGGTTTTTGAAACATTTCTGAGCAAACCTTGTTGGCAAGTTGACTATACTATTGTATATGACTAGATATAGTGTTGTTATTATGGCAACAAAATCATATAAAGTTTTAAAGTCAGCGCACATTATCATAAGGTCAGAATATGGCTAAGTATAGAAGATTGGACAGTTAGCAGAGCACCAGAAGATCAGAGCATCAGCGCACGTGCATATGACCGAGTTATGGTATGTGCCCTTGAAGTTAAGCTGGTAAGTGTGTATTCATGCTAAGTCTAAGAGCGCATGATCAAATGAGACAGTATGACAAAGATACAGTCAGTTGAAGTGGTACAGACAGTGAATGTCAGAACAGAACAGAACAGAGTATGCAGCCGACTGTTAATATTTTGATTAGCGGTTATAATAATGTTTTGTAAAGGCTATGCGCCTATTGTAATTAGGTTGTAGACATGTAAACATCTTTGTTTGTAAACACGCTTGAGCCAATTCACTTGGAAGCGTTGTATGTAATCGGTTATAGGCCGACCTAGTTAATTGTTTTGTTAGCGCATATAAATATAAGATGCGCCTTTGTAATAAAGCATGGAAGTGGATATAGAGATAAGATAAATAGAGCAGAGACATGCAAAGTGAAGATAGAATAAGTTAGAGCTTTACAAGGGGCTAAAGCATCAGCGCACAAAAGGAATTGTTCAGACAAGCAATGTCACAGCACCAGTTCATCCAGCAGATATAGTGTGTATCTGAGATCAGAAGGTTGTAGCTTTCACCACTTGAGCAGTGAGCTCTAGGACAGTGTGTCCTCACCCCTAACAGGGTTATTGTAAAAGACTCCTAACAGGGTCTGACCTTTGACAGGTCACTGTACTAAAAGCATTGTAAAGAACAACTCCTAACAGGGTTGCAGATCTTCTAACAAGGATCATAAAATACTAGTGCAGTTCTTAGTGGGTGTCAATTCCCACCGGGGTTTTTACCTATTTGGGTTTCCCCGTAACCATATTGGTGTTATGTGTTGTGATTGTTTATCTTGTTTACATTGATGTTCATTGTGATATCCCCCCAATTTGATACCAGAATTAACAATAATAATAATATTTTTTAAAATAAAAATATGTTAATTAAATAAATTGATCATCAATATATCAATTATACATATACATTATTAATGATTAAATTCACAAGAAGTAATTACAATATTAATTACATTAATTACTAAATAAACAATAGCCATGTATAAATTAATAACATTTAGAGGAATACAACCATACCCGATAATGAGGGTTGACGGTGAAAGACCTATGGTTCGAACAATAAGAAAAAAACTCTGCTAGATATTACAATCTAATCGTCGATTATATATTGACTTATCAACATTGAGAAAGAATTAATAAATAGCTCCAATTCATAAAGAACCAAATCGCTATGTAATCGTCTGTATAACAGCGACTAAACAAAGCAAAGATTATCATTAACAAATGATGCAGTTATGCGATTATCAAAGAGATGGTATTATTGAATGGATGCAATCCTTCACAACCGACTCTTCACACGGGTATAAGATTGTCTTCACAAACATATATCGGAGGATCATACAACAAACATACAACTATATATCAAACACAGTCAACATATAATATAATTATCAATTCAGATCAGAAGGGAAGATATAAGGGAATGAATATCAGACATTATTTATTTTTAATATATTTATCAGACAATCAATATCAGTCCAGCAGTATACAGAAGTATATATATATAAACATATACAGCACTTATCAGTGTATAAGGCAGAGCACAGATCTGAGAGATTATAAATACATTTGTTACTCATCATAAAGGAAGAGAATAAAGCATAAGTATTGCTGGCAAGCAATCAAGCAGTAATTTTGACTGCTGAATAATATATCTAAATTCTATTATGAGTGAGGGACCCATATATGGTCCTACATATACAGAAATAATCATAAACTCAGAAATATATATATATATATATATATATATATATATTCAATGTTTATAATAGATATATATCCAAATCCTATCTATTACTTGGCTTAAGAAGGAAAGGTTGAGATGTTACCAAGGAGGGGCTTGTCTAAATCCAAGCAATGGCTATATGTCCCAAGATAGGGTAGGGGTCAGCGTCCCGGAAGCCTTGAGGGCAAGTCCCAAGATAGGATATGGGCTTGGACTTGTAAACTTTGAGGGAGCCCATTGCAATTGGTCTCTAGGCACCTTGGTTGCATACCTAATCCTTCCTTCATTGAGTTGAAGTAGTAATAAGGTAGGTATGGATGATATTAGTTTGTACAGATAACTTAAATCTAATAAGTTGAATAACTAGTCCTATCAAGAGACATTACAATCCAAACCCTAATTGATAAATTTACAATAAATTAAGTAAAGTCCCGACAAGGGACATTACATTCATATCAGTACTTAAGTAATCAAGTTAAGATTCAAGAGTTAAGAAAATCTAAAGATATAGTGAACACTGATTCACCCCCCCCCCCACTCAGTGTTCCCTTTCCTAACAAACCTTTCATGTATTTGAAGACTATCCCAGGTATGATTATGTTTAACATCTGATTTATAATGCTATGTAAGAGTTTGATGAAGTTTGAATGAAGACTTGTTATAAGTAGTAATTTATCTTCTATGTCATGTTGCAAAATATCATGTTTTATGCTTGTTCATTATCTTGAATGCAATTTGAAACTAAACCTCTCTTCATTGGAAACAAACTTGCAAACAAACATACTTTCAAAAAAAATCAGGTATGGTTATTAAATTATCACCTGTCACACATTACAACTTCCCTCAATCATTGCTTCCCCTTTGAGGACCATTGGATCATTTTTCGGTAGGCGACCCTTGGAGATCGAAGAAGTTGAGAAACATGACAATCTTTGGCATTACAAAGATTGTTGGATCCTCCATGTCATCCATTGATTGCACAACTCGCAAGGTTGATGAAATTCTTAATGCATGTACAAAAATGATGTTTGCAAGGTCTTTGTTATGAAATAACTTGCAAAAAAGAGCAATATGGTATAAAATATTTTGCAAATACTTGACAGTAATATGCCAATCAAGGGGGCAACCTCCTGATCCACTTCAAGGGGGATACCTCCAATAGTCTTTACTAAGAACACAATACTCAACATGATGAAAATTATTAATAACTTACATCTACCTCGTGTATATACCATACTTATGCCAATCACCCACGATGACTTAGATAACAACATATAATCCCAAGGTAGTCTTAATTAACTAAATAGTAAATAACAATATAATAATGCTAATATGATTTAATTAAGGATTAAGGTCGCCACAAGTTGACTACTCAGAACACAATACACACTATAGGATTAGGGGAATAACAACCTCCCTATTTCTAGCCTAATAGGTGACATGTTAGATAGTCATTGGTCCCAACCTATTAGCTAGACCACTATTAGGCACATGTACTACCCAATGATCTATTACCTATTGTATTAAGCTTTGCACACTTAGAACTCCTATGCATTATAAACGCAATGACCTTGGTACATGTCATGCTCCCATTCAAAACAATCAGTGGCCCTATCAACCACCTCTGGCTTCCAAGGACCATTAGATCAAATTTCATCTAATAGTCCTTCAAAAAATTCTCCAAAAGTTTGCAAGGCTCTCTTTACGATTACAAGAACCAAAGAATCCTCCACATCATCCAACGACTAATGTATTGCCTACATAGAGTTAAACAAACAATTTGGCACCCAAATATCCCATGAGCTCTAACACCCTTTGAACCTCTACAAGCTGTGATATCATTTTTGCCTAACAATCTTTGAAAACCCTCATATATCATGAGCTCTGCTATTTATTATATATAGGTTATCACTATGTTGGCCTCTTAAAATATATTGATATCATGGTCATTTCTCATTGTTCTCTTTAAAGCTCAAGCTATCAAATGATCATTGTATACAGGTTGACCATGTCCACATGGATGTTTATGCAGCCTAGCATCATAAGGAGTTGAATTAAAGGATGACACATATCTACATGATGTTTATACAGCCTAGCATCATAGGGGATTAATTAAATGATGTAGGTGTCACCATTGGCTATGCCAATATGGTGGACCCATTCCATTATGTTGTGATGTCTTCTCTTAAGGCCAACACATATGCTCAAGGCTCAATAAGATTTGATAGTCAGTTTCTATCAGGGATAAGATTTCTTGCTGAGTATCGATTGACTAATATGATTGTAGGGACTTGATCAATACATTTAATATCAGACCTATTTATCAATAACTAATGAAATTTCAGTCCTTGGCAAAGGAAGGCGAGACACATTGGCTTTGTGAAACATTAACGGCTCTCATAGGAGGGTAATATAAAGCTATGAATGACTGGCGTAAAAAAGGAAAATGGTATATGTCAGAATGTAATAAAGTACATTTGAGTAGAATAAGGTAGTCTTGGATTAGAAAATGAAGCTGTAAAAGAGGGTTACCCTCATCCCATCTCGCGGTACTAAAGCGAGCCTTGTAAACGAACTACTGTACAAGACTTAATAGTCTCGGGCAAGACTGGAGGTTTTCTTCACTCCATTCTTTCCTACTACTGCCCGCATGAACGGAGTTTGTAAAGATTTTAATTATATTAATAAAATAAAATTTCTGGCCTCGGCCTCTTATTGATCAAAAAAAATTAATGAAATTCCATTTTTGTTAAGTTGTGTGCAGGATTATCATAATGCTGACTTGTGGCACTTCAAGGAGCCTTGTTGCCTTCTATTGAAGAGGTAGCTGAGAAATAAAAATTCCAGCCCATCCTATATGTAGAATTCAAGAAAGGTTGATTCAGCTCATGAGGCATGGCCCTCTTCCCAGCATTTAATTGGTACCTTGATTGCATATAAAGGAGGAGGCCTATTTTCTGAAGATATTGTTGCAGAGTGTTCAGTACAAAAAGATCTAGTAATATCAGAGGTGGGCCTCATGTCATCTAAGTCTTGCTATATCAGAAGAATAGTATGTAGCATTCTTAATTATTGTGAAAATCAATGGCATACTTCTATCGTAATGCATATAAATAAGTAAACCTCTTTTTTGAAGAGATTGTTGCAAAATATTTATTGCAACATGATCCTGTAATCTAAGGCTTGCTATATCTGAAGAATATTATGTAGCATGCAATCAGTGGCATACTTCTATCTTACAATCTGCCATTTATAAATCCCTTCTGTAGCAATCAGCTGAGGTATTTTCTTGCACCTAGAACTCTGTGTAACTAAAAATTAAACAACTTTGGTAAAGCTTATGAATTTATTATTTAATATTTTTAAAAAATTTCTATTCATTGATAGCAATTTCCTGGGTGTCTCTCTCTCTCAAACACACAAACACACACACCTTCCACCTCTTTCCTTTGGACGAATGCGACACATATCCTTCTGCTTTACTATGTGAACGGTTTAAAACCTTGATACAATGATAAAGGCTTTCCAGAACCTCAAGTTATAACTTATGTATTCTAACTAAGAAATCAAAGCTGAACAAATACATATATTGAAAAACAAAAAATCAAAGACTGAACAAATATAAATTCTTAATACCGAAGTTGCTTAAATCAGGAGCTACAAAACACTGAGCCTTTGAGAAAACCACACCCACCGATCAACCCAAAAATTAGGCAAAACTTATTGAAATTGACCATTCCCTAGTGCCGAAATGGGTAGTAAGAATACATACAGTAAAAGAAATTTCGCAGACACTTCTAATGGTCTAATCATGAATTGAGTTTTGTGCAAAAGAAAAGAAATTTGATGTTGTTTTCAATAATCTCAAAAAGATTTGTATTGTGACATTAAAATTCATAGAGATCACGGGATTGGAACGAGTGCGAACTTACAGTAAACAGCAACTCTGAGGGCTGAGAAAAACAAGAGATTCTTTTCTCAGAACATCAGTCCCACCACATTATTTGATATGAATTGGTGTGCGTTCATAATTGTATTAACAAACTCAGACTAGATAAGACCATTTTCGTCATCAAAATTCTAATAATAGATAATAATAGATAAGAGCATTTTGTGTCAACAGAAATTTTTGTTGTTTTTTCATCTTTATAATATAATATTTTTGGTTTGAATGACAACCATCACATAAAGGCTTTCCATATCCGCTCATCATGCACCGCATAAACGAAGGTTTATTTTATTTTATTTTATTTTGGAGGGAAAGCCTTTCATATATATATATATATATATATATATATATATATATATTTATTTTTATTTTTTATTTATTTATTTAGTGTAGAAGAGGTGTCTACAATATAGAGTTACCATTAAAGATCATACAAAAATATTATTGTAAAGGTGTAAGTTAATAGTAATAGTAAATATGTGTTTATAAGTATTTTCCTTTTAGAATTATTATCTAAATTTATCTATTTGATAAGTATTTTATTTTATTTTGTTTATAAGATAGTGAGGCTTTACTCAATTCATAATCTAAGAGCAAATGTAAGATGAGTTTTACTAAATTTAGATTGGCATAAGTTGAATTTTGACAATATTACTAAAGGTAATTGATTGTCTTCGAGTAGTATGCATTATTTAAGATCATAAAGGAGAAATGGAGCCTCTGTCGCAATGAAATTGTCAATGGATAAACAATGAAGTTAAAAAACTAACCCTATTACTTGGACTTCTAACATGTATAATGTTAGACCTTATGAAGATCCATAATGAAGATGTTTCCTAATAAAAATAAATTCTTTAAGGAAGCACTCAACCACTTGCTCGAAGATTGAGAATTATCCTAGTGAAATGTTGGTTGATTCTTAATTCATTGGAGTTTTGCAAGGTCTCTTGTGTATTTTGAGAGGCAAATGTTGAAGTTGAGAGATTTGTGACCTTGATCATTAATATGTCACATAGGTGTGTCATCAGTAGCTTAATAAGGGATGCATGGGAATCATTACAATCAAAAGGTTCAATGTTCTCACACACTCAAAGCTAAAGACTTCAATTATAGGTGCACACAAGGCTTTTTAGATGGCTCACTTGTGTCTAGTGACAAATGGTGTGGGAGGATCTCCACTTAAATGAATACAATCATATTAAATAAAGTGTTCAATGTACTTCATGTGGTTTCATCAACCATATCTTTGGGAAAGATGGAAGGATACTTATGGACAAGGAAATTTTCCACCCTTGAGATTGATGGAATTCCAAGGAGCAAATCAGCCCTTGCACCACCTCACTAAATTAGCAATCTGGTGAGCAAGGGTAATCAATTAATTGACTAAGATTAAGCTAAGTGTGAATACAAGATAAAGTAAAACAAGAACAAATATATGCTTTGGAATGATAAAAATATTCTAACTACCAAAAAGGAAAGAGCAGCTGATTTGGACTAGCCAGTGAAAATTGCTAACTCACAATCTCAGACAATAGCATGAGTCTAGGATTATAGTGTGGATCTAGGATGTTAGTGTGCCGCATGTGTGTCCCATACAAATAGGATACGAAGATTCAACTAGAATAGTACAAGACTACTAAATATGCTAACATAATTAAAAAGCACAAATTGTATAAATAATAAAATAAGACAAATATGCTAAACAAAGAATCTAGAAGGAACAAAACCTTACAAATAGAGGTTGAAGAATCCCAAGTTAGCTATGTCATCTCCTCCTTCAAACCTACATACAAACGATAAGGAAAGTGTTGGGTTGTTTTTTTTAGAAGCCTAATGAAGTTAGGCCCCCATTTTGGTGTTTTCACCTCCACAAATGACCAAGATACAATAGATTTGATGATAGGTAAATTGATAATAACACAATAGAAAATGGTAAGAGCTAATATGCTAAATTGAATAAAAATAGAGTAAGAATGAGATTACTTCCCTTTGAAGCTATAAAGTTGGAGCTTGATGGGTTGAAGGCGAGAACAAGCTTGTGTGTGTGAAGGAGTGTTGAAGCAACGATGCAATGATAGCAATAAGCTAGAAAGATTGTCTATAATGGCTAAATGAAAGCTTAAGAGAGTGGTTGAAAGTGCTAAGAGTGATTTGAATGACTGAAAATGTGCCAAGAGAGGGAAAATGGGGCAAAACAAAGGACTTTAAACATGTCCAATGGATTCCCTATGTTGATGGACTGTCCAAGGAGGTGTTAAACTACCAAAAATAATAAGTGTAATGTCCCAATGACCACCTTTAGTGTAAAGATTGTTAGATTAGGTGAAAAACTAATCTCCCAAGAACACCTACATGCATAACCCTGTCACATGGAAGAAGCAAAGAACAGAAAGCAAGAAAATCATGGAGGCCAAAAAGCCAGAGACATTATATGCACATTCAAAATAACAATATCTATTATGAACAATGCATTGAGTTACACAAAAATACAAAGATGGAATCCTTATAAAAAGATACCGAAACCCTAAAGAATAATAAGATGCCTAAGTCTAACTTAAGTGTAGAGAATAATAGACTAATAATTAAATTAATTAATTATTAGCTATAATATGACTACTCTAAAACCCCCCCTTAAGTGTAACTTAGGGAGAAGCTAAATAACTAAGGACTAAAAGATGCATGAAAACAAAAATGCATGAAAGAGCAATGGGTCCCAGCAACAAGGCCTAATCAGGTACCCAGATACAAGAAAAAAGAAAGAGCATGTAAAGCATCTCCAAAGCATGAAGCTGTAAACACTATCAGAAGTAACTGTTGGAACCCCCACTGAAATAGTGCATGACCAGGTAGAGAAGATAAAGTTTGAAGAGCTGATCAATCAAAGAGGTGACCTCCAAAAGTAGGAATGAATGAGTGTCTATATAGTAGATGAACCATCTCACCAAAATGCATAGGTGCCTAGCCACTGCATCCGCCTAGTACATAGGAACAAAAACTGAATATGTAGATCACTCAACCGAACCAAGGAAGCAATAGAGCCAACAAGTGAACCCCCCCCTCCATAATGTTGAACAGGGAGAGGGGTGACAGGAACATTGAAATGCAATGCCAGAAACATCTGCAAGAAGAAGAATAAGGAACACCAACAATGCAACAGAAATACAAGCACAGAATAAAGGGTGGTGTCACCGACACACAGCATGGGCTAATGTCATGGAAGGTACGCTCACTTGACAAAGGTGGATGAGCACAAAAGGAAAAACATCATAACCCCCTATGGCACTTTATAACTGAGTGCGAGTACAAACAAACACAAGGTGATCAAGATCCCAAATATGCAAAAGCAGGCACTTTATCTTAGTACATTTATAGAAAAGAAATGCTACGGAAGAGAAGCATACAATGCTCAGAAAGCCAGAAAGAAGAGTGTGTCAGAAGAACAGAAGAAGAGATCCCAGGACCTGTAGAACCCAAGTAATCCGCCAGAGTGCGAAAGTGCAAAACTCGGAGGAGAAAGAACCTGGAGTAGAATCTGGATAAAAGACCCCTGTAATTGAATAACTCACTGAACCAGCTTTCTGACGATATCTGGTGAGCCCAAAAATGAGTCCGAAGGAGCGAGATATGGCTCCTGGAAGGCAAAAACAAACATCACACTTTGACAAAAAAAACACTATCAAAAAAGTAGATCCAAAAAATCTAACCTCCATAACCGGAAAGAGCTCAGAAAGAGCTTTTCGACGTTGTAAAGAAGTCCGAAAAAGACCTTTGTATGCTCCAAATAGAGCAAAAATAGTGTCAGGGGGTCAGAAAGGCTCAAAAAAAAATGTTTAAAGCCCCTAGGGTTGAAAAACAAATGGCCCTTGGGCGCATGGCGCGTGCAGGGGGCTAAATTCGGAGCACCCAGTCACCATATGACCACCACTAGGCAAAAATAAGCCGGCGGGGGTTAAAAAGCCCGTCGGGCAGTGCGGATGGGGACGGGGCCGATGCAGCGGAGGGCCGGTGGAGCGGTGGGTGCAGTAAAGGGCTGGCGCAGCAGAGCCGGGGAGTGGAGGCGGAGCCGCCAGTGGCGGGGGTAGGAGGAGCTGGCGGAGGCACAGCCGGCGGGGGCCAAGCACTGGCCGACGGCGGTGGAGCGTCGATGGTGCCAAATGATTTACATTGCATGCATTTTTTTGAATGCAAAAAATAATGAAAATAATTGATTCTTTTTTAATTTTTCTCAGTTTTCGTGCCTATACGATACTGGAAACCAAAAAAATTTTGCCTCAAAGCCACGTTGTCCAAAATGGACAAATTTTATATGGTTTATGGGGTTTCTGGGTGCTCTAAGCTCGATGGAGATGTCCGTTTGAGCCCAAAGTGACCAGAAACAAAGCCCCCCTCTAAATCCACATAAAAAGCTCTAAAAACCTTGAAAACCTCCTGCTTTTGAATCACTTCAACAAAACATGAATAGCGAGTAGCAAGATGGCTCTGATACCATGTTAGATTAGGTGAAAAACTAATCTCCCAAGAACACTTGCATGCATAACCCTGTCACATGGAAGAAGCAAAGAACAGAAAGCAAGAAAATCATGGAGGCCAAAAAGCCAGAGACATCATATGCACATTCAAAAGAACAATATCTATTATGAACAATGCATTGAGTTACACAAAAATACAAAGAGTGAATCCTTATAAAAGGATACCGAAACCCTAAAGGAGAAAACCCTAAAGAATAATAAGATGCCTAAGTCTAACTTAAGTGTAGAGAATAATAGACTAATAATTAAATAAATAAATTATTAGCTATAATATGACTACTCTAACAAAGATTTGTGGTAGGAATGCACACTAAATAACATGTCATGAGCCAAATAGGTGTGTGATCAAGAATCCAAACAATGGAGATGACAAGGCAAGAATGATGATATGGAGGCCTATGTAGAATTTTGATTTTTGGCTAAAGAAGAGGCATTGTGCAATGAAGAATTACACAGGGTGTAATTTATGACATTACATTTATCCCTCCACTTTATCGAGCACATATCATTAATGGAATATGAGCTAAAGTAGAGAAAGAAAAACTTACCTGAGACATGAAGGGGAAGAAAAGTCTTCTATCCACATGGAGTTACCCTCACGAAAAAGACCTAAACCTTTGTAAGATCACATAATAACATGTAAGTTGTAGACAAACATGTTGGATGAAAATAGATGATGGCAATTAGATAAAGATTGCAAGATAGTGATCACTGAGAAATTACGCCAATATGAATAGAAAGTTGTGTTATGGTAGATAACCATACAATAGGGAAAAAATTTATTGTGTCAATACAAGTAGTAAAGGCTAGATAGTTGTATGATAGGGTAACTTTAGATCACGTCAATAGGAGTAGAAAAGACTAGATAGTTATTCAATAGGGTGAGAGATTTTGATAGTGTCAGTATGGGTAGCAATGCTAGATGACTAGACAATAAGGCAAAAGATTTATACCACTATGGGTAGCATTGTTGGATGGTTGTACGATAGGGATAAAGACTTTGATAGGTGGGTTGGTTCCCACAGAAATAGATACAATAGAATAAAAAAATTTAAATTTTCAAAAAATGTAATTGATATAGAGATAATAGCCCCCCTTAGAATAGAATGGGTTACACAAAGGGGAACATGATGCATTCTAAGGAGATAAAAAGATATTGTGGCATGTCAACAAAGCTAGATGTTTCCATGGAATGTTACCTCGCAATAGGTGACACGTGATATCCACAACATCAAACTGCCATATGGATATTTCATCATCATGCCAAAGTTTTTAGATCATAAGAAGAGAACATGAAGGCAAAGAAAAAAAATATTAGTTCACATAGAAGAAATCCTAAATGCCACTAACACTTTGCATCATAATTGAATGTTGAAAATCAAGATACACCAGATAGAAGATCAAGATAATGTGTATAATAAGTGTATGATAGATAACCCTCTATTTCCAAGTACCAACAAAGTAGCTTGGGAACACAAACAAGCATGTTCTAATCTACAGATGAAGAAGCGAGAACTATCTCAAAGATCCTCCACGAATAGATCATTTTCCTCCCAATCTTGATCATATGGGGAGGGAGGTCAAGAATAAAGAGGTATTTCCCATCAAAAGAGAGGGGCAAGGTGGTTCCATCTAGATATGCTAGCGTAAATTCATTTCACCTATGGACTTGATGGATTTTTCTTTCCACAAATAATCAAACTTTTCATGGGTTCTTTTCGGTTCCCTTCTTTTATCCCACAACAAGACCAAGTGTCCTTCCATGAAAATTCAAGCTCTAGATTTCTTATCAAAGATATTTTTTACTCTTGCATGATGTAGAGAGATTATATCCACCATAACATCTCTTGGCTCTTCAATTTTGGTTAAGGACAAAATCCACCTCTCTAAGGAATCTTGAAATTCCTCATCTTCTATTGTAGTTTGTAAGTTGGAGGCAACCAATTCCAATGGCAATGCTAAAGAAGTCTCCATCCCATAAACTAATCAAAAGGGTACATATCAATGTCTCTCTTCGTGGTTTCTTTGTCTTCTCATAAGGCCCCATAAAGCTTCTTGTGCCAATTTATTTGATTTTCAACAACTCATTTGCTCATTATTGTCACTAAATTCTTATTTTGAGATTACGTCTACGCATTCCCTTAAGGATAATAATATGATTAGTGAGCCAAAATAATTCCATTTTCATAATATAAAATTTTCACTTCTAATGAATAAAAATTAGTGGTATTATTGGTTACTAATTCCAAAGGAACTCCAAAATGCACCAAAATGTTTTCCTTGATGAAATCACAAACCACTTTTTAACTAGTGCCTTTTACTGGGATGGCCTATACTTATTTTATGAAAGAATCCCTTATTGTCATAATTGTGTATGACTTGCACTAGAAGAAGGGTTGATTGGCCCTATGAAATCTAGGTCGCATTTTTGAAAAGGTTCCTTAATCACCACCAGTCTTAATGGGATTTCAACTAGTTGTTATCTTCTAGTGAATTATTTACATTTCTCACTTTCGGACACCCATTGACACATGTCCTTAAACATTCCTAGCTAGTAATAACAGTGCCTCAGGATCTTAAAATTTGTAATAGTAAACAAGTAATGACTTCCATAATCTTCTTTAAATGAAAGACCTTCAAAAGTTCTTGTTGTCGATCTTTATTGACACACTTTGAAACGTCACATCAAGAGAAATTTTACATAAAGTATCATTCCATATTACATGCTTTCTTTCAAATTTAAGTTCCTTTTTTCTCTTCTAGTAAGACACTTCCCGTAGGTGAGATAGAAGGCAATATTATAAAACCATGGGTCTTGCAGACTTACCAATAGCACTCGGGGAACCTCTTCTTTTATTACAATATCATTGTTTTCTATTAACTTGCACAATCCAGAGTCTCTAACCAACTTAGTTGGCTGATTTCAACATCATACTCCTATACTTTAGCCACTCATGTGCCTCTCTCGTTATAGCCAACTTCTTACAAAGTAAAGACACTTTTGATGCTGAGTCTAGCACAAAAACAATGGTATGTGAATGCAAAATGTAGAACATGAATTTTTTTAGTGCCTTGACTACTATGAAGGCATGTTTCTCTATTTGGGAATACTTCAATTTTTATTTCTTTATAAGGGTGCTCATGAAGGTGATGGGCGCTTCTATCTTCTCTTAATTTTTTGTAAAAGAATGATGGAGATAGTGTATTCTAAAGCATGACAATAGATAATGAGATCTTTGTTAAATTTGGGTCTAGCAATACAGGGGCATGAGTGATAACTTTTTTAATATCTGAAAAGGGTTTCTAACCCCATTTGATCCACTTGAAACCTTATATTTCCTTCATCATCTTTATTATACAATTGGTGATTTTTGAAAAATAAGTAACAAACCTTCTCAAGAAATTCACTTGACCAATGAAAGACTTGTAGTCTATCCTACTAGATGGAAAATAGAGTTTTTAAATAGCTCTTACTCATTCAAGATCAATCTTAATACCTTATTTTAAGACAAAGTGAATAAGAAGCTTGTCATCTATAAAAAAAGAACACATATTTATTTGGATTTAAGGAGATTTTACATTCCCTACATCTTTGTGAAATTGCTTCTAAATCATGAAGATGGCCCTTTCTCTTTTTAGAGAACATAATTAATCATCTAAGTACATATGATAATGATGTTTTTGGTTGGTTCACCAAAATATAGATACATGGATCACTGAAAAGTATCCCCTAGACTGATAAGACCAAATGATATATAATTGTATGTGAATGTACCCAAGGCATAACAAAGGCCATCTTATCTTGACTACTCTTGTTCCCCTCAATTTAGTTATAACCTGATAATTCCTCAAACATTGACATCGTCTTCGAACCAGCAACAATTTGCAACACATGATCGATATAACATTCCTAAAATCCACACATATCCTTATCTCTCCATTTTTCTTTTACACTAGGATAATATATGCAACCCAGGTAGAATGGAAGATGGGGTAAATGATCCTGGATTTAAGCATGTTATCAATCTCCTTGAAAATAACATCAATAATTTTTAGATTATAATTCCTCATTTTTTGTTTAGAAGGGTTAGTTCCTAGTTTGAGAGGGATATGGTGCTAAAACTACTCATTCATCAATTTCTTTAGATCATCATAACATTGGGAAAACACATCTTTATATTTGATTTGAATTTAATCAGTTTGTCCTTTTTTTAGGTGTACTACATTTACCGATATGTATACCAACTTTGGGTTATCTGGGCTTCCAAAATTTATATTTTCATGCTCACTAGAGGTATCAATAGCTTCGTCCATTTTATTTTTGATGTATCCATCATGTCTATCAAACAATATTTTGAGTGTAACTAGACCCTTAGTGATCGTGTTGCTTTTAAGTTGTATTAAGCCTTCTTTGAGCTCCTTTTTTATTTGGGTAGAAATCTTTATAAACATACTTGCTACCCTCAAAGAAGGTTTCCATGAATTCTATTGTATTTTCAATGTAGGTTCTGATTCATATGTCATTCTCAAAAAATTTCCATGATTCCATATTATCAATCACATTTGGTTGATAAACAATTTCAATTTTATAAGAGTCTATCTTGAATTTTGGGTGAGGAAGTAGTAGAGATGTTGACACAACCAATGAATCTATTAAAGAGTTATGCACCCTAGGAATTGCTTCAATGGAGAAGGCATTCAAGAATTCGACCTCATCTCAAACTCAATTTTGATAGTGTCTTAATCTTTTATTATTAATAGCATGTACCCCTCACTTTCTTAACGATCAGGTCAACATCACCTCTTGTTATTAATATTTTGATGCTTTTCCCTTCAGATACAACTATTCCCAGAAGTAATGCTTCATATTCAGTGGTATTTTTGGTATTCTTGAATTCTATTTTATAAGAAAAGGAAAATTTCTCTCCATTTGGTGAAACCAACACAACTCCTGCACTAGAACCATAAGATGAACAACTAGCATGAATTTTAGAATCTATAATTCTAATTAAATATCATGGGTTTGAGTGATCCCTCAACTAGTGTATTTTTAGAAAATAACATATAATTCTTGAGTTCCATTTCTTCAAGAGAATTTGAGACCTAAGATCATATAATTTTAAAATAATGAATTTGGCTTTAGGTTTTGGTTCTAATTGGACTCTTCCCCAATAGAATAAGAGCATGTGAACAATCCATTTGGATTTCACCTCCCAAAAATTTGTAAAAGCTCATGATCATTAGCATGTCATATATGGAAAGAGAATTAGTGAGCATAATAGTTAATTTGATCCTCTTCCCAGGATGAGCACCTAGTGATACTTGTGTATCTTTGATCTAACATATAAAGGGAATTTTCTTGGAATCCATGGAGCAACATCTACTAAAGGTTTTGGTTAAAAAGAGTCCTAAGTATTTGGCCACAAATGTAGGAATTACATTATTAGATGTTCTAGAGTTAATTATACAATTGTTAATCCTATGATAATTAATGAAGAGAGACGTGTAGAAATGTATTAGCTTGATATTTGATTAAGTAGGGGTATGATGTTTATTTTTTGATGAAAATATAGAGGTTGGAATATCGAAATTGGTGAGTTTATCTTCACATAGGTTAGCTTTGGTAGTTTTTTATTTGACATACTTAACTAACTTATCTAACTCATTGGGATTCATCTTTAAATATTCAATAGGGGAGATTTGGATCTTGGAAGACACAAAATTCAATAATATCAAAGAAGTCAGTGGTCCCACCTGTAGGTTGCAATGAAAAAACTTTAAGGACACTATTTGGAGTTTTATGTGAGGATTTATTATTTAATTATGTAGGTCTAGGCTTTTAAAATATAGACGTACCTTTTTGGTTTGATTTGCTAGCTCTTGTAAGCATGACATATGAGGACTTGTCCAGGGTGGTAAAAATATTTCCCCCTCTTTCTTAATTAGATTCATATTCCAAATAATTGATTACATGGTCATCATTGGCATTTAGAATATCACCTTCATCAACAATTGCTTTCACTATCTCATTCGTAGCAACTATTTGCATGTATCTACTCATTTTAGGGTGGGTATTACCATCATGGTTATGAGTCAGGTGGAATACACTCATATTTATTTAAATTACTCTTGGTAGAACTTTAATTTCCAACCTTTATTGGGCTAATTTCCTCTCAAATGACCTACAAAAACCACTAATTTCTTGCAAAATAGAATGTTAAGGCCAAGACGAGACCGAATCAAGCACGAAAATCCAAAAATTCAAGTGATTGGACCCTAAAAAACACTTGCTATTTTTGGTGTGATAAAACACAGACAACACCATATTATCATACGATGAAACTCAAAGATCCATGTGATAAAAGCCAAAGTTATTGCATCGTACGATAAAACCCAAAACTAAATGTGATGAACCACCTTATGCCATATTATCGTACGATAAAACTCACAACTACATGTGATGAAAAAGGTGTCGTATAATAATCTAAAGTGTAGTGGTGTGATATTTGTCACAATTTCATAAAATAGCTAAAAATAACCTACAAACAAAGGGGAAAATTTTAGATTTGTGCCCCACGGTGGGCGCAAAAAATGTGTGGTTTAAAATTGGTATTCAATCAAAATGTAACCAACACTCAATAAACCATTAACTCAAGAATTTAGCTATAAGATTTCAAATCAAATGAACAACTAAACCCTCAAAAGCGGCTTATTGCTTCCTAGTTGAAGCGAGTTTAATCCTTTATAAAATGCTCATAAGATTGGCATGAAGGATTAATGACTTGACTACTCCAAAATGAAATATTTCAAATGTGAAGGAAATGTAATACTTACGTTCACCACTGGACAATATTTGACCAAGGCACAAAGCAAAGCTAGAGTGAAGCTATGATGCAAGATTAGCAATGCTACTATCAAAGTAAACTAGAATGAAAGTACTCTAATGATGCAAGTTACTCTAGGAGATGAAATAAGATAAGAATGAAAGAGAGCCATGAGAATATGATGAAAGCAACTAAGAGATAAGAACTCAAAAAATATCATAGTAACTCTAGAATTCACAAAGATGGATAAAGATTGGACTCCAAGATATAAAAGAAGTGGACCCTTAAGCCAAGGAAGAGCTTCCTTTTAAAGAAAGTGCCTCAAGAATGGAGGGTGGAGATTAAGAGGAAAAAGATGTTAGGTAGAGATAAATAGTGAGAGAGATCAATCTATGTGAGAGGATCCAAGCGTTTTGGTTAGCCAAACTTTATGGGAGAACAAGACAAAATAATAAATCCCATTTTAATTTCCATTTAATCAAGATTGAGTTGCACATTTATGTGAGAAATGTTCTCTTTTAATAAAAGTGTTAGGGATTTATATTAAAGGAAATATTTTGAAAATTAAATGATTTTCAAGCCTTTGATTTAGAAATGATTTAATTATGCAAGGGGGATTATTCAGGTTGCTTACATTATTATGTCTAGTAAATTATGCCTATGAGATTTAGAATTTTTCTTTAAGGAAAATTGATTGAATTAGGGGCTTAGGTTCTACTAGAAAAATATTAGGTGATTACAACCATCATACCAAGTTTTCCCGTACTTAAGTCAAGATTAGAAGAGCTAACAACAATTTTTTTGCAACTAAATATGCTAATGGAAACCTGTCGAGGGATGGGAAGTTGATTAATCAGGAGGTTGTGTAATACCCCTACAACCATAGCATGTCCTTGATATGTGTGTTGGAAGTTAGGGAATGTTATAGGGACTTGCATTCTTGTTTTGATAAGAGTATGATCCTTCTTGAGGTTCTTTCATAACCCATTATTTTCCAACTATAATAACTTTGCATTCTAGTTTAGAAATGATAAATCTTTTTAGGTATATTACTTCATGAGTATTCATCTACTCTTATATGTCCATGATATTTTAGGACCTAGATTTTGGGACCACCTAATAGGTCTATATGATACTATATGAGGTACTCATTATCAATTATTATGATAACCTTAGATAAATTACTTATAATGACTAAAGGGTTAATTGTGATACCCACCCTAATGATACTACTTGTTATACTTGAGACTAGACATGATTGTAATATTTTATCATTTTTGGACTGTGTGTTCCTCCTTACTAGACTTAGATGATGTTAATTTGTTATTTTATGCATTTCCTTTGAATAATATGTTCATTATCATTATCTTTTATGTTTACTTATACATGATCTTGGTTGTCTCTTTGGTTGATTATGAGATTCTTCTTGTTGAGTAATGATTCATAAATATTGCTTATATCTTTGATTATTCTTACATGTTAATTTTTCATTATCAATGATGATGATTTACCTTCTTTTCTTGCAATTACATAGTTAGGATTATCTACATGCTAATAATACTAACAAATCATGTTTTAGTATGAATATTATTTGATGTGCATGTAGGATAAGGGGAGGCAATCACAATCACTTCTACAAGAGACCTACTTGATGTTGAACTCCCCCTCCTTGTCTGCTAATATTTGTGTGTGTGTGTGTGTGTTTGTTTATTTATTTTTTTATTTTTATTTTTTTTTTTATCTTGGTGATGCAGGGTTACAAGTACCAAGTATCGACTCCACCTAGATACACAGGTCCGAACATGCCTTTAAAATCCTTAAAATTTGTATTTGTGGAGGTAGTGCCAAGGTCCCCACAAGTAACTCCTTTTGTCATAGGTTTTCTATTTAGGTGGACTGGTTGACTTGTTTTTAATTTCTTGGACTTGGTGATTTTACACTTTCATTCTTTTGGTTGTATGATTTATTTGATCATTTCATTTATTTCTCCTCCTTGGGCTAGTTCTCAGATTATCTTTGCTATGTTATGTTTCAGGGATTCTCGATTTGTCAGGAGTTTGGCTTGACTTGCCTTGTTGACTATGGTTGACCTTGTTTGATCTTGTGGTTTTCTCGATGTGTTTTATAGTTGAGTGTTATGGCCTCTATGGATGATTAGATTTACTTTGAGGCATGTGATTTTATTATATCTGAGTGTTATATATTATAGTAAGTATAAATATATAATAATATTAATGTTGCGATCTATTACTCCCTAATAACATAGATTATAATGTTTGGTATTTGACATATATATATATATGGGTGCATACATGCATACATAGATACACACACACACACACACACACACACACAGATATGTATATATATATATATATATATATATATATATATATATATATATATATATATATATATATATATATATATATATATATATATATATATATATATATATATATATATATATATATATATATATATATATATTACATGTGATTAAATTTGCATGACTATGGATATCAGATATAGTGTATATTTGGAACTAAGGTAAAGTATAGTATTGTTAATAATTAAATATTACTTAATGTGATGTATGTTATTCTTAATTACTAATTATTAATAATATGAATAGGTTAGATATTTGCCACATATTATAAATATGTGTATTAATGATTATAAAAGCATTGATTATAGTTATATTTATGTACTTTATAGTTGTGAGTTTATAATTATATTGAGTTATTTAATTAATTTCTTTTAGTTAAGAGTTAGTTGTGGGTTGGTTACCTTTGGGAAATTTATTTATATGGATTCTATTTCACATTTGAGGGGAGAGGGGATGAAAATTTTAGGAGAGTTTGGTTTTACATTTTATGGAGATTTTTGGAGAAAAAATATGATTTGTGAGGGAGGATTTGTGAGCATAATTCTTTAAGGATTTATAAGTTTCTTTGTTTTGAGGAGAGAGTCATGTATGAGAGTTTCAAGGGTTGAGAGAGGGATTTTTTATTGTGTAATTGGTTATTCTTCTTGCATGAAGATCTCTAAAAGCATAGAGGATTTGAATGATGCATCTCAAGTTGGATTGTCTTCCTCTCTTTGTCTCCTTCCTCCTTCAGTTGAATCTTTGTAGGACTTGAGGTATGTATTGAATTTATTGATTGTATTATTTATCTGATAAAATAAAGATCTATTTATATGTTATCATGATGTATGATATCTATAATTTACATTCCCAAGGGTTATTTAAAATTTTGAGTTCTTTTTTGTGAAAATTGTCACATGTTTTCCTAAGGTTTTTAGCAACCTATTTTTGGAGATTTGTTATTTGAATAATCTAAATTGAGTCCAAGGTTCCTCTTTTTTGATGATATGGAAGGTAAATTTGGATATCTCAAATGGGTATCTCTCGTATTTCCTTTTTAGGGTTTAATTAATTCCCTATTATAGACATTTTGTTAGACTATTCTTGTCCATTCTCGGTTCCAGGTTTTCTATCAAATGTATGCGTATGGTGCAGGATAGTATGATCATGTAAAAATATGAATTTGATATCATAGATGGTACTCTGTGTTATATTTCATTTTCCATTGGTTTTATGGATTTTTTTTATGTTTTATGAAAGTTACAACCATTTTAGTGAAGGCAAGTCTGAACCCTAACTAGGGTTTTCTTTATTAGAACATAAGCCATAACTTTCATTCCCACCGTTGGAGCTTAATAAAAATTTGAGGGAAAGTATATAGGCATTTTTTCTTAACTATCACTGAAGTTATTGTCTTAATTATGTATTTTGTGAAATATATGGGTTATTGTTCATCGAGGACTATTCTTTGCATTTAAACATTGTTTAGAATAAACCAATTTTGGAAGTTGTCAAGTATTAGAGGCTTGTAGGTTACCAAAGGCTTTTAGGATCTTATTTTTTATTCATTTGATCCTTTATTACATTTAATATTGTTTGTATATAATGTGTGGTGTATTTTAATGTCTCCTTATGAGTTTTGAAGGCTAGATTAGGGTTTAGGGTTGTTTGTGGACTAGGGACAACCAAAGGGTTCCTAAACCTAATCTATGCATGCTTTTATGTTATTATAGATTATGTAACTATGTTTATGAGTTACCTATGCTTTCATGATTTTATTTAAGTGTAGGGAACCTAGGTTCTCTAGGTGAGTGGCACACCATAGGTGCTAGAACCCAAAAGTGGTCACTAGGGGATCCTATGAAGTAGGAGACTAGGGCCCAGAATAGGTTGGTTCATGTGAGTGAGTTGGTAATCAAGTGGAAACAATAATAAAATTAGCTGGGAAATGAGGGATTTTGACTTTCATATTAAACAAGATAAAAAGGTTTTTCTTAAGGCTGCATATGTTCTGTTGTAGTACCAAGGTCATGTGCAACCATGGAGAAGGCCTGAGTGCACCTAGTAGACCATGATCGCTAGGCTGGATCACGATAAGAAGGGCTATGTGATGAAACTCACCTATTCAGTACCCTATAATCCCTCACTCTTGATATTGTTGTCTCTGGTAGTCCTTTTTCTTGTGTTATGTTTTCTCTACCTTGTTGTGCTATGTTTTGGGAAGGGAATCTTCATGGCCTTAGGTATGCCTTTTTTCTTGTGTGGATCTTGGTTCTATCTCCTAGCTCGAGGGAGTGGACCTTTGTGATTCTACTTGGTTGGGTGGAAAATGTTATCGATGTATTGTTCATGGTTCCATTGATGATTTTCTTATGTTCCATTCTTCACTATAGTTGAAAAACTTTCTATTGTATCATGTACTTCATAATGATGTAATACAAATGTATTGATCTGATGAGAGCACCTGAAAGGGGACTCGATATTTTATGTAAATTGTATAAAGAAATGAAAGGAAATGTAAGAGAAAGGGGCATCTCTAGGTGAAAAGAAAGGGAAGGGTGAACATGTTGTATTATCTTAGAGCATTTAAAGATGTGGTTTCAATAATGATATTTCTCTAAAGTATTTCTTTATGTTTATGAATAAAAGGAAATTCACCTAGGAATAGTTATGCTATGATGTATCCAAGTGAATGATAGAAAGGAAAGAATATCTCATATTTTAATTTAATGTTCAAAGGAAGTATTATGAATTATAACTTATGGAAATTAGACTTGTACTCAATGGGTAGCTATGATACAATGGATGGAGACACTAACTTGACTGTATTGATTAGTGACTAGTTTATGTTTACTTAATGCATTTAAAATAAGTGTAGAGTAATAAGACAATAGATACCCTAATGAATTTTTATATCTACCTTAATGTCTAAATAAAACTAATATTAAGCATAGACTAGTAGAGGTTATGAATTTGATGATTAGTTTTGAAGTAATGTCTTGAGTTGATAATTCAAATAATGATAATTGATTAACTTACATTTAACTGAGATATAAACTAACAAATCTCACAATTCAATGTATATCTTAATGGATGTAAATATGTTTGATGATGTTTCTTTAGTAGCAATGTTAGGGAACCTACGAGGAATTAGGTTGGTTAGTAATCTCAAATTTGAGTTTTGTAAACAAGTGTTTGTTTATGTATTAGAAATGATGCATATCTCATTAGTGAAAAGAAAAAGAAAAATTAACTGCACTTTTAGAAGTTAGATGGATTGTTCTTTGGGGCTCCCTGATAGGGCATTACATATGGTATTAAATCCCTAAGTTGCCACACTGGGAACTATGGGACTCGTAGTTGGCCTATACATAACACTTAGTATTTTGTGTTGCTTCCTTTTGATGTTATCGTTATGTTATAAAACATGAATCCTAGAAAAAGAAAGGAATCTCAAATCCATCACCAGGCCAAGCCTCAAAATCCAAATAAGGTCTCCAGATCAGAATAGTGCAGTCATCAAGAACACGTCACCAATACTCTAGTTTTCCTAGGTGGGGTTTCATCAGTAATCCAAAATATAAATATATATAAGGCTCTCCCTCCTCTCGGTGCCTGTCTACAAGTGGACGTGTCACAGGAATGTGCTCCCATACCCATATCTATAAAATAAAAATACCAACAGTCACACCACAACTCCCCTTGTATGAAACCTCGTGAAGCTCTCGGTACAAGTGAGATAAGATACAAGTGCCCTAGGAAAATCAATGAGGTTGTCTCAATAAATCCTCTAGTAGTTTGGCCCAACCACACTTAAACCCATGCATACCTTTGTCTGGCGTCAATATCCCTCTAATGAGACCAACTAGTACTGAGGGAAATATAGCATATGCAACATCCATGTAATCTCATGAAATGTGTCTTTGGCTAATAGAATGATCACCAAAGATACATTGAGAAGAAGCTACACTATCTCAGAGATCTTGATCAAAGTATACTAACTCTCCAACAACAGGAATTTGTAATATACACCACACATCCTTTGGTGTGACTGTGATCTCTTTAGTGGGTATGTGAAAGGTATTATGCTATGAATACTATTGTTTTGCCAAAGCAATGAGTAACCCTCCATTCAATTGAATCTCAAGAAAATCCAAAAGTTGAAATAAGCCACATTAACGAATGACACGAAGCTCCTCATCTATAAAGGCCAGGATCTGACCTAGCACTTGAGGACATGGACCTTTGAATTGCACAACTTTGAATTGAGTCTGCAAGGAATCAAATGAGAAAAGCATCAATTAATTAGATTATAGAGATTAAGTAAACTAAGTACAAAATCAAATTGAAGTATAAAATGATCACAAACAGACAGTTAAAGCAAACAAACTGCCAACTATCTCCAAAAATGACTAAATACAGTCAATGTACGACTAAGAAATAGAGTGAGACTCAAGATCAACCGAGTGCAACTCTATTTACTAAAAAATGACTCAGCATGAATGGAATGTGATCCACAGCCCAAATACGACCCTATTTTGATAGAAAATAAAGCATAAATAGGAAACGATCCAGGAAATGCTAAAAATGACCTAGAAAATTATTTGAAACAAAAATAGCATCTAGGAAACAACCCAAGGGAGATAAAACAAAATGACCCAAAATGGACAAAATATGACTCAGAAAAATGGAAAATTATAGAAAATGACTTTATGTTGACAGAATGCAACTCTTAATTGAAATGCAAATATAAAGTACAAAAATGCATGAACTTTAATAAAATTTGCATAGAAAAATCCAGAAAGATGATCAACATACCGAAGGTCCGTAGGTTGCTAGATGCTGGTGTCATTAGGCAAGCTCGAACTTGTGTTTCTCCAAGGGAATCGTCATTACCACAATCAGAGCTCAAAATAGTCACAAGAAGTAAAATGTGAAATAGTAAATGAAAATGAAATTACCTTTTTCACTCACTTTTACCCTAATTTTGGGAAGGCAATTAAGTGGCATGAGATATGGCTCAACTCTACTCAATCGAGATAAGTAATTGAGACCAAAATTGAATAATGGAGTTTAGTGATAACAACCAACTGGGGCAAACATGTCAATAAAATGTTGGTGAGCTTTGGTCAAACAAAGTCATAACAAGCTAACAAACTTACATAATTGAAATAACAACAATCAAAAAGGCATTTTGCATCATAGGTTACTTGATCAAGCTCTATCAAAGGTTGGTTCAAGATAGTCAAGGATAAGTCAAAATTGGTCAAAGAAAGCTCCAATCATTATTCAATCAATTTGAAGCGGTATTCTATTAATCCAAGTCACTTTGTAATTATTTTTCAATAATTTCTCAACATCCTAATCATTTGGCAACAAGGATTTATCATTTTTTAAGTTTGGTTTCGCTCCCAAGGGGGAATAATCATAATAGAAATCAATTATCAAATCAAATTAATCATTGAATCTAATCAAATTTTAACACTAGGGACATGTCATTTTCCTTCCATCAAGTTGGGACTATTGGATAATTGAATTCATAAGGAATCATATTAAGTTGATTATTTGTGTCTAATCAAATCATCTTGCAGATATTAATCAGTTTCATCACATTGAATCAGACTAATTATTCTATTAATATCAAGCATCATTGCTTTCAATATCTTTTTTGACATTGATCAATTTCATCACTTCAAATCAAATTGATTATTTTTCATCATCGCGATCTTTCAGATGTTCAATTTCATCACTCCAAATCAAATTGAATATTCTAGTTAGCTCGTATTGATCTTCAGAGTCGGTATGGTCGGTTCTTGTCCAATCAAGTTCAGAATAGATAGCTACACATATTCAATCAAATTAAATTTTGTTAAATCAAGCTTATAATTCTCAATCATCAAATAAAGAATAGTTTCATCACTTCATATCAAACTATTCTCTAAGTCAATCTATTCTTTGAATCAACATGTTGCTCGCACATCGATTCAAAGAGGAGAAAATGTAATCACCCTAAATTGGGATTGTTTAACTAAAGGCCCCATTTTCCCTAATTCAAGACCATTCCCTTAATTATGTTATTTCAATTACTTGATTACTAGCATAATTCATCAAAATCATCATAATCCTTAAATCAAGCATCAAACATAATTAATTAATCAAATACCTTATAAATTATCTTTAGCAATAATCAATCCCATTAAATACATGGCTAAGGTAATTAATTAAAACAAATTAAATAAAATCTCCTAATTCTAATTCATCACTAGAGAATGAATCATTTCTAATTGAACCAATGGGAGCTAATCACATGGATCACTCACATGGATCAACTGAGAGTAAATAACAACCCTTCATCTTGGATCAATCTCAGCCATCAAATTTGAATTCAAGTCAATTTCACTCCAATTCTCACAATTGGAAATCTATAAGTAAACACCTAATCAAGGCATTTGATATAGATCTACCTTTTATGTAATTACATGTTGTTCAATTTAATTTAGTCTTCTTATCATAGTAATTGCATAATTCCTAGCTTCACTTTCATTAATCTAGTTCATTGCGATTCATTCATCTTAATTGCATTCATGTAGATGCATTCTAGTTTGAATCTTCTTTTTTTGTGATTGTCTATTCAATTGGATTAAATAGTAATTCTAAGATAAATTTACTAATCAATTGGATCTTCACAACTAGGAAGCAATGAGATGCTCTTCATAGGTTATTTTCTTTATTCTATTGATTTTGAATACTAACCTTAAAAATAATGTCTCATTGAAATGTTTGTGCTTGCAGGAACAAGTCCACAACTTCACACAAACATCGGGTAATTACTCAATTAAAATTGGCTATCATCTTATAGATATTCAAGAAGAGGATACCTTTACAGAAAATAAATTATGTTGGCATCATGATTTTTTACCTAAAGCAAGAACTTTTGCATGGTTAGCAGTGTGGGGTGGGATTCTTACTGGAGAGAGAAGGAAAAGATTGGGGTTTATGGGGCCCTCTAGATGTGTTAAATGTGAAGGAGTAGAGGAAAATGTGGATCATCTTTTAGTTCAATGTAGGGTAGAAAATGAGTGTTTGGATAATCTTCAGAGGAAGTTGGGATGGTATGGGCCTAGGGAGAACACAGGTAGGGGTGTCTTTGAAGGCTATCCAATGATGAAAGGGAAGTCAATGCTCTCAAGCATATGGATTGTGATTCCTTCTATTGTAGTGTGGGAGATTTGGAAGGAAATAAATAGATGCATCTTTATGAATAAGAATGATCCAATGGAGATACTACAATGGTGAATTAATCACATGATTGAGGAGGTGATGGGGGTTGTAGAACACAAAAACAAAATCTTCTCATTCCCTATACAAAGCATGATAGCTTTATTCAAAAGGAATGGATAGGGGTTAAGATTAGATATGATATGGGTAATTTGATTGTCAAAAGGATAAAATCTAAAGGGGGGAAGGTGGAGTAGAAAAAACTAGAGGAATGATGGTTTGAAGTGAATTTTGATGGTGTGGCAGGGGAGAATCCAAGGCCATCTAGGGTAGGGGCTATCATTAGGGATTGTAATAGAAATATGGTGGCAATAGAAGTTAATTGTTTGGAGGAAGGGACTAATAACATCACTGAGGTAAAGGCAACATTGATAGTTGTAGGTTTGGAGAGAAGTGTAGGCATCTGTAAAATTCATCTAGAAGGAGATTCATTGTTAATCACCCAAGCAATATCCAAATTAACAACAAATGCTTGGTATCTTTAGAATTCCATGTGGTCCATTAACAAAGAATTGGGAATGTTTGATAGTTTTAAAATCACACATATTAGAAGGCAGAGAAATATTGAAGAAGATACACTTTCAAAATGGGCAATCAGGTTTGAGACTGTTAGTGATGTTAGGATTAACAAGGCAGAAATAACAATTATGTGCAAATATAACTAATATCAGAAAATAATAAACCACACAGAATAGAACACAAGACACACAGATTTAACGTGGTTCACCCAATCCCTGGGCTACGTCCACCAACAGCAAGTCCAATATTATTATTATCCAGTGATTACAACCTGATTACAATCCGTAATCCCTTACAGCCCAATTCTGCCGCAAGTACTAAAATCATACATAATGAAAATCCCTAACCCTAAGCCATATTATACAATATTTTCCTGCTTTAGGGTTAGAATGAGTTATAAGTAGTAGGGCGAGGTCGGGAGGAAAAGTGTACAGTACTTTCCTGATTAGTCACCACAAGCTAACAAGTGAATATAGAGTACATTTTTTTAAATGATATAAATAGTCCTTTTAATATTGAAGATTGTGTTTAAATTCTATGACATTAATAAATATCAAAATGATGTTATGGGGATTGGTTCTATATGTTAAACGAGGGGATTATGGCCCTATCTTTTTAGGAGGATCAGGGAAAGTTGTTATTTGGGAAATAAAGGTAGGCTCGGACTTTGGAATAAGATTTAAGTGTAATCATTAGAGGAGATGAGGGAGATTAAAATTCATTAAATAAATTAATGAAAAGATAGTTTTTTGTGTTGGATTATTTAGACATTAATGAGGAAAATGTGAAGTTGGTGAATTATGATAGCTCACATGAGCCAAGAGCCTTTAAAGTTTGGACTTCGATGGAAGATTTTAGTAAAGTGTTTGCGAATTGTTTGTAGGTTTTTTCTGAGAATATTCTACGGTTTTTTTGGTTCTTTTTTTGCAATTTTAAGTTTAGTCTGTTGGTGGAAGATTGTAATGGAGGCTACTTTGACATTCAAGACAAAAAATCAACATAAAGCTTTGTTTGGGTTGGTTGAAGACCACATATTGAAGCTTCTGCTAAAATTCCCTTCCAAAGAAGTTGTAGATACAGTCTAGAAGATGTTGGGAGTGGAGATCCAAAATGCTACTTATAGGTGGAAGATCAATATAGATATTGCAATACTTATCATCTCCTAGGGTTTAGAGTTAGGAGAAGAGGAACACATAATTAGACATGTTATAGACTTGTATTTGAACAAGA
The DNA here is from genome assembly GCA_027943335.1 of Chamaecyparis obtusa. Classification (NCBI taxonomy): domain Eukaryota; kingdom Viridiplantae; phylum Streptophyta; class Pinopsida; order Cupressales; family Cupressaceae; genus Chamaecyparis; species Chamaecyparis obtusa. The sequence goes on along the minus strand of BSBK01005512.1, from coordinate 47,963 downwards.
GCTACTGGTTGGGATTAACTCGTTGTTTGAATAGGCTTACCTTGGTCATGGAATTGACTATAGTGAGTGTTTTTCTAATATTGAGGATGCGTGGGAATAGGGTTTTGTTCCCTTTGTGCATTATCCAAAGAGAATTAATAAGGAGCAATACAAGGAGAAAATTAGAGAAGAGTGAAATAAATTAAAGAATGCCATTAAGGATTAACAAGATCTTGGTGGATATTAGCGTGCTAGGGTGCCAATGAATTTACCACGTTGGAGGTGATCTTTCAAGGTTCATCACATCAGGGTGAGGTCGTGAGATGAAAGGAACACATACATATGGTTTTTGGTTGATGATTGCAAAGGGCTTCATGTTAGAAGGAAGGTTTTTCAATGGATAATAGAAGCGGAAGGACCTGAATAGGGGATATAACCTCTGCATTTTTTGAGCCAGGCAAAATTTTTACCAAATTTAGAAGGCGCAAATCATTTTGAAAGTAATGTCAGATGGTTTTGAATATGACACCCTGCTTTTTTATTGTAATGTGTGATGGATTTGACAATGAAAGATGGTTGAGGTTTTAGATTCTATAAAGTTCTTTATATGTAATGTTTATCTCTAATAGGGATTTTTGGTAGATGAATGTACATATATGGCATGTAGGATGTGCACAAAAGTATTTGGTATATGGGAGGATTTAGAAGTTGTATTTTTTTTTGTAAATTTATATTTTATAATTAATAAAATATAATCTTTTATCGAGAGAAAATATTTTTATGATAGTGACAATATTTAACCCCATCTCTATTATCTTTGTTAGTCAAGGGAAATAACTTAGTAAATGAATGAGGTTTCCCTCCCATTAAGAAAATAGAAAAACCACTTTGTTGAAGTTAAGGCTACCTACATTGGTCTCAAACTAGCCCTCTCTAAGGGCCTTAGGAAGGTTTAGCTCAAAACTGACTCTTGAATACTGTTAATTTCTTGAAAGGGGGTCAGAAGCCTAATTGGTCTATTCAAGGCATGATCTTGGATTTTTTAAACATGTGACCAATTCTCTAGAAGAGTTCATTGCTTCCCATATCTATAGGAAACCAAGTGGTTCATTTTTCTTGCCAATGTTAGATTTGTTAATAGTTCTATGTATTGGTGGGGATCCAATGACCCCTCCTCCTTGAGGTCAAAAATTTAATTTTTCATGATGCTCAAGCTTGCTAATGGTCATCTTTATGGTAAATCACTATTTTTAGTTCTGTAGTGCATAAAATGTAACATAAAAGAATAAAGTGTAGATGATTTTCTCATGAAGAGGGTATGTGGTTTCTCACAAAACCAACAACATAATAATGGATGAAAAAGATGATATATGAAATGAGGAGAGGGCTCTCAATTTATAGATTTTTGAGAGCAAGGGATGGTTGGGATTAAAAATTGGATGAAGGGCTAGGATTGCACAAGATAAATGAGGATAAATCGGGACAGTTCATAAATCTTCATGAGTTCTTCTAAGATTTCCAAGTCAAGCAGTCCATGAAAGTATTTCACATCAACATAATCTCTTGCCAATAAATTCCAAATAGGCAAGGGATTTGACCATTCAAAATGGATGACTTTCTTGCACATGCGTGAGAAACCTTAAGGAGTGGAACAACAAAATCCAAGTGAGAGACATACATGTGTGAGCAAGTCTCAAGGAGAAAGTGGAGACAAATGCATAAGTGTTGAGTGGCTCAAGGTAAGTACACATGTGGGGAGTGGAATGTGATGAGACAAGAGTTGACTTGGGTTTTCTAATCCGTTTGATTAGGATTGTGAAAATTATTAAGGAGTAATTAGGTGGGAGATTAGGATTAATTAGTGGGCAAGTGGGTTGGTTTGAGTTAGAAGGATGGTTTAGGTTAGAGAAGTGAGGTTAGGTGAGGTTTAAAGTAAAGGGCCATGTGCTCAAATAGAATTAAATGAATTATTTAATTCCAAGTGGGAGGAAAGGGATTAATTAAGTAAACAAAGGCATTTACTTAATTAAATGAAGGGTTAAGATGCAAGTGGCCTTTTTAGGATTGTGTAAGTGACTGAGGGGAAATAGGCTAGGTTAGTTTAATTAATTTAGAATTAATTAAACTCTAGAGAAATGAGATAAGATAAAAAAATTTAAAATGTAAGTTTATTTAATCAAGGGTAGGATAAAGGCTGAATTTTAATTAAATAAATGTAAATAAATTTATTTAATTATGGATAAAGTTTAAGATAATTAAGTTATTAATTAATATTTATTTAATTGGCTAGGATAAGGGTAATTGTGTTCATGTTTGGACAAATTTTGGTATTTACATTTTGCCCCTCTTTGATGTAGCATCATGAAGCGATGTTATATCAAAGAAGAATAATACATAGTGGATAAATGGGATAAGACTTGTAGCATGATGCCCCAGTCACTGGAAGGATGAGGAAGGGTGATGAGGATGGATTAGTATGCCCCTCAAGATGATGTGTGGGTTTGGGGAACAAGGGTGTGCTCTCAAAATGGATAGGAGTGTGGAAGGAAAGTGAAAATGATATGGATAATGAAGGAAGAATAAAATAAAGTCATGTTGCAATGGTATGAGAAACCTAGATTTGTTATTGTACTAAACTCTATACACCAAGGTATGAGGAACCAAGATGAAAATATGTCAAGTACGTGATAAAAAAGGTCAAATGAAACCATATGCCTTATGACACTATGATATGGAAGACCATGATGCCTTGTGACAATAGGATGCAAAGACCATGATAAATGAAAAAAATTCTAACACATACAAGCAACAAGCAAGCATGCACAACAAACCATTTTTTTCTCCTAGTCAAGATGAAAACCAATTGATGGATTGATTGATTGAGGATGGAAAAGTGAACAATAAGAACAATGCACATCCTAAGGATTGGGAAGGATACATCCCATGATGGTGATTTGATTAAAAATGTTTAATGAATTTTTAGCTAATTTGGATCAAGATGATAAATTGATTAAAGATTGGTGTGTTAGATTACTGTAATCACCTAAAATTGGTCTGCTATAACTTGAGCCCCCCTTTTGATCAAATCATCTCTTTTCTTAGCATCATTATGCAGAGCAACCCTTAAAATCCCCTTTCCATAATTAAATAAAAAATCTTATATCAAGCTTATACTATGGTCTAATTTCTAGAGCTTGCATATTTATTTAATTTCTAAAACATTACTTTTAATATAAAGTTTCTACACTTTTATTAAAAGAACACATTAACATGTGTGCATACTTAATCTTGATTAATTAGAAATTAAAAGGGATTTATGTTCTCAAATGCTATTTTGTCTTATTCTACCTAACATTTCCGTTTTGCCTCTTAATCCTCACCACTCATTTCTACCTAACCTTGCATCTCCTTTTGCCTCTTCATCTCTTCCACTCATTCTTTTGCCTCTTAATCTCCACCCTTCATCCTTCAAGAAATTCCTTTAAAAGGAATCTCCTCCCTGGCTCAAGGGTACATCCTCTTGCATTCTAATCCTTAAAAAATTTATCATTTTATCTCTCTTGCATCCTAGCATTATAATTTTAATAATCTTGTTAATTTGAATTCTTAGCTCTTAGTTTCTCTCAATTCTTAGTTTAGCTTCATTTCTAGCTTAATATTGCATTACTAATCTAGCTTCTCTCTTGCATTGTTCTTCCATCTCATTCTTAGATTACTAATTGCTTGCATACATTCTTAGCTTAATCTCTCATCTTAGCTTGCATTCTTTCATTCTTAGCTTCGTTCTTGTACTTTGAATCTTCCATTTTGGAGTAGTCAAGTCACTAATGCTTCATGCCAATTTGATGGGCATCATGAGAAGGATTAAACTCACTTCAACTAGGAATCTATGATCCACTTCTTGGGATATCTTCTTCCATGGATTTCTCTCAGAGTAATGGTTTATAGAAGTGTGTCATACTTTTGATTACAAAATTACAAGTTTATATTGCATGGATTAGGATTGATTGTGAATGATTGGACTGATTTTGTGATTAATTATTTTTTTGGATTATAGGGATTTTTTATTTTTATTTATTTGTTTTGGATGAGTGGGTTGGATTTAATGTGATTGGAAGATAAATGGATTGGATTGGGTGAGATTAGTTGATAAGGTGGATTGAATAGGATGGAAAATGGATTAGACATGAGATTGAGAGGGAAGATGGATTGGATGGAATTGAATTGAAAGATGGTTTGAAAAGGATGGAAGGGGGATAAATAGGGTGGATTAGAAGATAAATGGAATTGATATGAAAGGAGTGGATGCATAGATAAAATGGATAGAATGGATTTGAACCAAGGCATGGTAAAGGAAAGGGGGATGGAGAGATTTCATGGATGGAAGATGGAGGGATGAAATTGATAGTTATGGGATATGGGGGATTAAAATATGGGGAATAGGTGGATGAGGATCCAAGAAATATGTTGAAAAGGAGTTAAATGCCCCACACTAAAGGTAGGAGAATGAAGGATGGAAACATGATGGATAAATACTATATGAGATGGATGGAAAGTGTGTAAAGGATGTTCATGGAGGAAACAAAGGCTTGTATTGTCCAAAGCATGCATGGATATTTGAGTGCCTCTATTTTCTATGAAGATCCAAGGTATGAAAGTGGAATGTGGATGGATAAGGGATATAAGATGGAAGGTATGAATAGGATAGGGAATAATGATACAGAGGATATGGATAGAATAGGAAATATGGTATGGAGGAAATGTATAGGATGATCAAGATCAAAGACATGAGAAAGGAGGATTAACTTATATAAGATTATGGATGTAGGATGGATGAAATAAATAGGATAAGGACTATGAGATATGGAGGATATGGATAGGATGTCAAGATAAAATATAGGTAAAGTGGATGGACTTATTATAGGATAATGAATAGTGGATAGATAATGAATAAGGAACATGAAGGGTGCACATGGATGGATGAAATGGATAGGATATTCAAGATCATGTTAGGAACAATGTATCACACACAACTAAGGAGGAGGGATGAATCATTTGTGTCCTTAAACTTAAACTTTTAACCAAATTACAAACTTCAACACATAGAGCTTATATATAAGCAATAAATAACAAGAGCAAATAACATTATAACATGTAACACCATTTTTTTTTCATGGAAACCTTGTTAGGGGAAAAACCATGGTGGGGATCAAACCCATGAGATATTGTAGTATTGTACTAGCATAAGAAACCTTGTTAAAGGTACAATGGGAATGCACATGCATTTAGGCTCACCACCTAGAGCTTACTGCTCAAAATGAGAAAGGACTACAACCCTTAGATTACAAAAAGGGAAACAACCCAAGGTAGACTACAATCTGCTATGGAAAATAATCCACTGAATTATGAACTAACAAATAGCATCTGATATGCCATAATAATTCCAATGAAGTATAGTTGAACAATAAATAGATTCCACTCATACCTCTACTCAACAACATTGATACAACATTTTCACACGCTATACTAATCCAAAAATATTCCACACCTATCACCTCTTATCGCACTCACAAATGATTACAACTTTATATTTAACTCATCAAATTATTCCTTATGGTCACCCAATGCCACCTTAATTACAAATAAACTGCATAACACTTAATGAGATGATCCAAAATAAGTCACCAGGGCCATAGCTAGGACCCAAAAGAATATCCTCGAACATGCCATGATCCATACATCATGCCATAATCTTTTCAATATGGTATCTCATCAAGTCATCCAAGAACAACTAAAGATATCAATATTTTATACCAATTTACTGAATTTAATCACATAACCCAATGTGATCCACCAACACAAATAAGAAACAATATAGAAACATCATAAAGCAATGTGAAATAGAAAAACAAAAAAAAAACCATCTCTAAATCAAAATTCATGAACATCTAGGAGCACTAAAAAACAACCTATGTGAATCAGGAAAAATATCCTTCCAACAACTAAATCACAAACTACTCAAGATGAGGATATACATCCATGTCCTTAACACTCCACTAGGTTAGCAACAAAATATATCACAAGACCTAGCCACACCAAATAAAAAATAAAAACATGATCTTTATCAAAACACCAAACACTATCTCTAAATCAACTATAACTCACTCCAAACATACTACTATCATCTGTAACTCAAACAAGATCAAGTACAAACACTCCTCAACATCTCTGCAACATCACAACTTTTGATACTAAAACACAACATTTGGTCCCAAAAGGTATTGAGAGGGGGGGAGGTGAATCAATACCTTAACACATCTATAGATTTTAACAATTAACTTCAAGATTACCAAACATGTAAATTTAATTGCAATGATTAAGTTTAACATGTAAAGCATTCACACATAGTTGACAATTTGACACAATATTTTTCCCATGAAAACCCTTGTAAGAGGGGAAAAACCACATGTGGGATTGATGCCCACAAATCCAATAGTACACTGATGAATCTACTTTGTTAGGATCTTTACATAGACATTGTTAGATGTCACTAGATTAGGGGATTTCCCTCTAGATCTGTTAGGATCTTTACTCTGTTAAGAGTAGCCTTGTTAGAGGTCTTAATAATACAAATTAATGTATCATCTTTTTAAAGAAATTACAATTAGGACCTGTAAGGACCCACCCAATTTAGGGATTTAGCACGTTGTCACTATTAAGAAACAAGTGTGTGATATGTGATTAGCAACTTCTCTACTTGATCAAATCCATTAAAATTCATTAAATTCTCAATCTTCAATCCTCATCTTTCTATAACTCCACCAATATCATCAGATTTCACATCTCATTCTCCTCTTGCATCAAAATACAACTTATATGTCGATTTAATTAGGTCTTCACATTCTCTAAGAAAAAAAATGTTTTACCCACCGACTTAGATTTGGTCTGCCTAGCATCATAATAATTCATCCTATCATACCAAACCATGAAATTAGGTTTTCCATTGTTGACTCTCATAACTTAACCAACTATAACTCTTTAACAGATCGATACAACAATTATTTCACCTTTACCTCAATCGGTTAACTGGTCTTCCCAATACCCTATGAAATGTTTCAAAACCTTCACAAAACTTATCAAAACTTGGTGCATTGGTATACATGAATAGTAAATCAAATTTAAGTAACAAATACATGATTTCATCACCATCACCTAAAATTTATTTTGTCTCCCAATTGATTGTGTGTGTCACATAACTCTGTCTTCTGCCTGTAGACTCAACACTCAACCAAATTCCCTGTTCTGATTGATCCAATCCTTAGGTATCACTTTTCTAATTCATCCACATGAACATAGTTGACATCAATGATAACATAAATTTTAGAAACAACAAATACAAACATAATATTACCAAATACTAACAATAATTCTCTAACCAATCACATCACTCTACTATGTAAGTCAAGAATATTGTCCAAACTAATGTAATATGTTGACATCAATGACAAAACATCAATGTTAGCACATATATGCAATATATCCCAATAGATTAAAGATGGGAAAGGATGATGCACTTAGATATGATGATAGATGGTGGATAGGAAATGTGGAAGATATGTATGGTAGTATAGTATGGATGGAGCTTTCCCCCAAGTGTAGAGTGCAAGGGGATGATGATACGTGAATAGATATATAAGTGGATTTAGAAGAAAATAAATATGTGATAGGGAGATGGAGGACTTAGGCATATAGTTCCATGGATGGTATCCCTTGATATATTTTTAATCTTCTTTTTTTATATAATATATCAAGACATTTTGGATATATGCTCATAGATGTTAGTATGATGGTGGGAAGGGAGATGAAATGGATTGGGGGATGTAGGATAATGATTTTGTGCGAAAGATTGGATTAAAGGGGTTGAAGGGTAGGGGATGAATGTTGGTTGATGGATGGTATGGGGGAAGATTTGTGGATAAATGGATGAGGGATTTGGTAAGATCATCATTGGCACACACCTTTAAGGGTGGTGGATTAGTGGAGGAGGATATTTTGAAGGAGATGGAGGATAAATTTGGATTTTGGGATGTAAGGACCCAACATAGATGAAGGAGATGGTGAACTTGGGATAGAGAATTTTGGGACATAAGGGCCCAAAATTGATTTGGAAGATGGATGATTTTTAAATGGAGGATTGGAGGACTTATGGGTGGAGGAAGCTTTTGGATTAGCAAGTTTTGATGCCAAGTTGGATTTTTCTTTGACATGAATTGATTCAATGAGTAGCTTGGCAATCCACATGATCTTTGAATTTTTCAATGTAGGCATTTATGGCCTTTTGAAATTTTCTTTGTTTTGGATCATATTTTTCTTTTCTTGAATGTGTCTTTTAAATGGGACATGTTGATCCCTGGATTTTTAGCTTTATGCATTTTAGCTTTGGCATCAAAATTGCTTACAATAGAAATGGTATGGGTGCATGAGGATGGATGGTGTGGAGAGTTTATGGATGGAATAATGGAGGGTGAATGTTGGAAGGAATTCAAGGATGTGGGCCTTTTTAAATATTTATTAGAGATTTGAGGTGATGGAGTAGTAGAATTGGCTATGGTGGATGGATGCATGTAAGGACATAAAGTGGATGTGGATGAGGAAGGGATGGATATTTGGACTTAAGGGAAAAACATGGATTTGGAGGATGGGGGATGGGGTGATTTTGATTTATATGGAAGGATTTTGGATTTGGAAGGGGGAGAAGGTTTAACATCTTGAGACACTCTTTTTTCAATGGGATACGTATTATTTTCAAAAAAAGATGTGATTCTATGTGAATGGGGAGGAAAGGTGAGAGGAATAATAAGCTCTTGAAGGAATCCATGTTGGATAGAGGTGGAGGAACCAATTTTATATGTATGGGGTTCATAGATGGATTGGATAGGTGTTATGGGATCTTGTTGATGATTAGGATCATGTGGAGAATGAAGGTTGTGAGGAGGATTAGGAGCGATAATAGGATCTTGACATGGATTTGGATCATGACATGGAGATAAAAGGGTACTTTTATTTTGACTTTGGATATGATTATGTGGTGGAATGGAAGGTATGGTTGTATATTGATATGGAAGGAGATCATATAATGGAGTGGAGGGGATGGAATCATGATATGGAGTGATTTTATATTGACATAGAGAGGATTCATTAATGGGTGGAATACAAGAGATATATTTATCTTGATTAGGAATGGGATTATGAGGTGGATTAAGAGGGATAAATGAATATTGAGATATAAGGGGATCATGGGATAGATAAAATGAAAGGTTTAGATATTTAAATGGAAACGTATCATAGGATGGAGGATTTCTTTGATCTAGAGGAGAAGAAAAATCCATGCTAGCATGCTTTGCGACGAGGTCTTGACATGTTTGGACTTGTGAGGGTGATGTGATGGAGGAGGTGGAAGCTTCAACTTGGGTGGATGGAAGGATCATGAGACTTAGAAGGTTTAGATGTGTATTTATTTGGAGGGTATCAAGTTGGGTGCATGAATTTGTGTGATTTTGTGACTTTCTCTAGAGTTGGGGATTTAGACTCCTTTGCTAGTATTTTTTCCTAAACACTGAAGAAATTCTTGAAAGGTGTGGATGATGTGGGTTTTGGAGAAGTAGGATTATGCAGAGGTTGAGAATTAGGTGGTGGATTGGGATGATGGTTTTGGACATTAAGCTTAAAGTGTTGGAGATTAGGCAGAGGATTGGGGTTGGATGATAAATGAGGATTGTGGATTTGGACAAATGGGGAAGGACATATGTATTCAAAGGAAAAAAAAAATATTTTTACCCCCATTTTTTAAACTTGGACAATGTTTCAAAGTTCCTCAATCTCTTGGGAAAGGTTAGGTATGTTGGAGGAATTATGTTGGCTATGGAAGGAATCATATGTGGGTGAGGGATACTGAGATGGATTTCCCTTGTTAAAGAAAAGGAAGGATAAGAAATGTGAGATGGATTGGGATTAGATATGATGTTTTGAGGTAAAATGGATGGGGATATGGTAGATGTATGTGGAGTTACATGATTGACTTGATGAATGGGTTAGGTTGAGAGATATGGATAGTTATAGGTTGGATTGATGTGAGACACGTATGAGTTGGATGGATGTGATTGATAGGTTGGTTGGGTTGTAGGTATTGTTTTATGATAGGGATTTGGCATTTTAAATTCCTTAATTATTTTGTCAAACCAATCCATATTCATGATGTTTATATGAGGGGTTTTGGATTTGGATTAGAATATGATGTGGATAAAGATTTGGATTGAAAATGGATGAAGTTGAAATATAGACGACAGATGTTTGAATATAAGTGAATAACTAATATGTGATTGGTTTGGATGAAGAGGATTATGGATTAAATTAGGTTTTGGTTGGAATGATATGAGGTTGAAAAGTGGATTGGATTAAAATGATGATGATCTGATTGTATTGAATCAAGGATTAATGATGAGATTGGATTAAGGAAATGGATGTTGATGTGGATTATGAAGGATGATTAGAATGAAGGTAAGGGCCTTGATTGAGTGATTAGTAAGATGATGAAATGATTAGGATTAGGAAGATTGAGAAGATTCAAATGATGATTAAGAATTTGATTATATCAAGAAAATTGATTTGGATTACGATCCTAAATGATGAATTATGGATAAATTAGGGATGATTAAGATTAGGGGAATGATTAGGATGATTAAGAATAATATGAATGACTTGGAAGAATTGATTAGGATGATTAAGATGAAGGATAATAACTGTTAGCAAACAAATTTCCCTTTGACTCAATAATTGAAGATTACTTGACTCTAAGTCCAATTCACATAAGAAAATGTAATACTAACAGTTGAGTTTGCTTCCCACAACTAAAATCTCTACATTTAAAGGTGAAACTTCCTCTAAAATAATTATTTAATCAATTCTTATTGTAAAAGAATACTTTTAGATTAATACTTTTTACCAGAAAGTACCAAAAGGCATCAACACTCCATAATAAACATGAAAGGAATGCCACATATATAAATTGATTACATCAATAACAAGCCAACTAACTTAATACTGATCAAAGTATAAAAACTTGATCAACCACAAAGATTCTTTAAAATGCAAATCACATTGGAAATAATAATAGCACAAGCATAGATTGTTGCCACACATAAATTCAATTCCAACTGAAATCAAATACATGCATTTAAAAAACAACTGATTCAAGAAACACGATAATCTAATATATGAAACCAAGTGATTCCAAATTTATGTTATTAAATCTTTAACAATGATAAAAAAATAGTCTTGAAAATAGCTTAAAGTATTTATTTCCCAAAACTAGAGTACTGACCCTCATAAATTCTTCAAACCAAAAATTTATAGCCACCCAGGGCTCGTTCAGTTTTTAAAACTAACTCCATCAGAGTAACTTATCAAAAGGAAACCCTCGAACTAAAAATATAAAACTAACTTAAAGGCAAGGCCCTATTGGCTATTTCCATTCTCCAGTGTTATGCTTTGGCTGGTGGCTAGAACATATGACTCTCTAGATTATTCTTGAATGGTTGTAGATCCACGTGCACCATTCCATTCCTTATATGTTGTCATGAAATTTTCCAGTAGTTGATGATTGGGTATTCCAATATGTTCAATGTGTTGCTTCCATATTTTGTTTTCCTTTTGGATCTAGGCTATTTTCTTTTCATGCATCTCAAGATGATCCTGAAAAATGATTAGCATTGATTTGACCTTGGCTACCTTTGAAAAATCCCCTACTGAGACAACTTTATATTCTTTCACCATATTCATCTTCTCTTGGAAGGATCCAATTATGTCCTTGGTGCTTCTTTCAACCATTTCTTTATTTCCCATAAGTTGAATATTTATACACCTTATGTCATTGCCCATAATGTATTTAATGCAATCTAAGTCTTTAAGGAGTTTGGATGATTCCTCTATCCCCTGTTCTATAATAACATTTATCCATTTTTCATTCACCTTGGAAACATAAAACACATTGTCATCAAGTCCAGGTACAGGTTTCTCTACTAAAAACTTTATTATGCCATAAGTCTGGATTTTTCCATACTTGTGATCTCATTTTCTCACTTCATTTTCTCTTTCTCCCATACAACATGCTCTTCTTTGAGTTCATTAATAATTGTGAGGGCATGTTTGTGGGCCTCACTGAGGTTGATGATGTAGCTAACTCCTTCATGAGTAACACTATCTATCCAGTCACCAAAATTTTTAGATAGTATCTTGTCCCTTTGAACTTAGTCTAGAAATTTTTGATTAACATGTGACTTCACATCGATAGATGAAGGGACCTTAGATAGAGGCACAGGATCGATTTGTTGGATGGCGTGTATATATTCTTTAATGTGTCTAATTTTTTGCTTCATCTCTTTCTTGTCTTTCCAGTCTTTCCATCTTCTCTTATTAGTGGACTCAAATGTTTCACGTCAACTATCTTGGTGGCTTGGACAAGATCAGCTTTTTTGAGCTTAAAATATTGTAAAGAAACCTCATCACAACTTTTATCTATGGTAGGCTTGAATACATCTTCTACCCAGTGTCTTGTGTATTCATCTACTTCTAATATAGCCTCAATATTAGGTTTCTTACTCTTAGGAGTTTTTCCTAGGTACTTGCTCACCATATCTTTGACAAGGAGAAATGCGAGGACTATACTGTATTTCTTGCTAGCAAAGAGTTCAATCCATTTGGTTGCGCTTGAAGTACTTTTATTTTGGGGTGTCTGGAGATCAGTAGAGCTTCCCAGGTCTAAAACATGAGAGGATTCATGATGAGTCTCTATATGTTTACCCCCTTTTTGCATTGCTTCAACTGAGCTTTTCATACTTGGATTGTCCATGGGTTTAATATTTTCTTTTTTTGGATCCAAATCCACTAGAATCTTTGCACTTGTAGACCACTGGTTCTTCCTCTTAATCCTAGAGCGAGTGATTCGAGTAGTGAGTGGTATTTGAACTAGAGCTTGTCTCTCCATAGGGAGTATGATTTTTAGTTCCACCTAACCTACAAAGGTACATTCAATAACTTCATTAGTAAAAACTAGAGAAGGTTCTAAACCTGATTATGTTAGCTTCTGTTAGGGAGTTGTCCCAACATCATTTGATTTATTTGCCTTTCTTTTCTTCAGCCACTTTTCTATCCTTTTCATGACATTATAGGTTTGTAATTGCATTTTATCTTCCTCCTTCTTGCTCCAATCTACTTTAGGTATAAGGAGGCTTTGCAGTACCTCTAAATATTGGGGATCTATTACTTCTTCACATTTTGCTTCTTCTACACCATCAATCTTTATTTGCAGCCTAAGTGTGATAATTTGTCTCAAATTGAACCTGGACAAAAGCCTCTTCCTTACTTCAAATTCATCAACACAGTCAGCCCAAAAATATTCCAACTAGGGCTCATGCATGGAATATGAGGCCATATGGAAATGAGCTCTAGAAAATCCCTTTCTATCAAACTTAAGTCTAGCTTGGTAGGGTTTCAAGTTCATCTCTCGCAATTCAGAGTTTAGGTTCAAGGCATCCTGTACTAATTTGTAGCGATAATGTTGTAGGTCGACTGGGAAGACAATACCTAAACCTTTCCTGACTTTGAATGTTTTTTTTACATGAGCTAGCTACCTACAAACTTCAATCAATACATATCTATCCAAGAAGTACCTCAGTAACCTTAATGTCTCTCCATCAAATCCTCCGACCCTGACATAGGTGAATTTTGGAAACTGAATGAAGTAGCTTCCATATACAGAAATCAGCTCCATAGCTTCTTTAGAGAAACTTGTATTCTCTATCCCTTGGAACTCAAATACCATGCATGCTAAAAATACATCATGCACCCCTTTGAAATTTTCAAGGTTTTTCCGCTGCTACAAGTGTGGGTGGTATTCATATATTTTCATAACTTATACCCAAGATTTACATTTAAGGCCCTCCCAATATTTTCAATAGGCTAAGATGTAAAACAAGTAAGAAGACATGTACAAACCTTCCATACTTGCAACCTTGGTTAATTCCTCATGCAACCTATTAGCAACAAGCTCATCCTAGTCAATGTATTTATCTTTCCCCAATATTGCTTAGATAAAGGAGTACATCTAGTCTTCCCAAAGGAAAGCATGTTGGTTCCCCTTATCCCTATTTAGAAAAATTACTGTATCTTTAAAATATTGAATCAAATGTTCTCTAGTTAGTGGTCTAGGAAGATGGGATCCTCCTTTCTCAGGTTTCAACAGCCAATTTCTGGCAATATCACTGTTATAGCTATTTTTCTTTATAGAGAATTCACTATAGGCCATGTCTATAGTCCAGTCCTTGTATTTTTCCATGTGATGAATTTTCATAGCTTCTATTATAGTATCTCATCATATTTTAGCCAACAATTCACCTGTAGAGGTGTGAATACACCTATCCTCTACATTATACCTATTCATACAATCTAAGACTAGTTCTAGACAAGGTGTCACCTCAGGAAATCCTACAGCTTCAATTAAGCCACTCTAGGATACTTTATCAGTCATTCAATCAGGTTTTGCATTTCTAATTCTTTCCATGATATCATTGATGTCTACATTAATCAGCACAATATCTCTTATCTCTGGAAGGGAGCTAAATAGACAACAAGTCTTATCCACCTTATGGATTTTGGGCCTGGACAAGGGCATTTTCTATTCTATGGGATGTGTCCAATAAACCAAATAAAAATGAAACAACAAAATCCCTAATTACAAATGCAGATAATTGAAATAAGAGAATTTGTAGAAAATAACTTTAGAACTCATGAGTTGAATTCACCCCAACTTCCTGAGAGAAACATTATGTTACTTCACCTTTGTCTACTGCTCCAATATGGTAGTGATACAATTACATATAAATATTATGGGTGATTGTGAAATTAGAAGGAAAAGATTTGGTACAAGATCACACACTCAATACATCATATTTCATCATGAAGTGTATGAAGGATTAGATGACATTCTAACAATTTTTAAATATATGTCACTTTAGCGCACATGTACCCTTACTCTGCCATTACCTCCAATTTACCACTTTAAAAAATCATTAAATATCGATCTTTTCACTTCCCATACACTTTACCTAATGATCCTCAGATTCCACATGTCTCATTGGCGGCCTTCTATTCTTTCTTGGTGAATCTTGAACTTCGAACCTTGAAAAGAAGGATTCAAAGGTTCAACTTCAATAAGTTTATAGATATTCCTAAAAAGGATTGATGAACTTCATATGCAACACACAAAAGATACATACCTACATGAATTTTGAACTTTCAACTTAGACTAGAAAGGTTCAATGGTTCAACTTCAAAGAAGAGAACTTACACAGAAAGGGAAAAGGGGAACCTTGCACACAATAAAACTAGGTTAGCGTCATATCAATGAACTTTAAACTTTGAACTTACAGGTTCAACGGTTCAAGTTCAAAAACTAAAACTTGGTAAACACAACACAATAAAGGACTATGAAACAACTAACTCAGTGCTTTTCAATATTGTCAAACTTGAACTTTCAACTTTGAAAAGAAGTTCAAGTTCAAGATTCAATGACTTGAATGAGTTTGAAGACTCCTACAACACAACAAAACTTTATGTACAAGAAGAGAAATCTATCAGAATTGGTAAAGTTTGACATCTTGTCCATTGAAAGACATGGGAAGTTCAGTACTATCTATGTATGTTAACTTGAAGGAGTTAGGCGTAGAACCTAGTTGATCTTAAAAGGTCCTTTCCATAATGATTTAAATTTTCCATGTGCACCTTTAGGCTCTTTTTGCTTGTCCTAGAGTAGTACCTTGTTACCCTCCATGAATTTTCTTGGTATAGATTTGCGGTCAAATATCCCTTTCACTCTTTCCTGGTGGTCAGTAATATGATCAACAATATTTTCTCATTCTTCTTCAATCTTTGATAAATACATATTCCTTTTCTTTGGGGCAATTTGAAATATTTCTCCTTTAATGACCTTCTGCAATTTATCAGCCGCTAGTTCTAAAGGAAGAGACAGTTGGGCTTCAAAACCAGACACCAATTCGAACAGAGTCATCCCTATGGACCTTTTTGGTGATTTCCTATCTGCTCATAATGCTTCATACAATTTCTTGTGCCAATTTCTAACCTTTTCATCCACCATCTTTCTCATTATAGCAATCAACTTTTTATTAGTGGATTCAGCCTACCCATTCCCCAAAGGGAAATAATCTGAGGAGTGTGATAGGTTAATCCTATTATCATAGTAGAACATTTGTATCTCCTTTGATGATAAATTCTGAGCATTATTTGTCACTATTTTTGTTGGTACTTTGAATCTAACCAGGATATTCTCTTTTAGGAAAGTACAAACCACTTCAGAGGTTGTTCTTTTTACATGTGTTGCTTCCACCCATTTTGTGAAATAGTTTGTGGTTGTTAATACGTTGGTGTGACCTACACTAGATATGGGATCAAGGGGGCCGATGAAATCTAATCCCCATTATTAGAATAGTTCCTCTATGATTATTGGCTTCAAAGGTAGAGCTTCCAACTGTGTTTTACAAAAGAACAATTTGCATTTCTCGCATTGGGCTACCCATCTATATGCATCCTTGAACATACCTGGCCAATAGTAACAATTCCAAAGAATCTTAAAGGCGGTGATGGTAGATGAGTAATTTCCCCCACATGCCTCATTATGAAAAGATCGCAACAACTTCTCTTGTTGATCTTTATCCACACAACAAAGAAATGTCCCATCCAAACCTTTCTTGTAGATAATATTGTCCACTATAACATACTTCACATATTTAAGTCTTAAGTTCCTATTTTCTTTAGTGGACATGTGTTTAAGAAATTCTCTATAGGTTAAGTAGTAAGCAACATTCAAAAACCAAGGGTCTGTTAATCCTACAAACAGAGACAGTGGCACCTCATCTTCTTCTTCTTTTCTTTTAGCTATCAACTTACATAACCCTTGTCCATGTACTAACTGTTAATATGATTTAGAACAATAGAGAGGGGGGGGGGTGTGGATCAGTTGTTCTCAGGTCCTGATGTATAAAAATAACTTCAAAAACTTTTCTTTAAATCAGATCAAGAAACCAAATCAACCTCGGTCATCACTGATTCAATAATAGAAACATATAACTCAGTAGTCCACTACCCAGCTGTATCTAACTTGTAAAACACAGAAATGTTCAAACCAAAACATTCACACAAGTTTTGACACCAGGATTTATAGTGGAAACCCAATATGGGAAAAACCACTTTGTAACATGCTACTATTATTTTCACTCTTCTGAAATGAGCTTGGTTAAAAGCCAACCCTGTCAAAGGTTACAATACACACTGTCAAGTGTGACCTAGTTAAAGGATTTCAATCACCCTATTAAAAGTGAGCCTGGTCAAAGGACTTACATACACTCCATTAGAATGCAACCTTGTTCAAAGGATTTAACATATGACTGTTAGGTCAACCTTTGTTAAAAGGATTTTGACTGTTACAATGATTAGAAAGTAGCAGTAGTATTGATTTGAAAACATACAACTCACTTTACAAATATCAGATCCAATTCAATACACAAATGTTGGTTTACTGACTTTGAAACTTTTCCATCTCCACTTCTGATTTGCTCAGAACTTTCCTTCAAGCAATCACCACACTTTTTCCTTCATCCTTTTCACTTATACAGTCAATAAAACTTTACTGTTCTTCCAGCATCTTCTTCACCAATGCATACACATACCTAATGCTTTGGTTCCCTTAATACTTTCCTTTGTTAGATTAACTTTTCTTTTGCCGCTTAATCTCCTTCATAGATCTTAGGGTTAGGTCAGATTCATTGAATCTACCTACTTCATGTTCTTCATCTCCTCTTCTAGAATCATCTTAAATCTCATAAATATTTACAATAAAACATTTCACAAAGCATTAAATGCTTCCATACAATCAATAAATAAAGTCAACACGTTTTACATAATCCAAGAATTCAAACAATGTCATCCCCAAAAAGAATTCTCTTCAAATATAAAATTGTTGATGCTCGGTCAATACTGTGATCATCCACTCGGTCACCATGTAAAACGCTCGGTCACTACTAAAACTATTTCCTCGACAATTTACTAATACTCGGTCGACACTGGATTTTTGCTCGGCATCCACTAACTTGGTTGACTCAATCATAACTCGGCTTAAACATAATTTCTTCATTTTTTCTCGGTTAAGCCTACCAGTTTAGTCTTCAATCTTACTAAGATAAACAATACATTGTCTCATCATTGTGCAACATAATCAAGTACACTTTGCAGTATCAAGATAACTCAACCTTTCCTTAGGTGCTATTGTTACCAACCTTTCTTTCCCTTTTCACAATAGATATAGTACTTTCCTAAGTAGCAACAATCTTACCAGTTAAGGTTTGACATCAATGACAAAACAACAATTATTTCAATTGCAATTTCCAACAATCTCCCTCTTTGGCATTGATGGCAACACCATATGATATCACCTAAATAACACGTGGATTACCAACCAATCCAAAAACTTATCACTGACCAACAGAGAAAATTTATAATATCCTTAGCTTCATTCTGATTCAAAATCAATAAATCTCACTTCTGTGACCATCAGAAGTATCTGGATCTCCCTCTATCATGATCTTCCATTTCAGTTCAATCTCCCTTTCTTTCAGTGTCATGTGTTATAGTATCATTTTAGTTCAATCTCCCTCTTTGACAAAAATGCCAAAGCAGCAACTCAGACATACATCCAATAGATGTAGATATATCTGTTCAACACAATGTTTCTCCCTCTGTCATCTTGCTCATGACTGATTTGTTATCTTTGTTTCTTCTTCATAGCTCTAGGATAGGCCTAAAGTGTGACAATCTTATGCATCAATGTGTCAAATGTTCTGT
Source organism: Chamaecyparis obtusa (assembly GCA_027943335.1). Taxonomy (NCBI): domain Eukaryota; kingdom Viridiplantae; phylum Streptophyta; class Pinopsida; order Cupressales; family Cupressaceae; genus Chamaecyparis; species Chamaecyparis obtusa. The sequence goes on along the minus strand of BSBK01005512.1, from coordinate 29,015 downwards.
TGTAGCATATTTGATGCAGTGCTCCTAGCTTGACTAGGCAGCCTCAGTTAGGGGAAGGACCCCTAATTGACTTCTTAGGTACTCATAGGCTTCTTTAGGTAAAGCTTTAGTGAATATGTCTGCCAATTGTCCTTTTGTATTCACATATTCCATTCAGACTTCCTTGTCTTGTACCAATTCTCTTAAATAGTGATACTTGATTGCTATGTGCTTGGTCTTAGTGTGCACCACTGGATTCTTAGAAATATTGATAGCACTTGTGTTGTCACAGAAAATAACAACAGGTTCAGTGATTTCTTCTTTCATGCCTATCAACGACTATTTTATCCATATCAAATTTGAACAGTTTACTACAGCAGCAACATACTCGGCTTTAGCAGTAGATTGGGAAATGCAATTTTGTTTCTTGCTTATCCAGGAGACTAATCTTTGTCCAAGAAAGAAAGCTCCACTACTAGTGCTCTTTCTGTCATCTACATTTCCTGCCCAATCAGCATCAATATATACTCTAAGTTCAAATTTTTCATCCTTCTTGTAGTATAATCCATAGTCAGCAATTCCTTTCAAGTATCTCATGATCCTTTTCATTGCCATCATGTGTGTTTCCTTAGGATTGGTAGAGAATCTTGCCACAATCCCAACAACTAGTGCAATATCAAGTCTACTATGTACAACATACTGCAATTTTCTAATCATGGATTTGTACAAAGTCTGGTTGACTTCTACAGCATCATCATTCTTAGATAACTTTTGTCTAGTAACCATAGGAGTTCCTACTGGTCTAGCATCTTCCATTCCAAAAGTTTTCAGTATTTCATTAACATACTTAGACTGTGTAATGAAAATTCCTTTCTTCATATGATATACTTGTAAACCAACAAAGAATTTGATCTCACCAAACATACTCATCTCAAATTCAGTTTGCATTTCATGTGAAAAACTTTTACACAATGCATCTTATCCACCAAAAATAATGTCATCAACAAAGATTTTGGCCAACAAAATACCTCTACCTTCTTCATCTTTCATATATAGATTGCTTGTGTCATTTGTCCTGGAAAATCCAATCTGTATCAGGTAATTATGCAACCTCTCATACCATGCTCTGGGAGCTTGTTTCAATCCATATAAAGCTTTGTTTAGTTTGCATACCATATGTCTTATGTTTGGATCAATAAAACCTTCTGGCTGTTCTATGTAAACTTCTTCTTCCAGTATACCATTTAAAAATGTAGACTTGACATCCATTTGATATACCTTGAATTCTTTATAAGCAACATATGCAAGCAGAGTTCTTACTCCTTCCAATCTAGCTACAAGGGCAAATGTCTCCCCATAATCAATTCCTTCTTCTTGTGCATAGCCTTTTCATACTGTCTAGCTTTGTTCCTAGTGATTTCACCTTTTTCATTCAACTTGTTTCGAAATACCCACTTAGTTCCTATAACATTCTTATCTGCAGGTCTCGGTACTAGAGTCCAGGTTTCATTCTTCTCAATCTGGTCAATCTCTTCATTCATTGCTTGTATCCAATCTTCATTTTCTAATGCCTCTTTAGTTGTCTTAGGTTCAAACTCACATATTAAGCATGTTGGATCTTTTGTCTTGCTTCTGGTCTGAATTCCAGTGTCTTTGTCTCCAATCATCTATTCAGGCTTGTGGTGTCTTCTTACATATTTTTCCAAAATAAGTTCAGCATTTTTCTCTTCTATTTCATCAGGTTCCTCAACAAGATTGTCAGATTCAGCTTCTGAATGCTCGGCAACCTCTTCCTAATCCTCGGCAACATTGTCTTGTAGCTCGGCATGTTCTTGTTCTCTCTCGGCACTATTTTCCTGACATTCGACATCATCTGTATGTCACTCGGCATTGCTTGCCTGAGACTCGACATCAGGTGCAGGTCTATTACCTACCTCTTCTATTTCCTCAATGTACACAAAGGATCTGTAATCTTCTGGTTCTCTTTTTCTATCAGCCTCATTTCTTTCTACATACTCATCAATTTTTACATTTACACTTTCCATAATTTTGTTAGTGGTAGAGTTCAAACACTTATAAGCTTTACTTTTTGTGGAGTAGCCTAGGAATATGCCTTCATCACTCTTAGCATCAAAATTTCCATTCTTATTGTCTTTCAATATGTAACACTTGCTTCCAAATATTCTAAAGTATTTAACACTCGATGCATGCCCATACCATAATTCATAGGGTGTCAAATTTGTACCTTTTTTTTTATCTGTACCTAGTTAAGAGCGTAAAAAACTATACTTATAGATTCTTTCTAGTATTTTTGTGCCACATTCTTTTCAATCAATAATGTCCTAGCACAGTCCAAAATAGATCTATTTCTTCTTTCTACTATACCATTCTGTGGAGGCGTTCTAGGTGCAGACATTTGTCTTTTGATTCCTCTATCATTGCAAAATAGATTAAATTCATTTGATGTAAATTCTCCACCACGGTCAGATCTAAGACATTTCAAGTTCCTACTTGTCTCCTTCTCAACCTTAGCTAAATACCACTTGAAAAATTGAAAAGCATCAGATTTTTCTTTTAGAAACATTACATGCATCATCTTGGTATGATCATCAACAAACAAGATAAAATATCTAGCTCCACAGTAGCTTTGTACACCCATAGGTCCACAAAGGTCAGTGTGAACCAAATCTAAAATGTGTTCAGAAGTAAAGGATTTCCTCTTGAAACTTGACTTAGTCATTTTTCCTAGCTGGCATTCTTTGCACATTACATTCTCAAGTTTCTTCAATCTAGGTAGGCCTCTTACTTTCTTCTTCTTACTTATCTCTACCAAATTGTCAAAGTTAACATGACATAGCCTCTTATGCCATAACCAAATGTCATCAACTTGTGCAAACATACACATTTCTTTAGATAGGTCAAGATAGAACAAATTACCTCTAGTTTGCTCACCACTTCCAATCAATTCACCAATAGTATCAAATATCTTAGCTTTCTTGTGATGAAATTCCACTCGGTAACCAATTCTGTTGAGCTGAGCAACACTTAACAGATTATAATTCAATCCTTCAACCCAATAAGCATTTTCACAAGAGATCTTATCAATTAGTTTAATCAATCCTTTTCCTCTAACAGGACATGGTGCATCATTACCAAATGTTACACTTTTACCTTTATAATGATGTAGGGTCACAAACTTACTTTTGTCACCAGTCATGTGATGTGAACAACCACTATCAATAATCCATTTGTCATTCTTGTTCATATAGGAAATCAATGTAGTTTTCTCATCCTCATCAGATTCATCTTTCATTGCAACATAGACTACCTCAATTTCAAAATCATTACTATCAGTATCAGTCTCTTCTTTAGCAATGTAATAGGATTTCTTACCTTTTTCTTTGTAGTCTTTGTACCTTCAGTAGCCTTTGTCATCTCTTCTATCTTTGTGTCTTCTATTTCTTTCCTCATCTTTTTCCTTCCTGTCAGGACATCTAGCGGCTATATGATCGACCTTGTTACATGCAAAACATATAATAGGAAGTTTACCTTTGTATTTTCCTTTTCCTCTTCTCAGTCTTCTAGCCATAAGATCTTCAAGATCTTCATCAAAAGTGTCACTGTCATCTTCACTTTCACTTTCACTTTCGCTTTCATTGATGCATCTTTCTTTTTCCTTCTTAGGCTTGTTCAGGATTAGCTGTGACTTAAAAGCAGATTCAACATTTCCAATACTACCAACAGTGAAATTATCATAATTAGACAATTCAAAAGTAGTCAGCTTTCCAATCAAACCTTCCAAAGTAAGCACATTTGCCGAATTACATCTAGATTCCTGAATAGACGAGATCTTAATAGCATATATAGGACGCAAGGTTCTTAATACTTTTCCAATTATGGTCTCATCATCAATAGTTCCATTTTCTCCTCTAATAGCATTCACAACTTCTTTTATTCTACCACAGTATTGTGCAATGTTTTCATCTTCATTCATTCTCATTTCATCAAACTTACCTCTAAGACTCTCGGCTTTAGCTTTCAGCACATATAGATCACCACCATAGATCTTTGCAAGAGTGTCCCACATATCTTTAGTAGTTGTGCAGTCCTTAATGTCCTCAAATTATGGATAGCTTAGGGTAGATGCAATTTCTAGCATTACCTGATTGTGTTCTTGCTTGGCTCTCATTTCCTCAGCAGTCAAAGGTGCAATAGGTGTGACATATTCATGCTCAATGTAGTACTTTGCAGAATCACCAATACCAGCCAGATGCAGCTTCATCAAGCTTTGCCATGCAGGGAAGTTATCTTTGTTCAACTTTGGTACCTCCTTCTTATACATCTTGATCATTTGCTTCAAGTCCCTTTAAACTTGTTTTCTATAAACACCAATAAGAAACACAGCTCTAATACCAATTGTTAATATGATTTAGAATAATAGAGAGGGGGGGGGGGTGAATCAGTTGTTCTCAAGTCCTGATGTATAAAAATAACTTCAAAAACTTTTCTTTAAATCAGATCAAGAAACCAAATCAACCTCGGTCATCACTGATTCAATAATAGAAACATATAACTCAATAGTCCACTACCCAGCTGTATCTAACTTGTAAAACACAGAAATGTTCAAACCAAAACATTCACACAAGTTTTGACACCAGGATTTATAGTGGAAACCCAATATGGGAAAAACCACTTTGTAACATGCTACTATTATTTTCACTCTTCTGAAGTGAGCTCAGTTAAAAGCCAACCCTGTCAAAGGTTACAATACACACTGTCAAGTGTGACCCGGTTAAAGGATTTCAATCACCCTGTTAAAAGTGAGCCTGGTCAAAGGACTTACATACACTCCATTAGAATGCAACCTTGTTCAAAGGATTTAACATATGACTATTAGGTCAACCTTTGTTAAAAGGATTTTGACTGTTACAATGGTTAGAAAGTAGCAGTAGTATTGATCTGAAAACATACAACTCACTTTGCAAATATCAGATCCAATTTAGTACACAAATGCTAGTTTACTGACTTTGAAACTTTGCCATCTCCACTTCTGATATGCTCAGAACTTTCCTTCAAGCGATCACCACACTTTTTCCTTCAGCCTTTTCACTTATACAGTCAGTAAAACTTTACTGTTCTTCTAGCATCTCCTTCACCAATGCATACACATACCTAATGCTTTGGTTCCCTTAATACTTTCCTTTGTTAGATTAACTTTTCTTTTGCTGCTTAATCTCCTTCGTAGATCTTAGGGTTAGGTCAGATTCATTGAATCTACCCACTTCATGTTCTTCATCTCCTCTTCTAGAATCATCTTAAATCTCATAAATATTTACAATAAAACATTTCACAAAGCATTAAATGCTTCCATACAATCAATAAATAAAGTCAACACGTTTTACATAATCCAAGAATTCAAACAATGTCATCCCCAAAAAGAATTCTCTTCAAATATAAAATTGTTGATGCTTGGTCAATACTGTGATCATCCACTCGGTCAGCATGTAAAATGCTCGATCACTACTAAAACTATTTCCTCGGCAATTTACTGATACTCGGTTGACACTGGATTTTTGCTCGGCATCCACTAACTTGGTCGACTCAGTCATAACTCGGCTTAAACATAATTTCTTCATTTTTGCTCGGTTAAGCCTACCAGTTTAGTCTTCAATCTTACTAAGATAAACAATACATTGTCTCATCATTGTGCAACATAATCAAGTACACTTTGCAGTATCAAGATAACTCAACCTTTCCTTAGGTGCTATTGTTACCAACCTTTCTTTCCCTTTTCAAAATAGATATAGTACTTTCCTAAGTAGTAACATTCTTACCAGTTAAGGTTTGACATCAATGACAATACAACAATTGTTTCAATTGCAATTTCCAACACTAACTTGGTGGGATTTATTTCTAGGTCAAATTCTTGTACTTTTTCCACCCACGTAGCTCTATTATTTACTCCTACTTCTTGTTGAGTCAGAATGCTTTTAACCACAATCTTGGGCACATAAACAACAGAATGAGATTGAAGAATGTAGTCACTAAATTTCTTCATAGACTTAACTACTAAATATACCTATTTTTATGTAAAGAAATGCTTCATTTCATGCTTTTTCAAATGTACACTCATAAAGATGATCATAACTTCTTCATTTTTCTCTTTCTTCTGCAACAACACTCCCAACATCGTGTGTTCAGAAGCATAACAGTATATGAAAAAGTCTTTTTTGAAGTTTGGATGTGCCATAGTTGGCACTTGTGCTATTTCCTTCTTCACCTCATAAAATGACTTGATTTCTTCTTTATTCCATTTGAAGAATTTCTTTTCACTTAATAGATCCACCATAGGCCTCATAGTCTTTGAAAATTCAAGAACAAATATCCTCAAAAAGTTTATTTGGTAAAAAAGGATCGTATACCGCTCTTGTTTGATGGAAAACATAATTTTTGTATTGCTATTACCCTCTCTATGTCTATCTTAATTCCTTCTCTAGATACCAAGTGCCCCAATAACTTATCTTTAGTCACAAAAAATAAGGACTTTTTTGGGTTAAGTGATATTTCATGGTCTTTGCACCTCTAGAGGACTGCCCTTAAATCTTGCAAGTTCTTCTTTCTTCTTTTTGAAAATATGGTCATGTCATCAATATAGATTACAATTATCTTGTTAATCAAATGGACAAATGAATATTTCATTGTGCGTTGGAAGGTAGCCCCTGCATTTATCAAACCGAATGATATTCTATTGTATACAAACATGCCCCATAGAGTAGTAAATGTCATTTTATGCTTATCCTCGGATGGTATGCTGATTTGATTATAGACTGAGAACTCATCCAATAAAGACATCATTTTAGACTCGACTACAATCTGTAAAATATGATCCATCATGGGCAAGGTATCATTATCTTTTAAACTGGCCTGGTTTGAATTTTGAAAGTCAACACATATGTGAATCTCTCCATTTTTCTTCTAGACTAGTACAATATTTGCTACCCAAATGGAATGATATATGGGATAAATTATATGGGCTTTAAGCATTTTGTCTACTTCTCATAAAATAGTATCCCCACCTTTGGGTTGTAATTTCTTAATTTCTACCTAAAAGGAGTAACCCCGGGCTTTAATGGTATGTGGTGTTAAAATTGGCCTTGTCTAAAGTTCTTTAAGTCTTCATAAGACCAGACAAAAACATCTTTAAATTCTTTCAATAGCTTTAGGAACCTCTCTTTTTCCTTTGTACTACAACAAACACCCAAATTCACAAACTTTGGATCTTTCTCATCACCAATATTCACCTTTTCATAATTACTAGACTAGCCTTTCTCCTGTTCAGTCGATAGACTGATGAAGCAGCCTCTTTGATCAAAAATATTTTCAAGAGATACTAACCCCTTGGGGATGTGATTTCCTTTTAGCTGAATAATTTTCAACATTTGAAGTTTCCTTGTCTAGACTAAACTCGTAGCATTCTAAATTTGAACTTTCAAAGAAAGTAGAAGCAAACTTCTCCATGCCTTGCAAAAATGCATTTATATGAGCATCATCACTAAAGACTTGCCATGACTTGGAATTGTATGACACACTTGGTCTATGAATAAGTTCAATGGTGTGGAGGTCGTTCTCAAAATTAGGATGAGGAATGAGTAAATAATCTAACCCCGCCAACGCATCTACCCTTGAATTGAATTCCCTGGGCACATCTTCAATTAAGAATGCTTTGAACCCCTCGAGTTCATCCCACACTCTATTCCTATAATGTTTCAACCTCTCATTCTTTACTGTGAAAAGGTTTCTAACTTTTTTAACAATAAACTCCACATCTCCTTGAGCCTTCAATAGCTTGATACCCTTTCTTTTTGCTTCTTCCAAACCAAGAAGCAATGCTTCATAGTCAACTTTATGTTGCCAATTTGGCTGAGTTTATTGCATAGATGTTGTCATTATGGCAACATATGATCCTCATGAAGATCACACAAGTCAGAGAGCAAGTATGACAGAGCGCATTGCAAATTTGTCTAAGTGTGAGACAGTGTTTTACCAGTGAACCTAGATACAATTTTTTTTTGTGACATTGACTAGAGTAAGTTCAGTGCTTATGCACTTGAACATAGACTCTATGATGTCTATTGATCACCCATCTCAGAGCGCAAGTCAGTATGGCATGTACGAAAGAAGTTATGATAGTTTTACCGAAGACAGTGTGAAGTCGACAGGACAGAATATGAAGAGAGAACTAGTAAAGAGTTAAGGGATTATTTTGTTTATCAAAATAATGACTTAGCAATATAAAGGGATGACATCCTATATTTTAACTCTTTGTTAAAGCTATTGGTATAAATGTAAATGTAATTATAATTGTAAAGAGTAGTAATTGTAACAAGCAGCAAGCAATATGATGTGAAGTATGTGAAGCATATGTAATAGCGATAGTGAAAGAGCAGTGAAGTGATATTGATGCAAGCAGTATAAGGTTATGTACCTTAACCTAATTTTTAATTAGTGTATATTGTACATTACTTGTTTGGGTAGTGGGCTTATCTGGTAATCACATTTTGTACTACAACTCCTAACAGGGTTGAGGCTTCTAACAAGGCCTATAGTCCCTTAATCAGGATTAATACAATATATGCTTGTAATAGACTCCTAACAAGGTCAACATCCTTAACAGGATACTTTTGATTAGTGGATCTTTGTGGGTACCATCCCCACTGGGGTTTTCCCTTGGCCAGGGTTTCCTCAATAACAAATAATGTGTTATGAGTTCTTTATTGTTATGCATGTTGTTTAGCTTCTTATGTTATGCATGTATAAAGATAATCTATTATATCCATAATTTGGCAAAAGACAAAGTTTGTAGAATACTAATTCACCCCCCCCTCTCAGTATTCCCTATTTCTAACAATTGGTATCAAAGCTTAGTTACTCAGAAAAGAATCATTCAAGGAAAGCCTAGCAGCTTGAGTAAGATCTCTATGGATATGGATCAACTACAGAAGAATCTTGAAGAAGCTCTTGAACAGATTGACTTGCTTACTATTGAAAAAGATACTTTGAAAAGAAAGTATGATGATGCAAAGAACCTCATTGAGAAACTGAAAAACAAATTGGAAGATTTGAGATCTGAAAAAGAATCGAAAGTTTTTATTGAAGATTGTGATGACAATATGGAAAAAGAAAATGAGATCCTTAAGCATGAATTGAAGATAGAAAATTTGAAGCTTAGTTTGAAAGATGGAAATGGAAAGAATGAAGCAAATTTGAAATCTTAGAATGAAAGTCTGAAGACTGAAAATGAAGAACTAAAATCTAAACTTTCTAAAGTAACATCTGAACTTGAGAAAGTCAATTTGTAGTATGATGAACTTGAGAAATACAATAAGATTGTGAAAGGTGAATTGACTCAATCCAAACAACAACTTGAAAGGCTATATTCAACTAGTGAGAAGATTGATGAACAAATATCCTATCAAAAACCATTCTATGATAAGGCTGGTCTTGGATTCAACACTTTCAAAGCAAATGATGAAGGCAAGGAACCAAATTTGAAGATATCTAAAAGCATGGATGAGAAGAAGCCTGATGAGATCAACAAATCTGAAGACACACCTAAAGAAGGAGAATCACTGAAGCAAGAGGAATCACCCAAAGGTATGAAAAGAGAATTCAAAGGTAGATGTTTTGCTTGTAATACTATTGGTCATATGAAGAGAGATTGCACAAGTAAACAATTTAAACCTCTTAATGGTTATTGTTACAATTGTCATGGTTTTGGACATAGAGCTATTGAATGTAGGAAACCTCAATTTATTGAGAATAATGATGGTAGTAGAATGCTTAGGAATACTAACAATGCATATAAGAAACCTACTGAAGATATGAACAGAAGAAGTGGAGTAGTATGTTATAGATGCAACAAGGTTGGACACATTGCTAGAAACTATAGATCACAAATCAATCAGCCTGGACCAAGATATGGAAAAAATGGAATTTTTTATCAGATATGCAACAAGATTGGACATATAGCAAGGTTTTTCAGAATGAAAAATAGAGTTTTTCATCCTAATCCTAACCCCAGGAATCATGCAAGAAGAAATGAAGATGCTGGTAACAGTCAAAAAGGATGTTGTAGTAACTCAGATGAAGTAAAGTTTACCAAAAGCATAGATCAAGGAGACATAATCAACATTGAAGGTAATCAGGAAGGTGAAGTATTGAAAGGTAAGAATGAATCTTTACCTGACCTATCTCAAAGTACTTAATTCATGTAAATTACAGTAGAATAGGAACTTAGATTTAGTATATAAGTAGATATATGATGAATTGAGTCTTATGCAATTAATGCAAGGTATTTTATAATATTCTTATGCTATGGTTAAGAGCGCAAAGAAAAATATTATGTTTTGCGAGATCGCAAGAAGTTTTAAGTTTTGCAGGTTAGCAGAGACAACTTTTTGGAAAGAAGTGGCAAAAGAATTGAATGCGATGTCAGATCTAAGTGAGATTGAATTAATAAAAGGTTATGATCAGTATTATTTGATCATCAAAGAGAATTCAAGTGTCAAGGAGATCAAAGAGTGGTGATAGAAAGCATTTTGCAAGGATTTGGAAAAGAATTGTGTGTCGAATCTACGCAAGCCCTAAAATCATGAATTTGAGGTATTTTACTTAACAAATCTTTGAATCAGTAAAGGCATTTGAAGAAATCATGGATGCTTCGTTAATACACAATGTTAGAGACAAGAATAGACCCAAATTGAAAAAGGAACCAGTAGAACCATTGGAAGAAGACCCTAGGTTTGCATTGTCATCTGTACCAGATGGAGTTTTACATTTAGAGAATGTCAGGAGTTATCTTGGATGCAAACTAGAGATAGTAAATGATAATGATTTTACAGATGAATATTAGAAGATGTACAATCAAGATATGACACTGAAACAAGGTTTTGAACACTTGGAACATAATGAAATTATCAAATATGGATTACAGTATGAATTTGATAATGAAGAATGCACTAAGATCATTTTGAGTAGAATTCATAATGGAAATTTTTGGCTAGAGGATAGAGTGATAGATATTATAGCTGATTTGATTCATGAAGTCACTGGATTATCTAAGATTGGAGCTATTCCTTTTAATGAGAAAAATAGTCATTGACAACACTAATTCATCCTATAATGGTAGAGGAATTATGATTAGCAAGATCAAACAAGTTGATGTGAGATACATATGCAAGATCCTAACTACTAAGTTTTGTGCTAATTCAAGAGAAGATGACATGGCAGCTGGAATGGTACATGCAGCTTATCTTATGTGTGTTGACAGGGTACCAGTTGATATGTGTGAAATTCTTAGAATTTAATTATTTCAGAGCTTGGAGAAGATCAAGAAAAATAAGTATACACAGTTTAGGTTCTCATTCCTAATCACATACATGTTCTTTCATCTTTTGAGGAGATTTCCTTACACCATAGGAAATGATTGGAATGATGGACAAACTACAATGGAAAGGATTAATGTAGTATATAGAAAACATGTTATTGACAGTGTTAATGAGAGTGCAGTACTTGTTATTAAGATATTTCAGAATATTGTGTCTAGCAGATCAAGGATCCCTAAGTCTCTTGTTGAAAAATACAAAGATGATATATGTTTTATGGTGGATACTGACCTTACCTATATTGAAGCAGTAGAGCCTAGAATAGAGTTCATAGACCCTCTTGGCTATGAAATATCTGAGGTAGAAGCTGAAGAATATGTTAGCTGAATACTGAAGTGTAAGTTGGACACTCGGTGTAACAGGTTTGGAACCTTTGAGGAGAACTTCAACTCTGCAAAGATTCTAATTGAAGAGAAATAGTCTAAGAAGAGATTTGAGAGCACTATTAAGAAAATCTTAAAGGATACATGAATGACAGAGAGAGAATTTTTGGTAGCAAAGCAGACAACAACAGCAATCAGAGAGAGTGGACAAAAGGAAGTTTTGTCTATCCCTCCTTTATCATCAATTGCAATGCCATAGGAAGAACCATAAGTAAAGGTGAAAGTGGAAGTACCTAAGAAGGACATAGAAGAAAAGATGTCTACTAGATCCACTTCCTCCACACCTAGCAAAAGAGTTAAGGAGAGTTCCATTGGACCAAGAAAGAGGCATAAAACTCTAGTGCAACCAGTACCAAGAAAGATTGCAGAGGTTAAAGATGATGTCACTACAAAGAAGAAAGCTTGGAAACCAAAAGTTGAAAACCTTAATGAGCAGATTATTGAAAATGGTGACTTTTCAAGAATGAACAAATATTATGATCTTTATGATTATAGTGATAGACTTAATCTAGAGAATGTAGTTGTGAAGAATATGATCTTGATTGGCAAGAAGTTTGATACTATTCAAGGACAAATACCTAATGATCTTTATAACAAACTTCTGAACAAAAAGAAGAGAGCATCAGATGAAGAGACAGCTATTAGAGAAAATCTTGTGAGGAAGCTTTGTGAGATAAGAGATGAAGCTCATTTCAACCAAATTATGAAGGCCCTAAGCACCCATTTGAGAACCAAAAGGAGAACAATTCATATTATGGGAGGCAGGTATGAAGAAGTAAATTCTGAAACTAAACGGGCAATTATCAAGGTTATGGTAGAGTATGTTGGAGAATCATCAGTTGCAGCAAAGAAAGTAGGTGAGAAAGTACAAGAGGACATTCCCTCTTCTCTAGCTATTAATATTGAAGATGAAACAATGAATGTGGAAGGTACACAAATCACCTTGGATACTGATGAAAATGTATTCAAGAATTTGGAGAACATTGTTGACAATTCAGCTTTTGAGGAACAGGAAGCTACAAAAGAAGAAGAAATGGCAAAGACCACTATTATGGAACCACCAGTTGTAGAAGAACAAGTTCCCATTCCTACCAAAGAAGATATCAATCTTACTCCTGAGACTGGAAAGAAGACTCAAATTGGCTCTATGATTGAGCATTTGGGAAAAGAAGTAGATGATGATGACGATCAGTTGGAATTGATTACATCCTTAAACAAAATAATTGGTAAGAATAAGAAGGTGAAGAGTCTTGAAGGATGTCTGAAGGAACTAACTGAGAAGTTAAAAAGTGTTGTGACTACACAAATTTCAGAAGCAGACCCTATGGAGAAGGCAAAGAAGGTAATGAGTACATTTGATAATGAATTCACAAACCTAGCTGATATTGCAAAAATGAAAGCACAAGTAGACTATGAGGCTAGAATTTTGTTGAACATCAGTCAGTACATCAAAAATGATATCAATACTCTTGATATCTGTATCAAACATTTGAGGAAGCAGAGATTCTAAATGAAACAAACCTTCTATCTAGTCCTAATGTGAAGGTCTGTAATGTTGAGAAGAAAGTTAGGCAACTTTATGATGAAATCAGAGTTGTACAAGATGAGAAAGACAGGAAATTGAGAAGATATACTCTTTTGAGAGAGCATGTTTCTATGAAGTTGAGCATAATTGAAGAACAGTTGGAATACTGTCTTTCAACAAAGACATCTTTTCAGAAATTTAACTTTCAAAACCTCCAAGCATGTGAAATTGCTTCTTATGGACTAAGCGCACTACTTAATGTGGCAGATTCCATTAAGAAATCATGGGAGAAGGAGATTGAAGCCATGAAGATAGATTTTGTATATTGTGTTGCAAGCCTACTGGATTTGCAATAAATAAATTGAGGTATAACTTTTGTGATACAATTTTGTGACCCTCCCTACCTTATTTTGTCATTATTGTCAAAGGGGGAGAGATATATAGAAGAAAATTGATAGTATATATTAAGGGTTGTTACTCTTAGGGGGAGTACTATATTAGAGGCAATAATTTTTGAGGAGTTATAAGGATAGTATGCATTTTATACTATGGCCATAGTTTTGAACAATTTTGAGATTTTTTGAGTTGTACACTTAGCCAATTTTCTCATATGTTGCCACCAATGACAAAGGGGGAGATTGTTGGCAATTTGGCTGAGTTGATTGCATAGATGTTGTCATTATGGAAACATATGATCCTCATGAAGATCACACAAGTTAGAGAGAAAGTATGACAAATTGTATTGCAAATTTGTCTAAGTGTGAGACAGTGTTTTACCAGTGAACCTAGATACAGTTTTTGTTTGCGACATTGACTGGAGTAAGTTCAGTGCTTGCACACTTGAACATAGACTCTATGATGTCTATTGATCACCTATCTCAAAGTGCAAGTCAGTACGGCATGTACAGAAGAAGTTATGGCAGTTTTACCGAAGACAGTGTGAAGCTAATAGGATAGAATATGAAGATAGAACTAGTAAAGAGTTAAGGGATTATTTTGTTTATCAAAATAATGACTTAACAATATAAAGGGATGACATCCTAGATGTTAACTCTTTTTTAAAGCTATTGGTATAAATTTAAATGTAATTGTAATTGTAAAGAGTAGTAATTGTAACAAGCAACAAGTAATATGATGTGAAGTATATGAAGCATATGTAATAGCGATAATGAAAGAGCAGTGAAGTGATATTGATGCAATTAGTATAAGGTTATGTACCTTAACCTATTTTTTAATCAGTGTATATTGTACATTACTTGTTTGGGAAGTGGGCTCATCTGGTAATCACATTTTGTACTACAACTCCTAATAGGGTTGAGGCTTCTAACAAGGCCTATAGTCCCTTAATCAGGACTGATACACTATATGCTTGTAATAGACTCCTAATAGGGTCAACATCCTTAACAAGATACTTTTGATTAGTGGATCTTTGTGGGTACCATCTCCACCAGGGTTTTCCCTTGTCCAAGGTTTCCTCGAGAACAAATAATGTGTTATGAGTTCTTTATTGTTATGCATGTTGTTTAGCTTCTTATGTTATGCATGTATAAAGATAATCTGTTATATCCATAATTGGGCAAAAGACAAAGTTTGTAGAATACTGATTCACCCCCCCCTCTCAGTATTCCCTATTTCTAACACTTTATTCTTGGTGTTCTCAAACTCTAACTTGAAGGCGAATAATAATTTCTCCCCAATAGGAGATATCAAGACTATTCTTGCCCCTGAACTAGTTTTTGAACAACTAGCATCAAACTCCATGAACCATATCCCATCTTTACATGAGATTTTTGAATCTATAACATCATCTTTAAGCATAATCACATAGTTAAAAAAAAATTAGATTCTTGGTATAGGATATGTGACCTAGCATCCTCAGAAGGGAACAATGTGTACTTGGACTTAGTTTTAGGTTGTAAGGTGACTTTTTGGTTACCAATAGGGATGGTGGCTTGAGACCAATCCATCTTTATTTCTCCCCCTAGGTCTCTACAGAAAATCATGCTCAACAACATGCCATAACTTGTGGTATGTTAGCGATTAGAATGGTCAATTTTAACCTCTTACTAGGGAAGGTTGCCAATGAAACTTGAGAATCTTTAATCTAACTAATTAAAGGGACTTTCTTAGAGTCCATAGAGTATCATTTGTCGAAGTGATTTTTCAAGGGGAGATCTAGTGCCTTAGCTACACATGATGGCATTATGTTTTCTGAGGCCCCAAAGTCAATAATATGATTATTCAATTTATGACCATAAATAAACAATGATACATCTAATGGTTTAGGTTTGTCTTTAGCGGGAATGGTGGACATTAAGGTTTCTAATTGCATCTCTGGTTCATTCTTACCTAGTTGACTCATCTCTAAAGATGATGACATTTTGGGGGAGAATATATTATTCACTTGATGGGAGTCAATTCTAGAGTTTGAACCTTTAACATAATTTACCAACTTGTCCAACTCACTAGGATTGAGTTTTAAATACTTAGCAGTGGATATTTTAATCTTTGATGATTTACAAAACTTAACAATGTTAAAGACAAGTTTAGGTTCTAACCTTTTCAATTTGAACTTTAGGTGTCAAAGTGGCCTGGGCTCTTAAAACTATTGTTGGTCTAGTTCAATGGTTCTTTTCCCTTCTAAGTAGTTACCAGAGATGTCATACAACTATTTTTTTTACCCCCATGTTGGATCCTTATTAGGATTGAGAAAGAAGGTTCCCCTAGAGTAATAATAATGTCACCACCACGATCTGAATCTTATTCATATTCTAGATAGTAACTCACAAAGTCACCAGGTCCTCTAAAGGATTCTTCATTTGCAAAAAATTCCTCTATCATTTCCTTGTTCACCTCCATCTACCTATACCATACCATTTCAAGATAGGTGTTTCCATCATGTTTTTTAGTTAAATGGAATATACACATATTATTTATATTCCCATCCAAAGCTTCAATTGAGGGTCTTTGTTGGGTAGGAGGTAGAGTTAATTATCTTCCATAAGTCCCTGCTCCTTGATTAGGGTACTTCTAAGGAATATCTTGATATGGGGATGCCATGTTAGGCAACTAGCTCTTTACTATTATCATGTCATTTACTCTTCTTTGAATCATGGGGTATGCAGAGCTAGAAGTAGATGTCTGAGAATTCAAAATTTGTACGGCATTCTTCCATTTCATAGTTGTTATGAGATCATCTTCTAATTCTATAGACATTCATTGAGTTGCATCCAAATTTTCTACTCTTCCACGCTCGAGGTGAATTATGTCAGGTGGCATAACATTTAAAAAGAACCCCTTTCTATTCTCTGCATTAGGTCTTTTAGCAGTAGGAATCTTGTGTAGGATTTTGTTGAACTCAGCGATGAACTCTCTCATGTGTTCATGGATCTCTTTCTTTAGTTGAGACAATTGAAGGAGAAGGGAATGTTAATCATCTACAACTTTAAAATGTGTCTGATATGCAGTTCTCATATCATTCTAATCTGTTATTGAAGCATTTGGAAGATCGTGAAACTAGTATGCAACTAAGTCTATCAGGGTTTCAATGAATAACTAGAATTTTAAATCTTCAGTTATAACTTAAATCACTCCATAAGTAATATTGAAGACATTTAAATTATCATTTGTATAAGATGTCTTATCATCACCACTATACTTGGGGAGAAGTTCACTAGCTCCTTTAGGAAAATGGTTCAAGTCCACTCCCAGATTCAGAGGACCAACTTGAGCATCCCATGGTTGATTTTGTGTCATCATGAGTAATATGATATTCAAAGGTTTAATGTTGATATGGTAAGGGGTTAAGGTTCCCAGTAAAATCAGAGCTTGGAAAACAATAGGGGAGGTTGTTGTTTTAGGAGATGAAGAGGTTATGCTACTAGATTTAGTCTTCCTTCTCCTGATTGGGATTTCGGGGGTGAATCAAAAAAAATTTAGTGCTTCAAAATCTTCATCAATTAAGCCCTTTTCTCAGTCACCTCTAGTGTATCTCTTATCAACCAACTTATTGATTTTAGCTCCTAGGGTTTGGTTGGTCTCCTGGGTTTGGTCTGTTTTCCCTAGGTAATTGAGCAATTCTTTCCACCACTGCCACTTCTTGTCCCATAGGAAATCCTCTTAGTAGCTCACCAAAATCTTCTTCAGCTTCTAACACCCAGTTCACTTGTTGATACTATTGATGGCTCATTCTACACTTGTAGGCCAACGTATTCAAATCATAGATTATATCTTCCTGGGTGTCCTGGAATCCAAAATTAGATTACAGTATAGGGAATATACCTTCGTGAGGTAATACCATTGCATCCCATCATACAATATCGTAATCTACTACTTATTTATTAACCCTTTCCCCAGTGGAGTCACCATAAATATGTTAGTAAACACATTTTCCCTTTGACTAAATAATTGAAGATTACTTGACTCTAAGTCAATTCCCATAAGAAAATCTATCACTAATAGTTGATTTTTCTTCCCACAACTAAACTCTCTACATTTAAAGGTGAAACTTCCTCTAAAATGATTATTCAATCAATTCTTATTGTAAAAGAATACTTTTGGATTAATACTTTTTACTACAAAGTACCAAAAGGCATCAACACTCCATCATAAACATGAAAGGAATGCCACCTATATAAATTGATTGCATCATTAACAAGCCAACTGACTTAATACTGATCACAGTACAAAAACTTTATTTGACACAAAGATTCATTAAAATGAAAATCACACTAGAAATAATAATAGCACAACAACATATTACTGCCACACATAAATTTAATTCCAACTAAAATAAAAATTATGCATTCAAAAAATAACTGATTCAAGAACCACAATAATTTGATATATGAAACCAATTGATTCAAAATTTATGCTATTAAATCTTTAACAGTGATAAAATAGTCTTCAAAATAGCTTAAAGTATTTCTTTCCAAAAACCAGAGTGTTGACCCTCAGAAAGTCTTCAAATAAAAAAATTATAGCTGCACAGGGCTCGTTCAATTTTTAAAACTAACTCCATCGGCATAACTTATCAAAAGAAAACCCTCGAACTAAAAATATAAATCTAAATTAAAGGCAAGGCCATATTGGCTATTTTTATTCTCTAGTATTATGTTTTAGCTGGTGGCTGGATCAGAGGACTCTCTGAATTATTCTTGAATGGTTGTAAATCTACGTGCACTGCTCCATTCCTTATATGTTGTTGTGAAATCTGCCAGTAGTTGCCTATCAAGTATCCCAATATGTTTAATGCATTGCTTCCATATTTCTTTTTCCTTTCAGATCTAGGCTATTTTCTTTTCATGCATCTCAAGATGATCCTGACAAATGATTAGCATTGATTCGACCTTGGCTACCTTTGAAAAATCCCCTACCAAGACAACTTTAGATTCTTTCATCATATTCATCTTCTCTTGGAAGGATCCAATTATGTCCTTGGTGCTTCTTTCAACCCTTTCTTTATTTTCCATAAGTTGAATATCTATATACCTTATGTCATTTCCCACAATGTCTTTAATGTAATACAATTCTTTAAGGAGTTTAAATGATTCCTCTATCCCTTATTCTATAACAACATTTCTCCATTCTACATTCATTTTGGAAACATACAACACATTGTCGTCAAATCCTGGTACATGTTTCTCTGCTAAAAAATTCATTACACCATAAGTATGGATTTCTTCCATACTTATGATCTCATTTTTCCACTTAATTTTCTCTTTCTCCCATACATCATGCTCTACTTTGAGTTCATTAATTACTGTGAGGGTGTGTTGGTCAGTCTCATTGAGGCTAATGATGTAGCTGACTCCTTCATGAGTAACACTATTTAGCTAGTCACCAAAAGTTTTAGATATCATCTTGTCCCTTTGAACTTGGTTTAGAAATTTTTTTATTAATAGGTGAGTTCACATCGATAGTTGCAAGGACCTCAAATAGAGGAAGAGGACCGAGTTTCTAGATGGTGTGTATATATTCTTCCATGTGTTTTATTTTTTGCTTCATCTCTTTCTTGTCTTTCCAGTCTTTCTAAATCCTTGAAGATATCCTCTTATTAGTGGACTCAAAGTGTTTCATGTCAACTACCCCGGTGGCTTGGCCAAGATCGGCTTTTTCGACCTTAAAATCTTATAAAGAAACCTCATCACAAATTTTATCTATAGTAGGTTTGAATATTTCTGCTACCCAGTGACTTGTGTCTTCATCTACTTCTAATATAGCCTCAACCTTAGGTTTCTTTCTCTTAGGAATTTTTCCTAAGTACTTATTGGTACTCAAAATGCAGCTTTGAAGTACCATGTAAAATTCTTGATTAGTGCTCACTTTTTGGCTTTGTATTGCATGCTAGCATGGACGTATTTGAAGTCATGTCGTGAAGTATATGTGTTCATTGCCTTTCATACATCCCATTGAGTTGATTGGAGTCCTTAGATGGCATTTTCAAATGGGTTTTCATCAGCTCGTTCCTAAGGGGTCTCAAAATCAGAAATTCAGAAATTGCCAAGTGTATAAATCACCGGGAAGGGCCACTTTGAGGTTGAATAATATGCATCCTAGAGAGTGTCATGAAAATCTGAGCCTGACCTCTTGTTGTAAACATTGCATACTCTCTATGTATCAGGTTTCAGGTCCCAGTGATGAGTTTTAACCCTGTTTATTCATCCCCTTCCGGAGGTGTTTTCTTAATTTTGCACTTATGCACTTGTTCATTTGTTTGTCGGAGGCCCCGTTTGATAGCTTTTATCTTTTGCCCAGTGATTGAAAATGAAGTGATGGTCATGTCCCTACATTATAAATGAGTTTTACTTCATCCCTGTCAGTTTTTAGCTCATGAAGAATCCATTGGATGAGTTTCCCAATGTGATTCCATTTGCAGTTTTCTGCTGTTTGCAAAGACTGTGAAGTGCATCAGTTTGCCGGAGGCCAAATTTGATCGGTTATAACTTTTGACCGGTCTAACCTATCAGTGAAATTTTTGTTGGTCTGCATTGAAAAGTTGACATATCACTTCCAGTTCAGATTTGAGCTTTCTGTCAATCTATTTGATGTCTTTTTGAAACCAATTCCAACTGCAACTTTTAAGAGTTTTCTGCATTTTCTCGGTCTATCTCTGCAAGTACCTATTTTTGTGAGGCCATATCTTTTTCCCGGCTGGTGTCCAGTTCCAAGCAGTGATTGAATCATGTTGTTTGTATCTAAATGAACTTCTATGCCAGTTTATAGCCTCCTCGGACTCTATTTGGTATTTTTCTAGGGTGATTTCGGATGCAATTTATCAAGTTCTGACAGTGTGTTTGCAGAAAACAAAATGAAAGGGGCAGCTTTGAAGGCTTGTAACTTTTGCCTCGGTTGTCGTCATGGGACACCGTTTTGCAGGGTAGATGAGTATGTAGCAGGGAATGTGCATGTTCAGTGGTGGCACCCAGTTAGGTGATACATTCAGTTTTCTAGGCCAGTTCCAGATTGAATTTATGTACTTTGACAAGTGCGAATAGGCAATGATTTCAAAGGGAATTGTTTGATTGTTGAACTCTTTTGGCCCAAATCTTTCTGAGCATCTTCCTTTGACCGGCGTGTTGAGAAGTTGGAGAGGAGTTTATGCTCCCAGTGGCGTGATCCTATGTTTGCTTTTTGTCAATTTTAAGGCCACTTCTAGAGGTCAGTCGGCATTCATGGTGACTTTGCAAAAGTGTAAAAGGTGAGAAGTATGTTTAAAGTTTTGTTAAATCATGGTCATACTTTGTCGGAGGTGAATGATGCTTAGAGAGCATCAACGGTTACATGTTTTAAGTGTACACTGATTCCCAATGTTTGGAATCAAATGAATACATGGATATTCATAATGCATTGATAATTTTGACAAAATTCTCTAGTATTTTTCCTGTCACAAGAAAAAGTGGCATTAATCTTGAAAGAAGGATTGGCAATGGGGGCTCTACTTCTATTAGTGGGCAATATAAGAGAGGAGACTCACACAATATTTGTACGGATCTCATACCCGAATTGGAGGGTCTGTGCATTGATACAGAAGCCTGCAAAATGGAGGTTTTATGAAGGTACCAGAGAGCCTCATGTGAAGGATAGAGGCACATTTTGAGCATGTAAAGGGAAGCTAATATATGATAGAGGGACGTTTTGAATAAAGGAGGATGCTAAAAGAAATACTATCCACATAATGATTTATTTTTGCAAACACGAATTTGTGAAGTCACGGATTTGTAGAAGAAGAAAAAATAGTCATATTGCGGGGGGCATAACTTTTTTTTTGAACCTTTGGATTGAGCTAATTTTTGGATATGTTGTCGCAAATCAAGTTCTCTACATTCTCACCGGAGCGATTTTAAAAATTCCTCCTAGTTCGCAAGATACAGGTGACTGAGTGAGTCACTGTCAAAACTGCCTATAAGATCACAGAGGACATTTATCCCACATTCATTAAGTTTCATGTCAATGATATGTTCAAATACAAGGCCGCCCAAGTATAGTGTAAGTTGAAGGAGGAGGAAAGGCTTGTGCCTTGTGATCCCACCTCAAAACATGTGCACCAGCTCGCCATAAGAGATAATATTTTATTGCAAAGTCTTTAAAACCTCAAAGATATTAGTCCCACATTCATCCGGAATGGGGAAATTGTAATGAATATATACAACCAAGCAAACATATGAAATAAGTTGAAATGAAGAAAGCTATGCATGTGCAACTCCCTGTTGCTTGCCTTGATTTTCGTGCCGACGGGCCCAAACCAAATTTTGTAGTGAAGTGGCCGCATGAACTGGTCGCCTGGTCGCATGCACCATTTCTGGCGCATGCGATCATGCGACCAGGTGAGTTGGCAGATGAGGTGGCGTGTGGGTCCCGCTCCGGGGTATTAAAAATAATATTTTATTATTCTCCCATGCATTCTCAGATTCAAAAATCAAAATTATAAATGTTTTTTATATAGTTTTAACTATATAAAAAATTCAAAAAATCTAAGTTGCAGAGCATGGACAAAATTAATTGTTGGGGGCTTTATTTTTCGCCCGGGTATCAAGTATTATATACCGCCGAAAAGGTGAGAAGACGAGGAATCCATTTCTGAGGTCAGTTTCAATGCAGGTCATGCTGGTTTCGAGATATTTGCAGTTGAAAGAAACAGGGGGCCAGGAAGATATTTTGGAAATATCTTTTTTGTTGCATCTGGTGATTCACAATCAGTTTGAAGAAGATGACAGGGGCTTTCCAGAATTGAGAACATGTCCCATTTCCAGTTTGAAGGCAGATGACTCATTCAGTGAGTAGTTTAGAGTTTGACAAGTGTCAGTTGGTGATGCTTTCTGGTGTTTTCCCCTTCTCTTCTTAGTCTGGTTTCTTTTCAGTTTGTAGGGTTCCAATCTTTTTGCAGGAGCAGAGCTCTGCAAGTTTGAGTTCCAACTTTGGTTCATGACTGTCTAGCATAATGGTTTTCTGTGTGTTTCATTTTCTATCATAGATTCAATATAAGGTTTTGTAAATTTGATTGCAAATCGAAATATATGTAAGGCGTGTATGGTTTTCAGAGAATTGTCTTCATTGTATTGAGTTTCAATTTCAGTATGAATTCAGTGTTCAAGGGATATTGAGTTTGTCTTCTCCAAGGGAGAATGTATCTGTTTGTATTTGGATATCCTTCAAGGAAGGATTGTAAAATCCTTAAATGCAGATTGGAAATTGATCAGTGCTATGAATTTGTATGATTCTTCATATTGAGCGATGGAAATGTGTTAATGTAAGGCATTAACGCAGGGATATTAATCAATGAAACATGGTTTGTAGTTTGAGTTTATATTTACTGGTTTTGACTCCATGCCCGGATTGAAGGCACTGGTCTTTACTGTTAGAAGTCATTTTCCAAACTAGCATCAATTTAATCAAATCACTTTTTCCTTTCATGTTACTGTGAACATTCATGTCTAATTGTATTCAAGTAGTACAATTTATTTGTTGATTCCTTGAAGAGTGAATCATTAGGTTAACCTGCCTGAGTTTAAAACTCGAAGAGAAGAAGGGTGATTACCCTTGTCACATTTGCCATTTTTCTGCAATGATTGTTTTCTTTTGTTAATATCACGGATTGGCTTTCTAAGCCATGCATCAGTTGTAGCAAGAGACATTAGCAAGTCATTGTGAGAACCCCTGATCCACTGCAAGGATTTCATTGTGAGGCAGTGAGTCTGAAGATAGGTACACCTGCCTGGGTCTGTGGAGCCCGAAGTGAAGAAGGATTTAATCCTTGTCAATTAGCATTTCTCTTGATAGGAAAAGAGCATCAAAGGGGAGAGATCAGGTTATGATCTAGTTATTTATCCGTGCAAGAAAAATAGCTAACAGTACTTACTCACCATATCTTCAACAGGGAGCGATGAGGGGACTATACTACGTTTCTTGCTAACATAGACTTCAAGCCATTTGGGTGCACTTGAAGTGCTTTTATTTTGGGGTATTTGGAGGTCAAAAAATTTTCCCAAGTCTAATACATGAGGGGATTCAGGATGAGGCTCTATATGTTCACCCCCTTTTTCCATTGCTTCAACTGAGCTTTTCATGGTTGGATTCTCCATGGGTTTAATATTTTTCTTCTATTGGATCCAAATCCACCAGAATCATCGCACTTGTAGACCAATCATTCTTCCTCTTACTCCTAGAATGAGTGATTCGAGTAGTGAGTGGTATTTGAACCAAAGCTTGTCTCTCCGCAGGGAGTTTGATTTTTGGTTCCACCTGACCTACAAGTGGACATTCAATAACTTCATCAGTAAAAAGTAGCAAAGGTTCTGAACCTAATTATGTTTGATTTTTTTGTTGATTTGTCCCAATATTATCTAATTTCTCTACCTTTCTTTCCTTCACCCATTTTTATGTCCTTCTGATGACATTATAGGTTCAGAATTGAATGTTATCTTCCTCCTTGCTCCAATCTACTTCAGGTATAGGGACGCTTTGCACTACCTCTAAATATTGGGGATCTATTACTTCTTCTACACCATCAATGTTCATTTGTAGCCTAAGTGTGATAATTTGTCTCAACGTGAACCTAGACCAAAGCTTCTTCCTTCCTTCAAATTCATCAACACAACTAGCCCAAAAATCCTCCAGTTGGAGTTCATGCATGAATTTTGGGTCCATATGGAAATGTGCTCTAGAAAATCCCTTGCTATTGAACTTAAGTCCAGCTTGGTAGGGTTTCAGGTTCATCTCTCCCAATTCAAAGTTTAGGTTCAAGGCATCTTGTACTGATTTGCAGCAATAATGCCCTAGGTCGACTGGGAAGACAATACCTAAACCTTTCTTGGCTTTGAATTTTTTTGTTTACATGAGCTAGTTGCCTGCAAACTTTGATCAATACATATCTATCCAAGTAGTACCTTAGTAACCTTAATGGCTCTTCATCGAATCCTCTGACCCTAAGATAAGTAAATTTGGAAACTGAATGAAGTAGCTTCTGTATATAAAAATCATCTCCCTAACTTCTTCAAAAAACCTTTTATTCTCTATCCCTTGGAACTCAAAGACCATGTGCACTAAAAATAGGTCATGCACCCATTTGAAATTTTTAGAGTTTTTTCACTGCTGCAAGTGTGGGTGGTATTCATATATTTTCATACCTTCTACCTAAGGTTTACACGAAAGGCCCTCCCAATATTTGCAACAAGCTAAGATGTAAAACAAGTAAGAAGACATACATAACCCTTCCATACCTGCAACCTTGGTTAATTCCTTATGAAACCAATAATTAATAAGAACAACCCAGTCAATGTATTTATCTTACCCCAATATTGCTTGGATAAAGGAGGACATCCAGTCTTCCCAAAGGAAAGCATGTTTGTTACCCTTAACCCTATTCAACAAAATTACTATATCTTTAATAGCTTGAATCAAATGTTCTCTAGTCAAGGGTCTAGGCAGACAAGATCCTCCTTTCTTAGGTTTCAACAACCAATTTTTGGCAATAACATTGTTATATGTCTTTTTCTTTATGGAGAATTTTCTATAGGCTAGGTTTATAGTCCAATCCTCCTATGTTTCAATGTGAGGAATTTTCATAGCTGCTATTACAGTATCCCAACTTATTTTGACCAATAATTTTCCTGTAAAGGTGTGAATACACCTCTCCTCTACATCATACATGTCCATACATTCTAACAATAGTTCTAGGAAAGGTGTCACCTCAGGAAATCATGTGACTTCAATTAAGCCACTCTAGGATACTTTATTAGCCATTGAATCAGGTTCTTCATTTCTAATTCTTTCCATGGTATCAGTAATGTTTGCATTAATTAGCATAGTATCTCCTATCTTTGGAAGGGAGCTAAACAAACAATAGGTGTTATCCACCTTAGGTATTTTTGGCCTAGACAAGGGCATTTTCTATTCTATGGGATGTGTCCAGTAACCCACGATGGATAAAAATGAAACAACAAAATCCCTAATTACAAATGCAGATAATTGAAACAAGAGAATTTGTAGAAAATAACTTTAGAACTCAGTAGTTGAATTCACCCCAACTTCCTGAGAGAAAAATTATGTTACCTCTCCTTTGTATGTTCTCCAATATGCTAGGGTTACAATTACATAGCAAGATTATGGGTGATTGTGAAATCAGAAGGAAAAGATTTGTTACAAGATCACATGCTTAATACACCTCATTTCATTATGAAGTGTTCGAGTGATTAGACAACACGCTGATAGTTTTTAAATAGATGTCACTTCAGCACACACATACCTTTACTCCACTCCACCATTACCTCCAATTCACCACTTTCAAAAATTATTAAATACCGATCTTTTTAATTCCCGTACACGTTACCTGATGATCCTCAGATTCTTGTGTCTCATTGGCAGCCTTCTATTATTGGTGAATCTTGAACTTCAAACCTTGAAAAGAAGCGTTCAAAGGTTCAACTTCAATAAGTGCATATACATCCCAGAAAGGATTGACAAACTTCAGATACAACACACAAAAGACACATACCGACACAAATTTTGAACTTTGAACTCAAACTAGAAAGGTTCAATGGCTCAACTTCAAAGAAGAGCACTTACGTGGACAGGGAAAAGGGGAACCTTGCACACAATAAAATTGGGTTAGCTTCATACTCAACAAAAATTTGAGCTTTGAATAGAGTCTAATATCAAGCTCATATGCTTAGCTGAGAACAAATTAA
>BSBK01005511.1:80000-87772 GCA_027943335.1 Chamaecyparis obtusa | reverse complement strand
CAAGTGATGGTATATGTGTGTCTTTGTGTGAATGGATGATTATGAAATGTTTGTATTATTTCTTGTGTGAAGTATGACTGGGTGATCGTTATGTTCATCTTATTCTTTGTTTGACATTTGTAGTTAGCAGATTCTAACTTCTAGTATATCATAGTTGTAATTGTTGGCTTCTAGGAGTAAGCCTAATTTAAGGGGGGGAGGATGTAGTGCCCACCCCTTTACTGCCATTTATGTTTATAATATCAACCCATTTAGACCACTTTGAATGAATATTAGATCTTTGCTTACATTTAATGATTCAATTCTATGATACTTTAAATCGTTTGTTTTATATCATGTTAGGTAGATGATGATGATGATTATTTACCTATGAAGATGTTTTTGATTGAGGTAACAGTAGGTTTTGAAGGGGACCCGAAAACCTTTACAAGATAGAAGAAAGATAGGACATTAAGATCAACAAAACTACAACAAATGGCCATAAAAAAGCGGCAGTTCTAAAAAGGGATAACCCTAAGATATATAGTAAAAGCTACTAACTTAACACAAAAAAGCCAAAAAGAATTGCCAGCACAACAACCGACACCCATAAACCCACCCAATAGATCAGTCCAGATTTCTAAGGAACTCCTCTGATTCCACTAGCAGACCCTGAATCTTTTGGATTGAGTCCTTTAGACTCGAAAGATCCTTAGGCGGAGAGGCCATCTTCTTCTTTGTGCTTGATGTAGTTCTGGTACCAGGAGCTACAATCTGCTCATCCTGTTTAGTGTCATCAGAAATAACAATAGCCTTGGAATCAGTTTGATTTCCTTTCAGCAAAGCATAAAGCGTAGTTAGATTATTGACAGTTGCTTTAATTCCCTCGTTACTAAGGGTCAGAAGCTTCCTTAACATAGTAGCATTGTTGTTGTCTTTGTTAAGGATGGGAGTGATCTTTTCCTCAATAATAGTGTTGATCTTATCTTCCAACACACTAGAAATATCAAAATCCTTAATAAAAACATTTTTATTAGAAACATTATACATAGCAGCATCATTTCTCATTTTATCCAAAATTTCATCTATCACTTCATACCTAGCTTCCATAGCTCTATTCTTCACCTTAAGTTCTTGGATTTCATGGAAAGCCCATTTATTGAGGTTGAATGATAAGATGGCTATGCTTCTAGCTATGTTGAGGACACTCATGTTAGTAACTCTCTTGCGATTGAAGTATTGTTCCTCAATGACAGTAATATCCTCCTCGTTTTAAGTATCCATCTTATTACCCTTACCAGAAAGCTCCTCATTGTTTTGGATCTTAGTTGCAGTATGATGACAATCCTCAGTAGCCCAATTGACAATACAGTTGACAATGTTGGTCAGATTCTCAAGAAGAGAAGTATCCTTCACATTCTTGTGCATGTCCGTTTCAGTTTCCTCATTGTCAGAAGCCATTTCTTCCTCCTCAAATGCCCCTTTCACTGTTCTCCCTCTTCTACCTTACCAGTATTTTCATAAGTACCTTCCTCCTCTTGATGAATATCTTTAGGAATCTGTTCCTGGTCCAACAAATGAGTATTATCTCTAGAAATCTCTTGGTGGGAGTCCTTATCAAAGACATCTTTGGGGTATTCAAAAATAATATCCTCGTTACCATCCAAAGGGTTAGGAGTTGACATCTGGGTTTCCTCATCTTCATTATCAACCGTAGGAGGATCTTCCTTAACCAACATCTCCTTCTCACTAGGCACATCAAAAAATGGTCCCTCCTCATCAGAATTGTTATTATCACCATCATCTTTTGATGTCATGCCTTCTACCTCATCAAAGATAGAGAGTGAATCATCTTTTTTTGTCGGAGTACCCTTCCTTTTCTTAGAGGATGTCGGGCTATCTTTCATAACTGAACTGCCCTAAGAAATTTTCCTTTTCTAATTTTTTATCTATTTTGGTAAAGGCTCAAGGACCTTATCTCTAGCGTACTCTGTGATAAGCAGGATCAAGCCTCCATGAAGGATAGGCAAGGAAGATTTGATCCTATTGTCCATGATACTCTGATTCAAGGAACTTAACAGAAAATAAGGGAAAGAGACCCTAGAATCATGGCAAAAATGGTTGATCAGAACAAAATGAAAGTTATAAACCCTAGTAAGTCTGCCATTTAAGGTGAAATATTCCATAATCACCCTCAAGACATGAGCCCAAATAAGCTTAATATTATTAATGCTAACGTAATCCACATTAGCTTTCACAAGCATAGTCTTTTCCTTAGTAGTCTTGGGAAAATATTTGTAAGCCTTATTACCAATCTTCTTGTCTTTGAAATAATTCATACCTTCATGCGGCAAACCAGTGATTTCTGCAATTAGGTCTAGAGCCTACAGGAAGGATTTGCCCCCAATGTGTGCTACACCATTGTCTCATTCGGGCACAAATTTTTTAGTGATACTTTTTTCATTTCCATGCAGACACCTAAGGTATTTATCAATCTTCACTTTCTTAAGTTTCTTCCAGACTGCCTTCTCCTTAACCCATTTGCATTCTAATGGTTCTTCTCTCTTCAATTCCCCACCCATTTCTTCCAACATATAATTCAGCTTGTGATCAATAATCTTAGAGTAAAACTTCAACCAGTTCAAACCACTCTTTTCAAAGCCAAAGACCCAAAACCTAGATAATAGCTCTTTTGACACACTAACTTTTATGGTAACCCAAAAATCATGTATAAGAGGACACATAATAATGAACTTGCACTTCACTTTCCTTTTCATTTGATGATTTCTTACAATCTGTGTTACATCACACAAGTTCATTATTACTCTGTATGATTCCCTCCTTATGGTTAATCTTGTCATAATAAATGAGTTGATTAATGTCATCATTAATATTACAATTCCCAATCCACTTATAGGTGACATCACTTGTAACCCCAAGATTAGCAAGCCCATCTGTAACCATGTTGGTTTTGTGGTAATCATGGGTTAAGTGTAACCTTTCAAAATTGTGAGCAATGTTTTTTATTTTTTCAATTATGTGCTCAATAGTCCCATGATGGTTTAGAGATGTCTTTAATGTTATTAATAATGTTAAGGGAGTCTCCCTCTAGCCATAAATTCTTACAACCTATTTCATTAGCTAGCATGATAGTATTGAGCACCGGCATAGCCTCAAATATGTGATTAGATTGGACTCCCATAGGAAAAGTAGTAGCGCCAACACAATTACCTACCCAATCTTGATGAATACCTCCACCACTCACATTGCCTAGGTCCCTCTGGAAGCCCCATCAAAGTTGGCTTTGATCCATCCTTGGGGGGTGAAGACCAATCACATCATCTTTGAGATGATGGACAATAGAGTCATTTGAGAAAAACTACCAATTTTTAATTTGCTCCAAATTCTCCTAAGAGGAAATCAAAGAGGGGTTGTTGTTGATAACCAAATTAAAGTTTTCTCCCAACCCTTTGCAAATGATATTCCCTACCAGCTCATCTTTCATAGTCTTATCCTTGAACACTCTGTTATTTCTTTCCTTCCAAATGTGCCAACTAAAATGCAGGAGGATCAAGTTCCAGAAAACCTTAGCCAAGCTGTTGGAAAAAGGACATCTCC
This sequence comes from Chamaecyparis obtusa, assembly GCA_027943335.1. Lineage (NCBI taxonomy): Eukaryota > Viridiplantae > Streptophyta > Pinopsida > Cupressales > Cupressaceae > Chamaecyparis > Chamaecyparis obtusa. The sequence goes on along the minus strand of BSBK01005511.1, from coordinate 84,175 downwards.
ATCGAATGATTAATCCTACCAAGTTAGAGGGAAACACCAACAAAAGTTCCATTTTATTAAGAATGGCCTCCCAAACCTTATGTGATTAGGAATAGTGGAGCAAAAAATGGTCACAAGATTCAACTTCCTTCTTACACAAGAAACATCTATTAGGCAAAATAAAGCCTCTTTTTGAGAGATTATCCAAGGTCAAAAATTTGTTTTGAGCTAAGATCGAAAAAAATAAATAAATCTTAGGAGTTAAAAATTTATACCAGACCCTAGAACACAATGGCCCCACTTCCTCTACAACCATCAGATTACTAGCCGAAGCCACAATGTACTTTCCATCTGAATCGGGAGCCCAGATAATTTTATCTTGGCAATTATCATTGACAAACCAAGTTTGTAAAATCAATTGGAGAGGCTGGAGCTTTCTGTCAAATTATCCTAAGTTGATGCATTTATTTTCTCTCCAATAATTGCATACTTTCTCCCTAAAGTAATCTTTACATCTAGTAATCACTTGGTTCAAATCTTGATATTTAGACAAGGGGTCTTGTTGAATCCAACAGTCCTTCCAGAAGTCAACTTTTATGCCATTTCCCATCTTCCATCTGATACCTTTGCAAATAAGCTCCTTGGCATTAAAAATACTATTCCATATAAACGAGCCTTGCACTTTTTCTCTTGAAAGGATGAAGTCTTCAAAAGAAGGATAATTGAACAAATATTTTCTCCTAATTATAGAGTTCCATTCTTTACTCTCACCATAGACTCTCCATATTTGTTTTTCTAAGAGAGATTTATTAAAACTTTGAACAGTTCTCAAGCCAAGGCCCCCTTTCTTTTTTGGCTTACAAACCCTATCCTAAGCCACAAGACTTAATCTTTTCTTTTCTTCCACCCCTGACCACATAAATCTTTTTTGGATTTTTTCAATCAACATAGCATATTTATGAGGAATTTTGAAGAGGCTTAAAGCATAGACTGGCAGATTTTGAAGAGAAGACTTCAACAATTGAATCTTACCCACATTGCTTAAAAGGGCTCCCTTCTGACCAAAAAGCTTCCTATTAAACATTTCAATGATGGAAAGACAAAATTCATCAGGAGGTTTAGAGCTCAAAGGAAAATGAAGGTAAGTCGAGGGAAGAACCCCTACACTACAACCCAAAATAGTAGAGATCTTCCTCTGTCTAGATTCAGGAGTATTAATGAATAAAATAGAGATTTTATTCCAATTTATGAGTTGTCCAGAAGATGAAGTATAAGTAGATAGAGCAGCCTTCAAATTTCTAGCTTCCTTAGCATTAGAGGCCCCTATAGTGATAGTATCATCCACAAATTTATCATGGGAGGGGAAGGTTCTTGCCGAGGAGGGTTGAAGACCAGTAATAATCCCTTCTCCCACCAGCTTACAGATGTATCTACCCAAGCATTCTGCCAAAATGGCAAACAAGATGGCAGATATATGATCACCTTGTCTTAGACCCCTAGAAGGTCAAAAAAAATTTGAGGATCCCCCATTAACAATAACTGAAGAGGAGACCGTAGTGATCAGTTGCATGATAAGTTTGATAACCCCTTTGTCAAAACCAAAAGAAACAATATTTTTTTCCAAAAAGAGACAATCCACTCTATCATAGGCTTTCAAGAGGTCAAGCTTCATCATAAAGCCTTGTTTCTTAGCAACTTACAAAGAATGAATATTTTCATGAACAATAATAACATAATCATGGATTTGTCTCCCTGACACAAAATCGTTATGCTGGGGGGAAATAATCAAAGAGAGGATAGACAAAAGCCTTGAAATGAGAACTTTAGAAATAATTTTGTAAAGAGAATGGCAAAGACTAATGGGTCTGAAGGCATCCATAGAATCAATTCTAGGCTTCTTAGGGATCAAAACCAGGAAAGTTGCATTAAGTTCCCTAAGAAGGCTTTTAGATCCAAAAATGCTTTAACAACAATCACCTCTCTTCCAACAATATCCCAAAAATGGTGAAAGAAAAACATAGGGAAGCCATCAGGGTTGAGAGATTTTTCACCTTCAAAAGAAAAAACAACTGTCAAAATTTCCTTGTCATAGGGGATAGCTTGAAGCCAACCATTACTTTCAGCATCAATCAATGAAGGGATAGCTTTCTAAATTTTTCCTAATCCAAATGGGCCAACAAAGGGTCTTTAGAAAGGAGAGAAGCAAAGTAGATAAGCATTTCCTTTTTTAATATCCTCCTCCTTTACCAACTTTATCCCATTAGAGGAGAGGCTAGAGATTATGTTCACCTCCTTATGTTTCATAGAGGTCATATGAAAAAATCTAGTAATTTTCATCCCCTGCCTTTAGCCATAAAGACATTGATCTTTGACGCCATAAGGTTTCCTCCTTTGAGATAATATTATGACAATTCTCCAATGAGGAGTTTTCAGTATTCCTTAACTCCTCAGTAAGACCTTCCTCCTGGATTTGATCCTGAACCTCTTTAATTTCAAGTTGCATACAGTTTTTAGACATGAAAATATCTCCAAAGACATCTTTGTTCCAAACTTTAATTTTTATTTTAATAGAATGCAACTTCTTAGTAACTCTGTACATGGATCCTCCTTCCAAAGGACAATTCTACCATTCCTTAATGGTATCTTTTAGATTAGGGTGGGCAATCCACATTTTCTCGAACCTAAAAGGGGTATTACTTTTTCCACTCAAAGGATTAGCAGTAAAAGAAATAGGGAAATGATCAGACCCTATCCTTAGCATTGATGAAAGAGAACAAGAGTACCTCACAATCCAATCCAGAGAGATAAGAGATCTATCTAGCTTCACCTGGATAAGTTCCTCACCAAGTCTTCTATTAGACCAAGTAAACATGATACCCTCTAGCTTGACATCCAAAAAATCCTCTTCATTGATATAGTCCATAAGGTTCGATTTACTATCAGTCTGAGAAGGGTTTCCACCTTTTTTTTTCTAATTCTTTCAGGGGGGGTATTAAAATCTCCCATCACCATCCAATTATTTTCTTGATGACTCCTACGCAAAACTTTCAGACTCTGCCATAATTTTTGTCCCCCTAATCTGGTGTTAGGGTCATAGATATTCATAAGGTTCCAAGATAACTTATCTCTCAAAAGGGTTATTTTCACCATAATGATATTCTTATCTACCTTAATAATAGAACAATCAACAGATTTTTTTATCCCAAAAGATCTCCACTCCTCCTGAAGTTCCTTTTGAGTCACTACCATTACTTCCTCCATTCTTCATAGGGTGGATTGAATTTCTATTAGATTTTTTCCCTTGTTGATATCCACTCTCCTTCTTGGTCCTTCTCTATTGAAAAGGGGTTAGCCAAGTTCTCTTCTTTCTAGCTACTCGGAGACAGAGTATCATCAATTCCATTGTCTTCCATTGTATCACTATTCGAAGAACCTTCTAATAGTGGAGCCCCTTGAGGGTTCTCAAGCTTTGAAGTATCCTTAAATTCTTTCATTTCTTTGAATGATTCTTCCACTCTAGCAACTGAGTTTGAATTGTCTAGTTCCTGGGATCCAACACTCTCCACACTTCTAAGATATGGGGATATATCACTATCCATTTGGCCTTCATTTTTTTTACCAGTTATGATAGCAGGAGCCATCAAAACTTCTTCTAGCCTCCCAACTTATTTACTAATAGCTAGAGGAAAAGGAACCCTCATTTCTTCTTCTATCCTCCCAACTTCTTTACCAATAACTAGAGGAACACCTATATCTTTGGAAATAACAATACTCAAGATTGATCTCTCTAACTCTTTATCATTTCCTTCCTCACCAAAAATCTCTAGAGAGATCAAATTAGGCTTAATATTTAGGTTTTCTCTCCTTCCATTCTTTCTTAGTCTCTTTCTATTTATCCTGAGACCCCTTGAGATTTTTGTGCTATTTGTGAAGGCATTGTTTTGCCCAGTGCCACAATTTTTTACAAACAAAACATGCAAAAGGAAAGGCACTGATTCATATTCCATAAACTGAATATATTTCCAAGCTTAGACATGATAGTAATGATTTTAGGGAGATCCACAGATTGATGGATATTTACACATATCCTCGCATAGTCTAACCTTGATCTTGCAGATATCATTGGGTCAATGGAGAGGAGTTCGCCAAGCCTGCAAAAACATCCTCATGCCAGTATTCCAATGGAAGCCCAAGGA
>BSBK01005511.1:0-75000 GCA_027943335.1 Chamaecyparis obtusa | reverse complement strand
GTTTTAAAATGAACCTAAGCTATATTATGTGATTATGTTATGAATTGTTCTTAATAGATTAATTTATATCTAGGTAATTCTACATCATGGAAACCTTGAGACTTGTAATCTGTTAATGAGTTACATTTATGAATAGTTATTGTCTTATGTTATATTGCTTCCACATTTTTATTTATTATTGATTGTAAACTCTTAAGAAAAAAATATTTCAATAAACTTAGTAATATGTTTTAGGTTATTTTCTCCTGGGTTGCCCAGCGGGGAATTACAAACAAGTTCCATAAATGAAATAAATTCATTAAGATTGATAATTCATCCAACAATGTTGATGATCAAGTGGCAATAACATCTAAAGGTGTGGCTTCTTTGCCATTTATTTGTAAACTTGCTTGTAATTTTACTTAGCTTTTTGAATATTTGCATAATGTGATATTGAAGTTGATTACTACTAAAGTACTAAAGCTTCCTCCTATTAAGCCTATTGACACATCTAAACCTTTACCCAAATACTTTGATCACAAAGATTTATATCAATACCATCATTAACTTGGTCATGATATTGAAAAATGTTTCTATTTGAAATCTATTATTCAAGACCTCATTGATTCTAATGTTACATTTGTCGAAGGTGTCAATGATCAAGGAAACAAATCAGTAGCACCCCTCAACCAAAATTTGCAAATCTATACTAACCCTTTTCCATCTCATTCGACCAATACTATTGATTCTACCCAACCTTTGTCTTCTTCTTCCACTCATGTTGTTGACTATGATGATACATGTAATGAAGAAAATAATGTTGTCAACCGCATTGATCAAGCCAAACCTAAAACTAACCTTTAATGTGAACTCTTCATTACCTTTGACACTACTAAGACAATTAAAACACCTGATGGTCCTCTTTATATTTTGGCAAAGGCCAATGACCTTCATTCCTGTGGTGTCCTTATTAACCCTACTTACATGATGAATGTGATAACTGAAGAACATCTTTTTAGTAGATAATTGCAATATCTTGATTCAAACTTACAATAGTTTTCTTTATCCTTTGCATGGTCCTATTTTGTTTCTAGTTGAAGTTGGTGGAAAAAATTTAGATGTTATCTTTACCATGGTTCCAACTTTTGATCAATTTTAAGTCAAACTTGGTCTTCCTTGGCTTACCTCTGTGAAAGTCATGACCTCTCTTATTCATAAAAGTTTGAAATTTCCTCACAATGGACAAATCATGATTGTTAACCATAGTCTCTATCAGCTCTTATTGCCTTGAGATTTTGTTGACCTTGATTTATTTTGGCATTCTATGCCTCAATCAACCCAATCTTGTTGCGATAACCTCTTCAGATCATATCAATCCTACAAGATCTAAAAGATTTGTGAGATTAGCAAACCTAAGGATATTCCATCTCCTTGTCCTAGACATGGACTTCTTTCTACACCTCATACACCTCCTATATATGTTTCAATCTTGCCTCCTATATCTTATAAACATTTTTTTGATGTCATCTGTCAACCTAGTGTGGTTCCTTTCATTCTTCCCAAAGAAGAAAATGTCTTGATGTTGATTGATCCTGAACCAAACCCAATTTCTAGGAAAAATAAATGCAACCATCATGCCTGTGATGGGCATCGTAAACTACGCTAGAGCACATTAGTGTGCTTACCAAAACATTGCTTCACTTAAAAGACCTATTGATGCTTTGATTCCCTTTGATCAACGTATGCTTGAGCGAAAGGAGGAGTAAACTTGAAAAAATTAAAGTTGAACAAACATGGTAATTATATTCGTATCTTGGATTCTATTACAATTAATTGGATGAAGATGATAATCTTGATGATGATGCTTTTTTTGTTCCTAATGCAACTAAAAGTGATATTCATACTAGTGATTCTGATGATATGTTTGAGATTATCAATGTTAATCATGATTTGCCAGCTATGTTTTCACAATAATTATATATCACTCCTAGTGACAAACAAAGTGACCCATCTTCACAACATGGTCCTTGTTTGAAACTAGTCATTGTTCCATCTATTGTGCTTGATGTTTCTCCTCTTGCGAGTTTCCCACCTTCCCTAAATAGTACAAACCAAGATAAGGGGAATGAAACACACTTTATTAGCTCCTCTTGTGTAGTATATTCTATGTTTTTGCTTATTGGAATGTGTTTCCCCCATGATACACTACATGTTATATGTTTTGTTTAGATTTCTTTAAACAACCCTTGTCGCTCCATTTACGCAAGGTGACAAAGAAATTGAAACATCCTAAACATTCCTCTATTATATACTCTTCAGGTGAATTTTTTTTTATAATAATTAAAGTAAAAAAATGCTTTTAAATAATTATAATAAGTTAAAAAATTATACCTAGGCAAAAAGTTATGGTTCCCTCAAAAAATACTCTTTAGGGATGCAATAAGGGCCCCTATCCACTATTGAGGTTAAGAACTTGATGGAAAATTATGTGTTGACACCCTTGAGTGAAGAAATGGTCCATGAGAGAGCTCCTTGTAGATTTGAATGAAACCTAGATGCCCCTCATCAAGAAATAGTCCACTAGCATTTGGTAGAAATTGATGACTATAAAACCTATGCCAAGGAACTCATTTTCTAAAGTGAATTATTGGTGTAAATTTTTCATTTAAAACTTCACAAATTTTTTCTTGTGTGATGCCAATTATATAATGTTGATGGAAATGAATGACACACCATATTTTGAATGAAAATTTATTACTATACCTTATAGTGATTGTATGCACCCTAAAATGGTCACCTAGACTTTGGGCCCCATTCTTCAATTTATCAAATGATGGAACCAATTTATCAATTTTCTGAATCAATGTTCTTGAAACATTTTCAATTTAAATCAATTTCTTTGATCAAATCCTAATTCTATCATTTGTTCGATTATATTCTATGGATTAACCATTTTATCCTAAGTCTTTATTTAAATAAAAGGAATTTCCTCCCCTTTTATTAAATAAAAAGCCCCCACCTTTCCTCTTATCCTAAGTTGCACAAATAAAGCATTATTATTATTTTATAAAAAAAAAAATTTAAAAAGTCTTTTTGTCTCACATGGGGCACAAAAGTCAACACTTCTTTCTCATTGGAGGATATTTGTGTTCAATGATTGATCCCTCTTTCAATCTCTGCCTTTGATTAAATCTTTTGCCTCTTAATCTCCATGGTTCATTCATCTTTAAAAAGAGAGCTCTTTTCTCATTCACAGGATCCCACTCTTGATACTAATCTTATGTTGCAGGTTTTCTTGGTGACATTGGAGCTTTGGAGATCTTGTTGCATTTAGATTTCATTCTTGCATTTTAGCTTAGCTTCCATAGCATTTTAGCTTAGTTTCTTTTATGGTCTAGCTTAATTAGCAAGGCTTGTAACACTTTCATTTTCTTAGTATAGTTGCATTCTTGCATCTTCATTCTTAGCATAGTTGCATTGCATTCTTATTGTGATTCTAGAAGATATTGGCATTTTTTCCCTTGTCTCTTTGAATCTCCCATTATGTGGTTTACTAGCAAGGTTGCATGCTTAATAGCTCTAGTTGAGAGCCCTATAAACACCCTTGTGACTCCATGCTTAGGGAGCTCTAGGTCACTTTCTCAAGGTTTCCAATCCATGGATTCTCTTGGAAGTAATGACTTAGAGAAGTGCACATTTTGAGTGTACATTTTTGCGCCCACCATGGGGAAGAACAGTTCGGTTTTATCTCTCTTTTCATGCATTTCCGCTAATTTTTCGTCACATTTTTCTTGTTTCAGCTATTTTTCTATTTTTCTGATAGAGTATTATACGACAGTTTTCCAGTGTCGTACGACAATTCTTTACATACCCGTGCAATACTTTTCCAGTAAAAGTATCATGCACCCATATAGGACTCGGTCGCACAGTCATACAGAACTCTGTCACTTGGATATAGTGTGAACTGTCGTACAGAACAAAAGTATCGCACTCCTATACTATGAAGTATCATGCAAAAAAAAATTTGACAGAACTGTCACCTAGGCCTGGCAGTGACTGATTTTGGTCCTTTCTTTGCAAGAGTTGGATTTGTTTGCTTGCTGGTTTTGACTTGTGTTACGACAGAGATTCATTTGTAGATTAAAACTAGTTTTATTGTGCTAACCTTTGTGGGTCTAACGAGTTGTGCTTGTAGGTGTGCCCTAGCTGCTTACATTATTTGCTAAAAGAACGCATGTCAAAGCTTCAAATGCGCAAGGGCTACTAATCATTTTTTTAGGGCTGCCCAAAGCATAAAAACAATCAAGTGCTTGTTCATTTATTTCATTTCAAGTGCGACATTATACTAGTTCTCTTTTTCTAGGCACTTAATATCTTATTATTAGAGTCTTTTGGTGGTAGGAAATTATGCTCTTCGCCCTTGTGGTGAACTAGAAATCCTAACCCATCTTTAGATTTCAAAAGCAAGATGGCTAATTGAACATTGCTTGGTGTGTTTGGGAAAAGCTTTTGAGATAGGAGAATATGCTCTTCACCCTTGTGGTGAAACAGAAATCCCAACTTTCAAAAGTTGATCCATTTCTTGTTTAGTTTAGAATCCTTTAGTGGGCCTTCTCTTGAGCAATCAAGAGGAACGACTCAAGTGGGGACAAGCTAATACCCAGCTATTTCGACCCAATATAAAATCAAGGCTATCAAGGACACAAAACCTTGGTAGATGTAGTACTTGTCTTTGTTTAGTGTGAGTACTTGTGGGATTGTGACCATGGGGAAAATTCTAAGCAAGAATGCTTAAGGTACTCTTGTGGCCGCAAGGTCCGTTACTTTTCGTAAGGTAAGGAGTCCCTTTGGGGAGCAAGAGGAGTATTACGAATGGAAGCCCTTACTACGAACCATAGATAGAAGCTACCTGATTTTGCCGCTTAACATCTCGGTGCAAGGATTGATCCTAGTGGACTAACCCGGATCACCCCAAGATTACTCACCATCTGTGTTCCTTTGGTTGTGTCATTGGCACTTCCATGACAAAGCCAATATCTATTATGGGCAACTACTTTGTGTGAGGCAATGCGACATCAAGTGTGGGCCAAGTTGTTGAGTATTGAGCCTTTGTCTTCCTAGGCTAGCAAGTGCTTGAATTGTCTTCATTGTGATCTACCCGTGTAAACGTTCTTGAACATCAAAACATCACGGTAGTGTTCATAGGATTCTTTTTGCTTTGATATCCCAAGTGCATGTCTTGACAAGGTTTCCTTTGCCCTTGTTCAAGTGTTTTATGACATGTTTGATCACTTACTATTTGCAAACCTATTTGTTTACTGCTATTACTGCATTTGAAATCAAGAAATTCAACTTATCAAATTGTAACTTTGACCAAATTACCTTCAAAACTGAGATTTACACACTCACTGGTCAAATATTGTACGATACTGAACAAGTGTCACACTACCTACCTAGATATTATCACACCAACTGCCTGGAAACTATCGCACGACCTTTGTGCAAAATATCATTTGGACAAATTGTATCATCTTGATACCCTGTGAACCATCGCACAGAGGTCATCTTGTTGATTGCAATCCAAAGCTGATTCGTGTCATTTCTAGTCTTCCTTGGTCAGTTTGGGTCAGATCTTAGGTGCTATGACATGTTGCTCGACATCCAAATGACCTTAATTGGTATCAAGTTGCACAAAATGACTCTTGGTCTTCTTTCTTCCACATCTCCCATGTCTTCCTAGTCTCCCATGTCCATTCTTCCTCTTCTTCCTAAACTATTCATGTCTTCTTGATTCTTTTCCTCTTATTATCTAGTCAACCTTCTTCTATTCATCTTCCATGCTTGATTCCTCCTCTTCCAGAAACATGTATTTCAATTATTTTTTTATGCAACCTCTCTTGAAAATAGATGATCTAGAACTCATTGCTCAATTTAAAGAGTATCATTCCTCCAAAACTCTCATGGGTGATAAATTTATGACAAAAATACAAGAGAAAGTAAGTAAATCACTCACCTTTGCTACAATCATATGCATGATCCTATCACAACCTACTTCTTCCAAACATTCTTCATCATCTAAGTCTTATCATTCTTCCTCATCTTCCAAGTCGTGTCATGACTCTTCTAGACATTTTTTGCATTCCTCATCTTCCAAGTCTTCTTCCTCCATTAGGTCTTCACTTTCCTCTTCTTCATGATCTCATTCCTCTTCTACTTCTCCCAAGAGTCTTAATCCTCATCTCAAGACATACCATGATGAGCAATATGATAGTCCTTGTGACACCTCTTCTATAAAGAGTGATATGCCCATCTTCGATGACTATGATGATGGAAAATGTAGTGATACCTATGAAACCTCTATTCCTAAGATTCCTCCTAGTCGTGTGCTCGGTGCTTACTAGAAATGGGTTGTCACATTGGATAGATCGTGATGGTGATCCATATTATTCTGATTTTGAAAGAGACTTTGATGATTTCTGTGAACAATACCTAGATGATACAACTACTTCTATTGAGGAATATAAAATGTATCGTGCTGATTTGAAACGTAAATATTATAAGAATCCTTCCTCTAAGAACTCTCATGCTGAAAATAAAGATTACACTCTCAAGCAAGATTATGTTAATGATGGACCTTTGTCTTGTGATGGTTCCCTTCCATCCCCTACTTCCTCCAATACTCATACATTTCCTAAAGCTTTCGAGTCTTCCAAATTTGTCACAAATCCTTCATCTAAAAAAAATCCTAATACTTTTCATGTGGTTCCCTATAGTTATCCTCAAGGGATACCTCTTAAAGAAACTCAAGCTAACCTTCACTTGGCTGCAAATACTTTCAATAATGCTAAACCTAAAGAGCCTACTTCAGCTAGTCCTTCACCATCTCTTCCAAAGTCTTCCATACAATTCCAACATGCTTTTGTGTCCTTAGAAGTGGCTCCATGTCAAGAGGACTCTACAAATGATATAAAAAATAACATAAAGAAAGATCAAGACCAAGAACCCTCCATGTCACCCAATCCTTTTCAAGATGTCTCTTATCTGTTTCATGGTTCTTTTGATCCTATACACTTTTTATCATTCATTCCACCATGTCCTAAGTCTTCTCCTAAGCAAGATCGAGCTACTACTTACACCGTTGAGCTTATTGACAATCAAAATAACCTTACTACACTTGCGCTTTCCAAAGATGATACTTCCATTGAGGTTTTTGAAAATAGTGTTGTTACTCCCAATATTAAGCCTACTGAAAATCAAGAAAAAAATGATGCACTTATGCTATCCAAAGCAACTTGTCAAGATCAAATTCTTTCATCTTCTTGTCCTACCATTTCATGTTCGCTTCCACTTTCTACTCTTCCTAAGTCTTTGCAAGCTTTGAACAATCCTATCGAAAAAGTTTCTCCTATTCAAGATGTTCATGAATCTATTGCAAATCCTAATGCTCACTCTAAAGATGTTGATGTCCTTGGTTGTCATATAGATGTTGATGAAATTATTGATTATCCTTTTGTATCTTCCACCTCCATCCTTGGACCTCCTCCACCAATACTAAGGGCTTCATGTATTCCTTCCATCTTGGGTCCTTATGTCCCTCCATCTCCTATCTTTCCTCAAGATCAACATAGATGCATACCCTTGAATCCTTTTCATCCACCCACCCATCTAAACCAGTCATATACTTCTTCCACAAGTCCCAAGTCTTTTGGAAGTAACTTGAATGTTCAATACAAGGAAAAGAAGCAATACAAGAATCCACCAAAAAAAGAAGATCACCATGTCTCCTCTAATCGACATGGAGGCATAAAGTCAAAAGAGATATCTAAGAAGAAAACTACAAGACAAGTATGGGTTCCAAAATCCATCATTGAAGATATTCTCTCTAAATCATCAAAAAGAAATGAAAAGCCTACGACTATATGAATTCCAAAATCCATCTTCCCTTAAGCCCTATCTAGATCAATTAATTGAAAACTAGTTAATCAATCTTACTAAAAAATCTTTAATGAATTGAAAGTTTAAATCAATCTTTAAAATCTAACTTTAAAATTAATCTTTAATTTCAATTTTCAACCTAACATGACCCCTTAAGCCCTAACATGACCCCTTAAGCCCTTAAGTACCTAGCATGACCCCTTAAGCCCTTAAGTACCTAACATGACCCCTTAAGACCTAAAAAGACCTAACATGACCCCTTAAGCCCTTAAGTACCTAACATGACCCCTTTAGACCTAAAAAGACCTAACATGACCTCTTAAGACCTAAAAAGACCTAACAGTAACTAACATGACCCCTTAAGCCCTTAAGTACCTAACATGACCCCTTAAGCCCTAATAGTACCTAACATGACCCCTTAAGACCTAAAAAGACCTAATATAATCTAATAAGACCTAACATGACCCCTTAAGCCCTTAAGTACCTAACATGACCCCTTAAGACCTAAAAAGTCCTAATATAATCTAATAAGACCTAACATGACCCCTTAAGCCCTAACATGACCTAATATGACCTAACAAGACCTAATAAGACCTAACATGACCTCTTAAGACCTAAAAAGACCTAACATGACCCCTTAAGCCCTAATATGACCTAACAGTACCTAACATGACCCCTTAAGCCCTCAAGTATCTAACATGACCCCTTAAGCCCTCAAGTATCTAACACGACCCCTTAAGCCCTAACATGACCCCTTAAGCCCTTAAGTACCTAATATGACCCCTTAAGACCTAATATGGCCCCTTAAGCCCTAACATGACCTCTTAAGCCCTAATATGACCTAGCATGACCCCTTAAGCCCTAAAATGACCTAACATGACCTAAAAAGACCTAATATAATCTAAAAAGACCTAACATGACCTCTTAAGACCTAAAAAGACCTAACAGTACCTAACATGACCCCTTAAGCCCTAACATGACCTAACATGACCTAATATGACCTAAAGAGCTAACATGACCTAACATGACCCCTTAAGACCTAAAATGACCCCTTAAGACCTAACATGACCTAATATGACCTAATATGATCTATGACCTAATATGACCTAATAAGACCTAATATGACCTAGCATGACCTAACATGACCTAACATAACCTAACATGACCTAACATGATGTAATATGACCCCTTAAGACCTAATATGACCCCTTAAGACCTAACATGACCCCTTAAGCCCTAACATGGCCTAATATGACCTAATATGACCTAATATGACCCCTTAAGAACCGAACATGACCTCTTAAGCCCTAATATGACTCCTTATGACCTAAAAAGACCTAATATGATATAATAAGACCTAATATGACCTAATAAGACCTAATATGACCTAGCATGACCTCACAAGAGCCCTTAAGGACCAAACATGACCTAACATGACCTAACATGACCCCTTAAGCCCTTAAGGACCAAACATGACCCCTTAAGCCCTTAAGCCCTAACCCCTTAAGACCTTAAGCCCTAACCCCTTAAGACCTTAAGCCATGACCCCTTAAGACTTAATATGACTCCTTAAGCCCTAAAAGACCTAACATGACCTAACATGACCCCTTAAGACCTAATATGACCTCACATGACCTAATAAGAACCCTTAAGACCTAATAGGACCCTTGATCTAATAAGACCTAACATGACCCCTTAAGCCCTAACATGACCCCTTAAGACCTAAAATGATCCCTTAAGACCTAAAATGACCCTTTAAGCCCTAACATGACCTAATATGATCTAATAAGACCTAATAAGACCTAATATGACCTAGCATGACCTCACATGAGCCCTTAAGGACCTAATATGACCTAATAAGACCTAATATGACCTAGCATGACCTAACATGACCTAACATGACCTAACATGACCCCTTAAGCCCTTAAGGACTGAACATGACCCCTTAAGCCCTTAAGCCATGACCCCTTAAGCCCTAACACGTGACCTAATAGGACCCCTTAAGACCTAACATTCAACTATTAAAAAGAACTAATACATGATATAGATTAAGACCTAAAATTCAATTAGAAAGTAAATTGAAAGTTCTATCTAATAAATTAAAATTCAATTTACCTATCTAATCAATCTAATCAATAAATAGAAATTTATAGACTAGAAAGGTATTCAATTTAGGAAATCAATCTATTCTAATCAATTGAAAAAAGAATCAATCTAATTTCAATTTAAATTCAATTTAAATATAGACCTATCTAATCAATCTAATCAATCTAAACAAAAAATATCTAAATATAGACCTATCTAATCAATCTAATCAATAAATTGAAATTAAAATTCAAGTAGAAAGTAAATTGAAAGTTCTAGAATCATTTTTAAATTTAGTTTAAACCTATAGATAATCAATCTAATCAAGTAGAAAGTAAATTGAAAGTTCTAGAAGAGAGAGAGAGAGAGGAAGGGGAAGGGGAGAGAGAGAGAGAGAGAGAGAGTCCATCAATTAAAATTCAAATAAAATTCAATTCAGGTTTAATCTTGATCCATAAATTCAATCTAATCATAAATTTCAAATCAAATTTAAAGTCTACATATAAGTTTCAAATAGGATTTAAATTAAGTATGCACAAATTAAAATCCTTCAACCTAAAGCTCCTGATACATGTAGTCTGCATCCTCTCTATCCTTTATTATCTCCAAAAAAATTTCATGCCCTTCAATAGGCAACTTCCACTTTTTGTTTTTAGACCCTTTTTTTGACACAGTTTCAAACTGCAATTTTGTCGCTATAGCCAAGTGACTATAATGTAGAACTCTCTCTCCATGCATGTATTCAACAAATTTCATTCCATTTTTGTCGATCTTAGTTTGTTGATAATAGGTGCCTTCAATAACAACTGAACCAGTCGGATATTTTTGTCCATCATCATCGACAACTTCTTCAAGCAACTTGTGTTTTTCCTTGGTGCATCTTAGTAGATAATAATCTACACCTTCTATATTCTCAGGATCCGCAACCATAGCAAAAATATCACCTGCACAATTTATATTTATGTGTACAAGTAAATGTTAAATTTAAACCTCAAGAATATAATATATATATCACAAATATACCTAGAAATCAAAAATACGCACCTGTAACAACTAAATCAGAAACACGTTCATAGTCAGTTGAATATATAGGATCATGGATGTCTATGACATTGTCATCATCTTCATAAGGAGGCATTCTAATTAACACTTTATGATCCCATTTTGAAACATATCCATTTGCAATATTAACACATTGACTCATTGTGTTGTTAAGACAATCTTCACAAAAGCATGATTTATCTCTTAGTTGAATCAGTGGAGGCTTGTGTTGTCCCGTAGTCATCACTTGATGCAAAATTCTAATTCCAACAATTGATTAACAATTGTAGGGATTCGATCGATCGATATCTGGATTGGATAGATTGATATATAGATCTCAGTTTGAAAACATGAAAAATGTGAAATGCAATATATACACATTCATACATTGTGTAGTTCACATGAGCTATAATATATATATACACACACACATATATATATATATACATATATATATAGATACACACACACATATATATATATATACATATATACATATATATATATATATAGATACACATATACATATATATACATATATATATATATATATATATATGTATATATATATGTATATGTATATATATATGTATATATGTATACGTGTATCTATATATATATATATATATGTGTGTGTGTGTGTGTGTGTGTATATATATATATGTGTGTGTGTGTATATATATATGTATATATATATATATATGTATATATCTATATATATATATATATGTATATATATATATATATATATATGTATATATGTATATATATGTATATATATGTGTCTATATATGTATATATATATATATGTATATATATGTATATATATATATATATATATATAGACATATATATATACATATATATAGATATATACATATATATATATATATATAGATATATACATATATATATATATATATGTATATATATATGTCTATATATATATACATATATATACACATATATATACATATATAGACATATATATAGACATATATATATATATATATATATATATGTATATATATATATATATATATATATATATATATATATATATATATATATATATATATATATATACAACAAGTTAAAACACACATGTGACAGACCTATATATAGTTTTTTGAATTTGAGTTTGAAAAATAAAAGTAAATTAAATAAATACCTTTCACTTCCCAAAAGTAACGTTTGTTGTATTTTGTGTCTCGAGCAGCGAAATGATTTTGACACCATTCAAAAAAAATTTTTGAATTCTCTATCATGTTACCTAGAGAGATATCTTTTTTAACAATTTAGCATATATATACATGTGTGCATGTAATGTTTAAAGTTTTAAATAGTCTAGAGTCAAGTAAACAAGTTGAATATCAAATGTATGTACACATACCTTGAAGTTCATGTTGTTGAAGTGCATGCTTCACACATGCTCCTACTCCATCATGCTCTCCTTTTCCATGTCCACTTTCAAAGAAGTTCCAAACAAACTTAATGTTGTGTCTAGCATGTTGCATGGCTAACCAATTAAAGGCTTTTGTAGACTTAAATTGATCTACAATTCAAATAAATACAAAAATGTATTTAAATGTGACACATAAATATATCTAGAATTGAGAAAATTTAAAAGAAAATTTATAATGCATGTACGTACTTACCTGCACACCCATCAGACCAGATCCAATGTTGTGAAGCATTTATCCCACAACTCGCAAGATTGTTGAAAAACATGTTGAAATAATGAGCCACGTAGCTCCTATCATGAACCTTGTCATCACTAATATAGAAATGAACCTCCTTGATGATAATGCATTCATTTTGATCTATACTAGATTCTATCTCATCCAATTCATATTGTGCATGTCTATAGGTCACATGCACAAATATTGCAACTTGATCAGAATGATAATATTGAGCCTGGAGCTCCTTTTGAGGGGAAAATGTATAGTTCTCTGCAAAATCTACAATTGAAAGAATACAACCAGGTGGGAAACAATTTTTGGAATCACGAAACTGTTTAGCTTGCCATCGTGCACCATGACAATGTTGGATATGTGGATAAATCATAGATTGAAATCTGTCCATGAACCGAAGGTATGATAATTCACTCTCCTTTAATGTAATTTTTTTTGATTCACCTCCTGTCTTCATTTGGTATATCTCATATTCAAATCTCTTCCACTGGACTGGTGTTGTAACATCAATATTATCAAATTGTAAAGGAAGTTGCTGCAAATTTCCATAATTATTGCATTCATTTTTTATACACTGGACATTGAATTCATTTGAATCTTCTAATTTATCACATAAAATGGACTTTACAAATTCTGGGGTACTTCCAGTAACCATACCTAGATTAAGTATTGCCATAACCCTTTTATATGATTGCAAGTATAAGTGAAACTCAACATGATTTCGACAACATGTTTCACGAACCTTATTTATGCGTATGAAGCAAGGACGCAACATTTCAAACATTCTCTGACCTATTTTCACATCTGAAAATCCATGCTTGAATGCTTCAAACAATTCACTTTGTGTAGTATCGACAAAATGTTTTGGATGTGAAATCTTCATACCGGTCTCTTCATCGTCCATTTGTATAGTGTCCCTTCTATTGGAAGAAACACGAGAGTGGTTGGTCCAAAAATCAATGACCCGTCTTCTTACATCTTTAGAAATTTTGTCTTTACGGGGAAGTCTACAAATCTGTACCCAATTCTTTTCAATATCCATATCCAACATATTTCTCTTCCTAATATATCTCTGTATAGTTCTTCGAGATACGTTGAGTAAATCAAAAATTGTGCGAACTTGATTTCTATGTCATCAAGGCTCTTCTAGCTGCATTTGAATCTGGTCCTTTATGATCTGCCTGTTAACAATGCTCAGTGCATCTTGTAAATTTTGAATTATTGTCTCTTTTACTTTACCTCCTCCAACTTTCCTATTATCAATACCCAACAACTCCAAAACCAGAGTCATTTCTTTTTTCTTGAATAACTTTGCAAATAATTGTGCTTTTCCCACAAAAGATTTACTCTCAAAATATTCCATCCACATGTTTTTTAGATGCAATTTAATAGTGCTTTCAGGTACCAGGTGTTCTGGTTCAATTTGACTAATAAGTGATTCCTCATTCATGTCCATCAAATTCTGCATTGTAGGAAAAAAAAATGTATACTTCGTCTACTACCAATATCCTCCCCTAGTTGAGTTGCACCTTCTACAGTGATAGTTTCTTCTTCAACATCGACTGCTTGCTCTTGGACACATTTCATATGACCTTTCATTTGGTCATCCCTTTTACAATCATACTTCCTTGTTCTAGTCCTTTTATTTCCCATTGCTCAAATATCTAAGCAAGAATTTTTTTATTGTTTTACTATCTCGTCACTAAAAAACTTGTCTTCAAACTCCTTCAAAATCAAAATTTCTTTGTAACTTCTCAAAAAAATAACTCCTTGCTTCAAAATATCCTTATATCCTAAAATAAGATACAAATTTACAATTGATATATATATTTTTAAAAATATCCCACATATATATACCATACAGATTGAAAGGGCGAGTCGCCCACGTGACCGGTCGCGAGGGGCCGACCTCTTAGGGGACTCGGCCGAGTCCCGCTTGACTGAGTCTGACTCAGCCGAGTCCCACTTGACCGAGTCTGACTCAGCCGAGTAGTACTCGGCTGAGTCATCCTAAGTGGCATGCCAACTTGGCAACCAAAACTTCAAAAACACCAAAAATGCACAATTTGCACTTCTGGTGTTTTTTTCTCTTCTGTAAATTAAAATTTTCAAAAAACTAAAACTACCCTTTTGTAGATCTCGAAACTAAAATTCTGGACATATAAATTTTATATAATTTCAATTAGAAAATGTTAAACAAATTTGTAAAAAACTATATGTAGGTATATAAAGCTTTGAGAAGTCACCGATTCGATAAATTAAAAAAAATAGTAAATCAATTTAAAAAAAATTAAAATTATATGAGGCACTAGAGAAGAGAATCTTCTTCAAGAATATATAATTTATTTGGATTTTGGAATAATTTTGATAGGTGAAAAGTGGCGGGAGAAAAAAACTATTGATTTCGTGTAAGTTGTACTTTGAATACTTATAACGGGCAAATTATAGATCAAAAATACTTCTTTCGTTTTTCTTGCACTAGGTATACATGTCATCTAAAACATATTTTGCAATTGGAGGGAAAAAAAATGTTTTACTTATAATTATTTGACGGGAGGTAAACCCCCTGATTTGTTGTATTTTCAGGACATGAAAAATAGACCTTAAAATTTTTTTAAAAAATATTAATTTATGTCCAAAATAATTTTTAAAAATTATAGGCATAAAATTCATCCTATTGAACACATTTCATTAGTTTACATCATCTTCAAATTCTAAATAGAAATGTGACTTTTATCCCCTTGAAGTTTTTTAATTTTGGTGCTGTTAGCCTCTTCCTTTGTAAAAGGGTGACAGCTTATTGTGCTTTTACCCCTCTCCAATCATTTCCAACACATTTACACATTAGGAAAATGAAAGATCATTTCACCTACTTAGTGCTTAAGTCCTACTTGCACCTAGTGTTTCATATTCCTTCAAATGCAATAAATAATTAATTAGGTGTTGCATTAGGGAACCACTCTAGAACCCCTTACTATTTTCCTAATCACCTTTCTTTATTGTACATGGTGGAAAGGTTTATTATGGTAGGGATGGAAGATGGATAAGGATCAAGTATAATCCAAAGGAAGGAGGAGAAAAGTTCCTACACGTGGCGTTGGTTCCCCAGTTTTCACCATGGTACTTTCCAAATGCACCACTAAATTAGTTTTCACCATAGAATAGATTATTACTTTTTACTTATTTTTTTTTCTTTTTAATATTTTTTTATGTGTAACATAAAATAAAAGGGGTTAAATGTTTTGATGTAAATTTACCAAGTCTTTTATGCACATTAGGGAAAGAGAAAGAGGGATCCACAAATATAACCTTCAAGAGAACCCAAATTAGCACAACCCAAGTGGATTTAGGGATGCTAATGAAAAACTCAAGTTCTTTCAAAGGTGTATATCTAAAGGATCTCTTTCTTATTAAGTTGGACTTTCCCTTTATTGTAATTGATTGGTTGATTAATTCCTAAATCTAGTTGTTTGATTAAATGCAATGCAAATAAAGTAGAAGCACATGTAATAATCAAGCATATGAAAAGTCCTAGATTTGATATCTCAAAGTAAGTACTATGAAATGAAAAAAAGGAAATTGGAATCACCTTCAAGGCTAGTAGAAGTCACATGTTCAAATATGAAAATGAGCTAGCAGACTGTAATAGAAACTGAAATTGCGCTTGATCTAGAATTTGCAATTTGAAATTTTTTGACTGTGAAAATCTGGGAGCTCTAGAAACAAGTCAACTTGGAGGTACAGGTCACACTTAGGTACAAGTCAAGATCTACCTATACCTTCACTGCTAAAAAATCTGAGATTCAAAGCTCCGACAGAAATTGTAACCCTAGATTTGCCAAATCCGATCCCAAAAACCTAAAAACCTATAGATTTGCTCCTACACACAAGAAAAATAGATTTTTTGTTTTTTTTTTGGGGGGGGGAGGGGCTTGCATTGGTCAAGCCCCCATTTAGGAATTAACCTTGAATTGAAATAAAAGAATGTAAAAGAAAGACAAATGTAAATATTCACCTCACTTGTCAAATATTTTATGGATAGATTCAAATCCACTATCCAAAAAGATGTATGGATGCTTGCATGTATGTTGATGTAGAATGTAGGATGTCTTCACAAATGCAATAGATCTAAAAATTCTAAATCATAGACCATGGATGTAATTGTTCTTGAATGCTTGTGCAATGTTGATGAATGCAAATCTTCTCCCTTGATTGCCAACTCCACTATCTCCTTGAATAAAGAAGCTAGATTTATGGGAGAAAATTCTTTCTTGATTGAATGAGATGAGTTCCTTAAATGAATCCTTTCTTTCTTTGCTTGAACTCCTTTAATGCACCTTGAAATTGATAGATTTCTTGCAAATAAAAGTATGGATTTCTTATGGCATGCATGGATTTCATAGAGAACTTATGGATTATCTTGAATACTCTTGGATGGACTAAATGGAGTGAGTAGGCATTCTTTTATAATGATTATGGGAATCAAATTAAGATGACCAGTTGCATTGGATGAGAAAAAATGAAAAACTTCAAAATGGGCCCAAGTTTCCATGAAAAAATACCTCAGGTATAAGTAGACCTCAACTTATACCCTAGGTATAGGTCGAATTTGACTTGTAAACCCAAGAGGCACAATCCATAGAAAATGATCTAGGATCTTAGGATTACAAAAGAAATGAACAAAAATAGACATAATTTGAGGAAAAAGTGGCAAATCAAGTATAAATGCATCCATGTTCTAGGAGATCACTAAAATGGGGCCTAAAAAGGTCTTAGAGCTTCCAAACTAATGGGTGCTAACTTCTAAGATGGTAAATTTATCCCCAACTTTAGCGGGAGTATGAGTCAAACTCATACTCATGGTAAAGTAGATCAAACAAATGAGATGATCTTATCAAAGCTAAGGAGACAAGGAAACATAAGGCTTGAGTCCTTATAAAATCCAAAACTAAGACAAGAGAGACATCACCAAACAAAAAGGAAAAGTGGTGTGATTACTAAGGTCCATCAAGAATGCTTGTCTTACTATGAATCATACAAAAAGGCATGCTACAAAATGTGGCATTGATAGTCTAACAGATTTGTGTGCCACACTATTCAACCTATCAATGATTCACCCATAAGGATTGTGTCTCCAAAGGGGAATTTGACAAAAAGAAATCTAGGAATAAGGATTTGTATACTTAGGGGATCGAAAGGTGCAAATACAGGGATCGAGCATTATGGATTTGTGTTTCCATAAGTGATTCAAATGTAGAAGACCATGAAATATAGTGCATGTGTACAAAATATGAGAAGAGTGTATGCCCCCATGTTAAAGTGATTGCAAATGCCTTAATCGGAGAAATGGATTTAACAGAGGGTACATGCATCCACTAGAGACATTTCCACTATGAAATGCCCCCAAGAAAGGACATATTAACATAAATGAGAACAAGATAAAAGGAGAGCACAAGAGGGATCTACCAACTTTGGGGTCAGTATGACCATATGATAATATATGAAATATTATGTCCAAATGAAATCTCATCATTCCCCAAAGGAAGTATAACTATAATATAATGGAAGAAAGAAACTTAAGAGTTACAAAGAAGAGTCTTGTTGGGTCGACATCATGGAGACCAAGAGGAATCAAAGCTAACATTTTGCATCATCCCATGAAAACTACACAAAGGCACATTTACAAACACTGGAACATGTACAACACAACATGTAACAAGATATAGAAGAAGTAAGGTACAAATAGAAGAATGATTATGACATTTTTTTATTCCTTTATCACCTTGTGCCAATGAAGCAACAAGGGTCGTATAAAGGAATCTAAACAAAAAATATAACATGAAGCACACCAAAGGGGAAACACATTACTACAGGAAAACACACCAAAGACTACTATGCAAGAGGACTCCAACAAGCACATTGCCTACCCCCCCATCTCGGTCTGTAGTGTTTTGGGAAGGTAGGAAACTCAAAAGAGGAGAAGCATCAAGAACAATAGAAGGAACAATAGCCAGTCCCAAACAAGGACAATTATGTGAAGATAGGTCACTATGATTGTTACTAGGAAAAATTCATAATTGTTGTGAAAGCATAGCTAGTAAATCATCATCAAGAGTATCTTCTTCATCAAGATTAATTATAATAGAATCTAAAATATGAATAAAATCATCATGTTTATCCATTTGAGTTATGTTATTATGCACTTCCTCCATAAGCTCAAGCATGGGTTGGTCGAAGGAAATTGAAGTAGGAGGTGTATGAGGTGAAGAAGGATTTTGAGAGACATGTGCATGGGCTCTGGCTTGATTCTTGCAATGACGATCATGAGCATTTCGGTTATATTTGGTCTTGCTAGATATTTGAGCTGGAGTGGGATCAATCAACATAGGTTCCTTTTATTCCTTAGTTGAGAGGATAAGAGGTGGAGAAGTTGATTAAGGAGGAATGGATCTAGTATAGGAAGAAGACCTCTACTAGGATCAATCTTGGGTTTACTAAGGTCAACAATCTTCTTGGATTTGAAACCTTGGTATGATCAGAAGAGATAATTAGGATGGGTTTGATGTGTTTGAGGTATAGAAGGCCAAAAGAAATCAAGGTCAACACAGTCTCGAGGCCTAGAAGGATGATAAACACTATGGTTAATGGTCTTGGTCTCACCATCATGAGGGAATTTAAGACATTTATGAATGTGATAAGATACAAATTACATGGAGGAAAGCCAAGGAAAACTGAGCTTGACTTGAAATTGATCAGAGGTAGGAATGAAAATGAAGGTAGTATCCACAATCTCACCGCAAAGTTCCATAGGAAAAGATATAGAACCATGAGGAGGATAAAGTAAATCATTGCAAATTTGAATCAAGACATCAGATTTATCATAGGAATATTTTTTCAAGTGTTTACTAAAAATATTCTCCTCAATTATCATATTCACCATGCAAGTGGAGTCAACAAGAACACCACGGGAAGGAATACCAACAAACCTAGCGATAACGTAAAGAGGATTTTACGGTGCTTTAATTGTTTCAACATGGTCAAAGGTAATACAAATTTGAGGGTGAGTTTGAGGTAAAGGTTTGGTTTGGATATCCTCAACATGGTTTGCGTCTTCAACTTTATCATCATAAATAATGCCTGTAGAAGAAGAAGAAGGTTATACAATGGTATTGGTTGAATGGGATGGAAAATGATTAGTGTATATTTGCAAATTCTAGTTAGGAGGTGCAACTAATTTTTTTCCTTGATTAACATCAACATCAATAGATATAGCATCAAAATAAATAAGATCTTGGACAGAATGCTTCCAAGAATAACACTTTTCAATATCATGACCAATTTGACGATGCTATTGACAAAAGGATTTGGAATCAAAGGATCATGGAAGTGGTTTGTTTGGATCAATTAGTTTGATAGGAAGAATCTTAATAATATGAGTATTTTGAAAATTCATCATCACATTTTTCAATGATTTGGATAAAGGAGTAAAGTTACAAGAAGGTCTAAAAATAGAGGAAAAAGGAGCCACACCTTTGGATGTTGTTGCCACTTGATCATCTACTATGTTGGATGATTTGTTGATCTTGATATAATTTTTAGGCTTATGAAACTTGTTAGGATGAGTTGTGACATCACTCTTATCAATGGTTACAAGAGACATTAGAGTGTTGCTCTCAAAATGACTCACTTGTAGTTGATAGTGATGAAGCATTGCACATAATTGTGAAAAAGAAGAAAACTCAGTAAGGAGAATATTATCTCTAATTTCTTTTTGAAAATTAGAAATAAATATGCATTTTATATCAACATTAGGCACAAGATAAGAAATTTGAGCATGCAAATGTTTAAATCTACCAATAAATTCACTAACTTTTTCTTTAAATCCTTGTTTACAATGCATTAAATCAGTCAAAGAAATTTGAAGACCAATATTATTTTGAATTTGTTGAATGAAATCATTATTAATTTTTTGAAAGGAATCAATGGAATACGCATGCAATGACCAATACCATTGCAAAGCTTTGTATTGAAAGGTCCTAGTGAATAATTTACATGAGAAAAATCACTACACAAGGTTTGAAAAGTTTTAACATGAGTCACATGATCACCCTTACCATTATAAGTCTCAAGATGAGGGATATCAACATTTTGAGGAATAAAAGCTCAAATAATATCTAAGGACAATAGATTAGCAATGTCACATGTGAGAATGTTTAATTTGGATTGATTCAAGGAAGCAAGTTATTTTTACAAGGAAGAAATGGTTTGAGATAGGTTATTAATGGTCGAATTGGTAGAAGAAATGATAGGAGAAGAAAGGTTGGAAATGTTTGGAATGTTATTATTGGAAGTGGAAGGAATGTTTGAACAAGCATGAATAAAATTAGTGTTGGATATTGCTAATGCATTAAGGAGATTGTTGGATACATTTAATATTTTTAATCACTACATTATCCTATTGAGTGATGTTGGAATTCCTGTTGTTGTCATTCGTGTTTTGTCACTGATGTCAACATATGTTTCTATGGAGAGAACATGTTGGTTATCATAGTGTACGGATTTCGTATGGATGATTCAGAATGCATGAACACAATTGTATGTATAGGATGTTGACTTGGTGGTCAGCACCTCCTTGGAGATTCATGACATGGCTTAACCGCCTCCTGTGGATCGGGTTAAATCTGGCATTTGTATCGGGCATTGACATTTCGAGCTTTTGGTGCAACGACAAATGATTCCAACAATTGGTATCAGAGCCTTGGGTCATGGGTTTGAGTCTCCCTTCAGTGGGGGTTGAAGGCTCAATTGGTGCTGAGGGGGAGATTGTTGACTTGGTGGTCAGCACCTCCTTGGAGATTCATGACATGGCTTAACCGCCTCCTGTGGATCGGGTTAAATCTAGCATTTGTATCAGGCATTGACAGTTCGAGCTTTTGGTGCAATGGAAAATGATTCCAACATAGGAAGGTGTTGTGATCTTATATCTAAGATCGCATGATATAATATTGCATATTGGTTGAGTTATAGAAGATGTGGTGAAGACTGGTTACTTGAGTGTGATAGTGGAAGTTGATAGAGTAAGTCTCTGTGTTTTGAGTATATCTTACAGGCGAGATGGATCTAGTGTATGCAAGCTTAAGGGATGTCAGATAACACTCTAAGGAATTTTCATTGATCTTAGCAAGTCATGAGATGCATGATGATGCCAGTTGTGGCGTGTGTTATGGACGAGACCTTCTTGGGGTCAACTTCAGAATTATAGCGTGTATCATGGATTGCAAGCATGGATTAAAGATGTTGGATCTTAATTATTAAATTATAAATGATGTATACTTGTTTTTGATACCGTGTGTATCTTATCAAAGAGTTATATAATTATTTGTATATAGGAAAGCCTACTTGGCTGACCTAATCATTTATTTGTAATAGGATATATGTAAGATCTTTTATTTTGAAAATACATGTTGTTGGAATAAGGAAGGAATGTGGAAGCTGTGAGCTTGTGTCTGTTGTATGTATAACAAAGGATATTGTATGTAATTCATTGGAACTGATCAAGCAAAGATAGTTTCTATTAGACAATTCACAAGGATTGTGTATTTTCCTTATATACACTTTTGTTACGAACAATGAGTTCTGGAGGTGGACATAACCTTCTTTGGGCACTAAGCCTACTCCTTTTTCTTTGAATCCTAAGAGGGTTTGTCCTCTAACAAGGACTATGTACTATAATGTTTCAATTAGCTCCTAATAGGGATAATCTTTTAACAGGGATACTATACTCTTAATACATCATTAGTGAGTGTTAATTCCTACCGGGGTTTTACCTTTAATAGGGTTTCCTCGACAACAAATATTGTGTTATTATATTGGCATTCATTGTGTTCATTTGATTTGGTATTACTGTTATTCAACATTTAAAGTTTAATAATCTCTCATACAACTGATTCACCCCCCCCCCCCCTTCCTCAGTTGTATTGGTGGACTATTATTCCTAATAATTGGTATCAGATCCAATGGTCCTTAGAGAGAAAACTTAACCACTTGAGTGGATCTTGGAGATGGCATTCTATAGGAAGGATAGTCCAAAATTTGATCCTGAAAATTTTGACAGTTGGAAGAACAAGATGCGAACTCATTTTCTATGTTTGGGCATCGACTACTAGATGATTATAAAGAATGAGGTAACCATGAAGATTGTGAATGAATTAGACAAAGCTACTAATGAGGAAAAGAAGATATTTACTTATAATACAGTCACAAGGGAAGCACTAATCAATGCACTCTCTAAAGAAGAATTTACTAAGGTAAAAGATTTGGGAAATATTAGAACCATTGTATGAAGGAGACAAGTTTACTAAACAAGTGAAGTTGCAGAACTGGAAAACAAGAATAGAGAACCTAAAAATGAAAGATGATGAAAATATTAGATCTTATGTGCAAAGAGTCACTGAGGTTGTAACTAGAATCAAAAATTTAGGAGGCACTTATGGAGAGGAAGAAGTCATTGCAAAGATCCTTAGATCATTGACACCTGTTTACAAGACCAAAGTGCAAGCTATAGAAGAGATTATACCTTTGACTGCAAACTTTAGCAGAGAAATGTTGATTGCAAAACTAACTACCTTTGAAGCTGCAGAGATGGGAGATTTTTTACCTAAAGTAGAGACAACATTCAAGGCATCTACACACAAGAAGACACTATGTAAAATTACGAGGACCAATAGTGATAATATAAGAGAAGAGCTTGGATAATATACTAATGAATGGGAACATATACAAGAAGAAGAAAGAGAGCTAGATGAACTTTTTGCTCTAATCACTAGAAGAGAAAAGAGAGGTAAGGGTAAATTTGAAGGAAAGTTACCTTTGAAATGTTTTTCGTGCAATAAGATAGGTCACTTTGCATCTAGATGTCCTACAAGAGTTCCTAAGCACAAACTTAAGTTTCTCAAGCCTAAGTATTCAAAAGAAAAAAAAATGTTATTATGCTAGTGAAGGTATTTCTAATAATGATTTTTGTGATTATGAGGAGATTGGATTTATTGTTATTAAAGATGAACCAATACATGAGGAAAAATCTTTAGTATCACATGTTGATAAGAAATCTGAATGGATTATAGATAGTGGCTGCTCACACCATATGACTGGAGATAAAAACAAGTTTTTAAAACTAAATAGGTATGATGGTGGTGTTGTAAGATTTAGAGACAATGTTTCTAAACCTATCATAGGAATGTGATCTATTTCTTGGGATGGAAAGACTAATATTGGCAATGTACTACTTGTTGATGGACTTAAGCATAACTTGTTGAGTGTTGGACAACTGATGGATAAAGGATATCAATTAAAATTCATTGATGGAAAAATTTTCATCACAAGTAAGACATGAAAGCTGATTGCAACTGGTACTAAATCTAGAGGTAATGTATTTGAGTTAAATACATCTGGAGCTTCTTATTTTGTTGTGAAGATAGATGATAGTTAGTTGTGGCAGAAGATTTTTTCATGTTAATTTTGATAATATTGTGAAGGTGAGCTTGACTGATGTAGTGAGAGATCTAATAAAAATTATAAAACCATCTAACACCATGTGCATAGAATGTGTCATGGGAAAGCAGACTAGAAGCA
The DNA here is from genome assembly GCA_027943335.1 of Chamaecyparis obtusa. NCBI lineage: Eukaryota > Viridiplantae > Streptophyta > Pinopsida > Cupressales > Cupressaceae > Chamaecyparis > Chamaecyparis obtusa. Next base: position 50,635 of record BSBK01005511.1, on the reverse strand, counting down.
ATTATAAAAGTAAATCATATACAACAAGAGGACAGTTGGATCTAGTACATATAGACATATGTGGACCTACAAGGACAAGATCATACTATGGTGAAAGGTACTTTATACTTTTTATTGATGACTTTTCTAGAATGATGTGGATCACTTACTTGGAAAGAAAAATCAGAAGCATTTGATGAATTCAAGTTATTCAAAGAAAAAGTAGAAAATGAATCAGGCTTAAAGATAAAATGTCTGAGATCAAACAGAGGAGGAAAGTTTAATTTAGATCTATTTAATTCATATTGCAAAGAACATGGAATACAAAGACATACATCTTCTCCTAGGACTCCACATCAAAATGGGATAACAGAGTGAAGAAACAGAACAATATTGGATGTTGCTAGGATAATGTTGCTAGAAGGAAATGTATCTCATGTACATTGGAGAGAAGCTTTTGGGACAACAGTATAAACATTGAACAAAATTCAAATTAGAGAAGGTACAAACAAGATTCCTTATTAATTGTGGTTTAATCATACTCCTACTGTGAAATATTTTAGAATATTTGGTAGTAAATGCTATATCAAAAGAGATGGTGAAATAGGAAAATTTGATGCTAGAAGTGATGAAGAAATTTTCCTTGGCTATTCTACTAAAAACAAAGCTTACACATTTTTTAACCTGAGATTAAGGAAGATGATTGAAAGTAACAATGTGAAGATAGATGAAAAGTTTCAGACACAAGAGAGAGAAATCAAGGATGATGCCATTACAGAAGAAGAACATGTTGAGATTGATTGTGAGAATGAGACCTGTGATGAAGATACAAATGAAGTTTTTAAGACTCCTAAGACTCTGAGGTATGTTAAGAAAGACCATCTTGAAAATCAAATTATTGGAAATGCAAATAAAGGAATGATGACTAGATCAAAGATAAGGAAAGAAATTTGTTTGATTTCTCAAGTTGAACCGAAGACTACTGATGAAGCTTGTAGAGATGAACCTTGGATCAAAGCTATGTAGGAAGAGTTATATTAGATAAAGAAAAATAACACTTGGGAATCAGTTCCTAGACCTAAAGACAAAAATATAATAGGAACTAAGTGGGTTTTTAGAAACAAAATGAATGAAGAAGGAATTGTTGTAAGAAACAAGGCAAGATTGGTATGTAAAGGCTACTCACAACAAGAAGGCATAGACTTTGAAGAGACATTTTCTCCTATTGCTAGGATAGAAGCTGTGAGACTATTTATGGCCTATGATTCACATAAAAACTTCAAGGTATATCAAATGGGGATCTTAAAGAAGAAGTATACATAGAACAACCTGATGGATTTCCTCTGACCAAAGATAAAGACATGGTTTGAAAATTAAAGAAAGCATTGTATAGACTAAAGCAAGCACCAAGGGCTTGGTATGAAAGGTTAGAAATGTACTTACTTCATCTTAGATTCAAAAAAGGTAATGTTGACAGTAATTTATATTTGAGAACTAGCAAAGATGGAATTTTGATAATAGAAGTTGTTGTTGATGATATTATCTTTGGAGGCAATGATGAGATGTGTAAGGAGTTCTCTAAAGAAATGGAAAATGATTTTGAGATGTCCATGATAGTCGAGATGAAATTATTTCTTGGATTGCAAATAAATCAAAGTAAGAATGAGATTTTTATTTCTTAGACTAAGTATCTTAAAGAAATGTTGAAAAAGTTTGGAATGGAAGATTGTAAACCGGTTGGTACACCCATGGTGAATGGTCATAAACTAACAAATACAGATGAGATAACGAGTGTTTTTTTAGACCAAGTATAGATAAATGATTGGAGAATTACAATATCTGACTCACTCCAGACTAGATATTGCTAATGCTATTGGAATTGTGGCTAGATATTAAGCAGAGCCTAAAGAGACTCACATGGCTATTGTGAAAAGGATATTTAGATATCTGAAAGGAACAATGGAATATGACTTATGGTATGATAAAAATTATGACTTTGAAATTCATGCTTATACCGATGCTGATTGGGAAGGGAATATTGATGAAAGAAAAAGTACTAGTGGAGGTGCATTTTTTCTTGGGAAAAAGTTGGTTTCTTGGTTAAGTAAAAAACAAGATTGTTTAGCTCAATCTACTGCCGAATCTAAGTATGTTGCTACTACTATTAACTGCAATCAAATTGTTTGGATGAAACAAATGCTAAAAGATATTGGAATAACCTTTGTTGAACCAGTGGTTATCCATAGTGATAATACTAGTACAATAAATATGTCAAAGAATCATGTGATGCATTCTAAAACTAAGCATATTTCTATCAAATATCACTTATTGAGAGACAAGGTTGTAGATAAAGAAATAAGGTTGGAGTACATTAGCACTAAAGAATAGATTGCATATATCTTTACAAAACCATTGCCAAGAGATGTCTTTGAGCATATCAAAGGTATAGTTGGGGTGTAGGCCCCTCCTAGTGAGAATTAAATGATGTAGGAATGCATCAGTCCAAATATTTTCAAAGCATTATCATGTTCTGGACTTGATGTATGGATCTACTCCTTAGGGGGATTGATCATTGAAGATAGTTATTGAAGATAATTGTTGTAGATAGTTGATGACTTATGGCACCCTTTTCCATTGTTGTCAAAGGGGGAAAGAGACTATATGAAAATCCTATGGGAAAGAGACTATGTGATGAAGATACTAAGAAAATACTTTTGGATTGATGGATTTTCCCATATGTTGCCATCAATGCCAAAAGTGGAGATTGTTAGATATTGCTAATGCATTGAGGAGATTGTTGGATACATTTAATATGTTTAATCACTACATTATCCTATTGAGTGATGTTGGAATTAATGTTGTTGTCATTCATGTTTTGTCACTGATGTCAACATATGTTTCTATGGAGAGAACTTGCTAGTTATCATAGTGTACAGATGTCGTACATATGATTCAGAATGTGAGAACATAGTTGTATGTACAGGAAGGTGTTGTGATCTTATATCTAAGATTGCATGATATAATATTGCATATGGGTTGAGTTACAAAATATTTGGTGAGGACTGGCTACTGGACTATGACAGTGGAAGTTGACAAAGTGAGTCTCTGTATTTTGAGTATAGCTTACAGGCGAGATGGATCCAGTGTATGTGAACTTAAGGGATGTTAGATAACACTCTGAGGAATGTTTTTTGATCTTAGAAAGTCATGAGATGTATGATGATGTCAGTTATGATGTGTGTTCTGGAGGAGACCTGATTGGGGCTGACTTCAGAATTGAAGCGTGTATCATGGATTGCGAGCATGGATTATGAATGTTGGATCTTAATTATTGAATTATAAATGATGTATATTTTTTTGATTTCATGTTTATCTTATCAAAGAGTTATGTAATTATTTGTATATAAGAAAGCCTAATTGGCTGACCTAATCATTTATTTGTAATAGGGTATATGTAAGATCTTTTCTTTTAAAAAGATATGTTGTTGGAATAAGGAAGGAATGTGGAAGTTGTGAGCTTGTGTCTTCTATATGTAGAGCAAAGGATATTGTATGTACTTCATTGGAACTAATTGAGAAAAGATAGTTGCTATCAGACAACTCACAAGGATTGTGTATTTTCCTTATATATACTTGTGTTACAAACAATGAGTTCTAGAGGTGGACATAACCTTCTTTGGGCAGTGAGCCTACTCCTTTTTTTTTACTCCCAACAGGGTCTGTCCTCTAACAAGGACTCTGTACTGTAATGTTTCAATAAGCTCCTAATATGGCTAATCTTTTAACATGGATACTATATTCTCAGTACATCATTAGTGGGTGTTGATTCCCATTGGGGTTTTACCTTTAATAGGGTTTCCTTGACAACAAATATTATGTTATTGTATTGGCATTCATTGTGTTCATTTGATTTGGTATTAATTATATTCAAAGTTAAAAGTTTAATAATATCCCATACAATTGATTCACCCACCCTCTCAGTTGTATTGGTGGATTGTTATTCCTAACAATTAGGAGCATTGGTGGAAGTGATATTGGAATATGAAAAATAGACATTATGATAGTAGGTTGTAACATGTGTAGTAGGTGGAACATAGCCTAATTCTTTGACAATAGAATCTATAAGATGGAAAATACTACGCAAAAGGTTAACACCATGTTCATCATTATGGTAAAGCTTCCTCAAGGCCTCTAAGGTTGAAATAGTCTCGACACTATGATTTTATTGAGCTAACCAATGTTCCATTTTTTCAAATTCCTAAGTGATTTTGTCAATTTGAGAAGGATAAAGTCTTATGGTTTCATTTTCATCATGGAAAGAATGAGAAGAGTTGTTTTCTATGAGAGGATAAGGATCATAAGGGATCATGTTGATCTCATCAAGATTCTTAGGAAAGAAGGAGGGTTTGGGATCAAAGGAACCCATGAGTCTATGACTTCTTCTAACCAAAATGTTATAAGTTGGACTCAAATTGATAAAGCTCATACACAAAGAAATGAAAAGGAATGATAATGTGAGGCGATATGTAATACACACAAAGAAAAAGATATGAACCTATGAATGCAATATGGAAATAAAAATGAAGATCAAAAAAAGAGGATCTAACTACCAAACCAAAAGATATAAAAGAATGAAAGTATTGGGTTTACCAAAATGTATGATGAAGGTGAACAAACAATAATGTGAATAAAATCTAACTACCTAATCAAATGGATAAAGCAAGATGTAACAAGTTGGGTTCATCAAAATGTATGATTAAGGTGAACACACAATAGTGTGAAGGAAACATAGCTACCCAGTCAAAATTATAAAGAAACATGTAAAAGTTCACAAAAATGTAACATAAAAGAAAGGGGTTAAATATTGTGATGTAAACTCACCAAGTCTTTTATGCACATTAGGGAAAGAGAAAGAGAGATCCACAAATATAACCTTCAAGAGAACCCAAATTATATTAGCACAACCCATGTGGATGTAGGGATGCTAATGAAAAACTCAAGTCCATTCAAAGGTGTATATCTAAAGGATCTCTTTCTTATTAAGTTACACTTTCTCTTTATTGTAATTGATTGGTTGATTAATGCCTAAATCTAGTCCTAGATCTAATATCTCAAAGTAATTACTATGAAATGAGAGAAAGGAAATTATACTAACCTTGAGGACTAATAGAGGTCACAAGTTTAGATTTAAAAATGAGCTAGTAGACTGTAACTGAAACTAAAAATGCACTGGATCCAGAACTTGCAAATTAAAATATGTTAACTGTGAAAATATGGGAGCTCTAAAAATAGATCAAATTGGAGGTACGTACATGTCAAACTTGGGTATAGGTCAACATAAACCTATAACTAGACTTCTAAAAAATCTAAGATATGAAGCTTTGACAGAAAGTGCAACCCTAGATTCACCGAATTCGATCCCGAAAACCTGAAAACTTGCAGATCCAATCCTACACACATAAAAAATGGAGTTTTTTGGGGGGGTAAGGGGCTTGCCTTGGTCAAGCCCCCATTTAGGAATTAAACTTGAATAAAATTAAAATAATGTAAAAGAAAGAAAAATGTAAATATTCACCTCACTTGTCAAATATTTTATTGATGGATTCAAATCCACTATCCACAAAGATGTATGCATGCTTGTATGTATGTTGATGTAGAATGTAGGATGTCTTCACAAATTTAATAGATCTACAAGTTTTAAATAATAGACCATGGATGAAATTTTTCTTGAATTCTTGAATGCTTGTATGCTTGTGCAATATTGATGAGCACAAATCTTCTCCCTTGATGGTCAACTCCACTATCTCCTTGAAGAAAGAAGCCAGCTATATGGAAGGAAAAGTTTTCTTTATTGAATGGGATGAATGCCTTCAATGAATCCTTGCTTTATTAGCTTGAACTCCTTGAATGCACCTTGAACTTGATATCTTTCTTTTAAATGAAAGTATCAAAATCAAGAGGGCCGACTGCACTAGGCATGAAAACATGAAAACCCAATTTCCCATGAAAAAATGCCTTGGGTACAGGTCGACCTCAACCTGTACCTAGGTATAGGTCAACTTTGACCTGTACCCTAGGAGGCACAATCCATGGAAAATGCTCTATGATCTCATAGGTGCAAAAGAAATGGACAAAAAATAAGGAAAATGAGGAAAATGAAGCATAAATGCATCCATGTTCTAGCATATCACTAAAATGGGGCCTAAAAAGGTCTTAGATCTTACAAATTAATGGGTGATAACTTTTAAGATGGTACATTATGTTTTTTTTTGTTATTTTTTAGGTCTTTAAGGGGTTTTTATGAGATGCTCAAGTATAAAACCTGGAAAGCTAAATGTTGTTGATGGGATCATCCAATTGGTCACCCTTATGGGTAGCCAACTAGTATGCTCCCAATCCATCTACAAAAATGATAATGTATGGACCGAGCCAATTAGGTTTGAACTTGCCCTTTTTCTCTCAATATTTTTAATTTCTAGGATTTTCTTTAAGGAAAAGATCACTAACCTTAAATGTGCTTAACTCTTTGATAGTAACTTCTATGCATACATTGCTGACAAGATCTAAGTGTTTGAAATAATTATATCATCGTTCATCAAATAGTTCATTTCATGTAAGTAGGAGACTATATAGTATTCATTACTAACAAGAATGTGCAAAGATACCTGCAAAGAAGGTAACTAGACCTCAATATGTAGGATAACTTAAGATACATAGACAAGGGAATATGGAGTGGAACATATGGGATGAATGTTATTTATGATGATGGTGAGAGGGACACAATACCAATATATGATATAGTTAAGGATAAATGTGGAATTTTTTTTAACGGTAATGTGTGTTAAGGGGATAACTTCTACCCACTTTGTGAAATACTCAGCAGTAGTAATGATGAAATTATGGTCATAGAGGTGTACAATAAGAAAAAGGATGGTGGAGAGATTAATCCTATTCCCTATTGTACATTTTGAAGGATAAATAAATCAATAGGCTTAGAAGGTTTCCAAGCGCTAAATGGGTATCAATATTCCTTCACTAATATGGAAAATGCTAGGGATATGTGTGAACTAAGATGAAATAGAGGAAATTATTCTTTATGTGCACATATATTGGAATTAAATAGAAAACTTTGGATAGACATTGGAACAACAACCAAAATATGGAACTAACCTACGATTTCAATTTGATATAATTTTGGAGGGAAGATCTCACCTAGGAAGACTTGTTCCTTGCACTTTCGACTGAACTCAATTACAGACTGTCCATAAGGTGCTAATATTCCCAAATTTGAGTAGGTGTGAATAACACCTATACCTACACATAAAAAAGAGATAAAAAATTTGTAGAGAGTGTTGGAGATTTTCCAGCAAGCCAGTGTTGACTGTATGTTTGTCATTGATGACAACATATGGTAAGTAGCATGCGCAGAAGACTTATGCAGTAAGATTTATATATATAAAGCATAGTCATGATATCAGCATGATATCATGGACGTAGAGGTTAATTGTTAGTACAGATAGTTATATTATAGTTTCTATCAGTAGTGTTCCTAACAGAGTAACAGGCAGTGTTCTGTGTATGGTTGTTCGTATAGTTGTCATGAAGCCTTGCACCCTTGGATATGTGATGAAGACATTTTAGTGATGATACACTCATGGATGCATAGTCTAATGTACAGTAGAAGTAAAGTTATGTAGTCGCTATTCACCAGTAGAAGTTTCCTGTGTTTGTTCAGAAGAGTCGACAGAGATTATATTGATTCTGGAGTTGTAACTATCATTTGGGTATGTGCCTTGTATTAGATCTTGGATAAGAGTTATTAATGTTTGGTTAAGAGTGCATGAGGTAATTCAGCTTGAGGAGAAAGATCCAGTTGTTTTGGTAGAGACGATAGTGTGTAGCATGCATCTACAATTATCTTATTGGACAGGTCCTAGAATGTGTTGTGTGCTTAGTAGAGCTGACTAAATTATTATTGGAGTTTGTTATGAATTCTCTAATATGATTTCAAGGTGGTTCTAATAGGTTGACTTGATTATATCATTTAGAGGAAAGATATTTATAAGCAATCATTTGTGATTATTGAAGTGTGGTTCATGGTTGACAAGAAGAGAAGAGCAGAGTGTGCCAAGTGTTGAGCCATCAGAAGAAGGTCTATGTGACCAAGTAAAGTATTTTTTCTATACATTGGAACTGATCTAGATAGTGGGTCAAAGTGAAGCTCACCAAGATCTAGATATAGTGTGTATCTGTTAAACAGAAGGTTGTAGCCTTCACCCCTTTGAGCAGTGTGCTCTTGGACAATGCATCCTCTCCCCTAATAGGGACTATTGTAAAAGACTCCTAGCAGGGTCTGACCCTTGACCAGGTCTACTGTACTAAATATATTGTAAAGAAACTCCTAACAGGGTTAAGGATCTTCTAGCAAGGATCATAATACACTAGTATAGAATATTAGTGGGTGTCAATTCCCAGTGGGGTTTTTACCTATTTGGGTTTCCCCATAACCAAAATATTGGTGGTGTTCAAGTGTTCTTTCATTATGTTTATGCTTAATGTTTAAGTATACTTAATTGGATAAAGAATTAAAACTTGTAGATAACTGATTCACCCCCCCAGTTATCTCTTGGGACTATTCCTAATAATTGATATCAGAGCCAAGTGCCTTAGAGAGAAATTTTAATAGCTTGAGGTTGATCAGATGGCATTCTTTAGAAAAGAAAGTCCTAAGTTTGATGGAGAGAATTATCTTGATTGGAAGAACAAGATGGTGACTCATTTGCAATGCGTTTCTTTTGAAGTTTTTGATGTAACTATCAAAGCAGTCAAGATCCCTACCTTAGAAGACCTTGCAAAGGATGATGCTACTGAAAAGAAAAAGGAATTGTTTCATTAGAATGCAATATCCAAAGAATCCCTTATCAGCACCCTATCTGATAGTGAGTTCTCAGAAATAAAGAAGGTAGATACAACCCATAAAATATGGAAGCACCCAGAAGACATATTTGAAGGAGACAAACAAGAAAAGGATGTGCATGGAAAGACATGGAATAAAAGATACAATGAATTAGAAATGTTTCCTGAAGAAAACATCAGAGCTTACAATCAATGAAGCAGTTGCTAGAATCAGGAACAATGGTGGAGAGATCTCAAAAGAAGACATTATGGACAAATTGATGACTACTCTCACTCTAGAATATGAAAAAAAGATCAACATCCTTGATGAGACCATGCAACTTACATCAAATTTAAAAAGAGATACCTTGATTAGCAAAATCTCAGCTTTTGAGATTTCAAGATTGAAGACAGAGCCTAAAATTGAAACAACCTTCAAAGCTACAATCCATGGTAAGAAATCTGCAAACACTTCTGGTAATTTTGATGATGATGATGAAGAGAAAAATCTAGATGATATCATTTCTATGATTTCTAAAAGAGAAAAGAAAGGAAAAGGAAAATATGAAGGTCAATTGCCATTCAAATGCTTTTCATGCAATAAGATTGGTCACTTTGCATCTAAGTGTCCTTTAAGAGCTAGGAAGTTCAAAAATGACTACAAGCCTAAATATTCTAAGGAATGTTACTATGTTGGAGATGGAGTCTCAGATGATGATTCAGATGAAGAATAAATTGGATTCATTGCTATTATAGAAAAAATGAATAATAAGATAGATCATGAAGATGAAAAAGAGGAACAAGAACTAGTATTGATTTCACATGCTGATATAAGGACAGACTGGATTATAGATAGTGGTTGTTCACATCACATGACAGGTGATAAAGATAGATTTGTTCATTTGTACAAATACAATGGTGGCATGGTTAAATTTGCAGATAACACTCCTAAACCTATAATTGGTAGAGGAGATATCACATTGGATGGAAAGAACAATACTGATGATGTTCTCTAAGTAGATGGTTTGAAACAAAACCTTCTTAGTGTTGGACAAATTTACTTGGTAAGGGTTATCAGTTGGAGTTCAAAGATGAAAAATGCATCATTAACAACAAAGATGGTGTTATGATTTCATCAGGCTCAAAGACTAATGGTAATGTTCTCCAACTCAATTCAGAAGCAAGTTGTTTTGTTGCTAAATTTGATGACAGTTGGTTGTGGCATAAAAGAGTATGTCATATCAATTTTGATAATATAGTAAAGATAAGCAATGTAAAGGAAGTAAGAGATCTACCAAGCATAGCAAAACCAGTTGATACCATATGTAGGGAATGTGTGATGGGAAAGCATGTAAGAAACTCATTTAGGAGCAAGCACAATTCAACAGAGAACAAGTTGGATCTGATTCATATAGACCTATGTGGACCAACTCAAACAAGATCATACTATGGTGAAAGGTATTTTATTTTGTTTGTTGATGATCATACTAGAATGATGTGGGTTTCTTTCTTGAAAGATAAGTCAGAAGCATTTGAAAAGTTTAAGATATTCAAGGCTAAGGTTGAGAATGAATCCAAACTAAAGATAAAATGTCTGAGATCGGATAGAGGAGGAGAATTCACCTCTGATAGATTCTATGAGTACTGCTAAGAACATGGCATAAAGAGACAGTTGAGTGCACCTAGAACTCCTCGGCAAAATGGAATTGTAGAGAGAAGGAATAGGATCATCCTTGATACAGCACGCACCATCATGATTGAAGGAAAAGTTGCACACACCTATTGGAGAGATGCAGTCAATACAATAGCCTATACTATCAATAGAATTCAACTAAGATTTGGCACTGACAAAACACCATATGAGCTATGGTTTGGTAATATTCCCACAGTAAAATACTTTAGAATCTTTGGAAGCAAGTGCTACATCAAGAGAGATGAAGCAGTAGGAAAGTTTGATGCAAGAAGCGATGAAGTTATTTTCCTTGGTTACTCTACTAAAAGAAAAGCTTATAGATGTTACAATTTAAGGTTAAAGAAGATCATTGAAAGTGCCAATGTTAAGATTGATGAAAATTTTATGATTCAAGAAAGATATCATGATTACTCACCTATGATTGAAGAGGAACCCAGACCTTCCACTAGTGAGACAATTGTTGAAGAGCTGTTTGATAGCATTGATGTATTATTCAATGACCCTGAGACAAGTGAAGTAGAAAATCCAAAGGCTGATGAGACAACGTCACCTAAATTTCCAAAGTTTCCCTCTAGATATCACTCTAAGGATGACATCATTGGAGATCATAGCAACAAAGTCACAACAAGATCAAAAGCCAAGAGTTCTACAAGTAGTGAAGTGGTATGTTTACTATCTCAGATTGAACCTTTAAGTGTTGAAGATGCATGTAAAGATTTAGATTAGCATGATGTTATGAAAGAAGAACTAGATCAGATTATCAAGAATGATACTTGGGAACTGGTCCCAAGATCTAGTGATAAAAATGTGATTGGAACAAAATGGATATTCAGAAATAAGATGAATGAAGATGGTATAGTAATGAGAAACAAGGAAAGATTAGTATGTAAGGGATATGCGCAAAGAGAAGGTATTGACTATTCAAACACTTTTGCACCAGTCAACAGATTAGAAGCTATTAAGTTGTTTTTAGATTTTGCAACATTCAAAAACTTCAAAGTCTATCAGATGGATGTTAAGTCAGCATTCTTGAATGGTGAACTAAAAGAAGAAGTAAACATTGAGCAACCATAAGGATTCACTCTATCAAACAGACCTGATATGGTATGTAGATTGAAGAAAGCCCTCTATGGACTAAAGCAAGCCCCTAGAGCAAGGTATAAAAGACTTGATGGATATCTAACAAAGATTGGATTCAAAAAGGGAGTAGTAGATTGTAACCTATTTATAAGAGAGACATCTGAAGGAATACTACTTATGGCTATATTTTTTTATGACATTATCTTTAGAGGTAATGACAAATTGAGTGCAGAATTTGCCAAAGAAATGCAAAGTGAATTTGAGATGAGTATGATTGGTCCTATCAAATAATTTTTGGGACTAAATGTTGAATAGACAAAAAAATGATTTTTTATTAATCAGTCCAAGTATGTGAAAGAGATACTGAAGAAATTCAATATGGATGATTGCAAGCCAACAGGAACACCTATGATCACTGGATGCAAGCTTACAAAAGAAGATGAATCACTAGTAGTAGATACAACATTGTACAAGTCTATGATTGGTAAACTCATATATCTTACTCAAACTAGACCTGATATTTCCAATGCATTTGGCATAGTTGGAAGATTTGCAGCAGAGCCTAAACAAAGTCACCTCATGGCAATAAAGAGAATATTCAGATATTTGTAGGGCACTATAGATTATGGTCTATGGTATCCCAATTCAGAAAAAGTTGAGCTTCATGTATATACTGATGTTGATTGGGTAGGATGCGTTGATGATAGAAAAAGTACATCAGGTGGAGTAGTGTTTCTTGGTGATAGACTTGTCACTTGGACAAGTAAGAAGAAAAATTGTATTTCTCAGTCAACAATAGAAGCAGAGTATGTTGCAGCAACCCTGAATTATTCTATAATTGTTTGGATCAAGAAAATGGTAAAAGATTTTGGAATTCAGATTGATTATCCTATTGTTATTTATTGTGATAATACTAGCACTATCAATATGTCTAAGAACCCTGTGATGCATGCAAAGACAAAGCACATTGAGATCAAGTATCACTTGCTAAGAGAGAAAGTGGCAGTGAAAGAAGTCAAGTTGGTCTATGTGAATACTAAAGATCAGTTGGCAGACATATTCACAAATCCCTTGCCTAAGGATACTTTTGAGTATCTCTGGGAGAAGTTGGGAGTAATTCCCTTCCCCGATTCTTCTTAGAAGAAAAAAGAAAAGGCATCAGTACTCAGGGACTGATGGAAGGTTGACTACTCTACCTCAAGAGTAGTACTGGTGCTTAAACTGATTGGCACCCTTTTCCATTGATGTCAAAGGGGGAGTAATATATAGATTCATGAAAAATAGAAGCAAAGTAGGAGTAATATACTAAGGGGGAGTAGTATTCAGTTTTGGAAGCAGTTCAGTTGAGGAAATGGAGAATATTGAAGAATATTGCAGCAGATGGAAGATTCATCTTTGGGGGAGTTTTGATGAGGAAATGGAGAATGTTATAAAATAATTTCACATTAGATTGGTGGTGGTTTTTCATTCCATATGTTGCCATCAATGCCAAAGGGGGAGATTGTTGGAGATTTTTCAGCAAGCCAGTGCTGATTGTATGTTTGTCATTGATGACAACATATGGTAAGTAGCATGCACGGAAGACTTATGTAGTAAGCTTTATATATATAAATCATATTCATGATATTAGCATGATATCATAGACACAGAGGTTGACTGTTAGTATAGACAGTTATATTGCAGTTTCTATCAGCATTGTTCCTGAGAGAGTAATAGACAGTGTTATGTGTATGGTTGTTCGTACAGTTGTCATGAAGCCTTGAACCATTAGATATGTTATGAAGACATGTTAGTGATGATACACTCATGGATGCATAGTTTGATGTACAGTAGAAGTAAAGTTATGCAGCCGCTATTCACCAGTAGAAGTTTCCTATGTTTGTTCAGAAGAGCCGACAGAGATTATATTGATTCTGGAGTTGCGCCTATCATTTGGGTATGTTCCCTTGTATTAGAGCTTGGATAAGAGTTATTAATATTTGGTTAAGAGCACATGAGGTAATTCAGCTTGAGGAGAAAGATCCAGTTGTTTTGGTAGAGCCGATAGTGTGTAGCGTGTGTCTATAATTATCTTATTGGACAGGTCCCAGAATGTGTTGCGTGCTTAGTAGAGCCGACTGAATTATTATTGGAGTTTGTTATGACTTCTCTAATATGATTTCAAGGTGGTTCTAATAGGCCAACTTGATTATATCATTTGGAGGAAATATATTTATAAGCAGTAATTTGTGATTGCTGAAGTGTGGTTCATGGTTGACAAGAAGAGCAGAGTAGAGTGTGTGAATTGTTGAGCCATCAGAAGAAGGTCTATGTGACCAAGTAAAGTATTTGTGCTATACATTGGAATTGATCCAGACAGTAGGTCAAAGAATAGTTCAACAAGATCCATATATAGTGTGTATCTGTTAAATAGAAGGTTGTAGCCTTCACCCCTTTGAGTAGTGTGCTCTTAGATGGTGTTTCCTCTCCCCTAATAGGTACTATTGTAAAAGACTCCTAACAAGGTCCAACCTTTGACCAGGTCTACTATACTAAATATATTGTAAAGAAACTCCTAATAGGGTTAAGGATCTTCTAGCAAGGATCATAATACACTAGTACAGAAAATTAATGGGTTTTCCCATAACCAAAGTATTGGTGTTGTGTTCAAGTGTTATTTCATTGTGTTTATGCTTAATGTTTAAGTATACTTAATTGGATAAAAGATTGAAACATGTAGATAGCTGATTCACCCCCCCCCCCCCCCTCTCAGTTATCTCTTGGAACTATTCCTAACAGAGAGGGGATTACCTTAGTTGAACCATGGTTTGGAATCAAACTTGAAATGAAAGTGTGACATCATATAGTAGAGGCTAGATCCAAAAAATAAAGTTTATTATACCTTGTAAATGCAAATGATTCTTTGAATATGATCAAGTATGTTGATTCAATAGCTTTGGCCACATAAAAACCCAACAGGAAACCATGAGAGATAAAAACTTTTATAATTTATGTTATAGTTTTCTACAATGCTTGATGAAGAGAGAGAAGAATAAATTGAAGACTTAAAGACTTCAATGCTTGAACACATGTGGATGCTAGAATGTATGTAGATGGATCCTTGTACTATGATCTTCTTCCTTTATGGTGGACTCCTTTTCTTGGGCTTCAATGAGGGAAAAAAGCTTGATCCAGGGAGAAGATTGCCTTAAAAATGCCTTTAGAATGCTTGAGATCTTTCTTAAGAATGATTTAGATGCAAAATTGTAGAAAATATTTTTAAATATTGATTTTGTATTATTTTCTTGATATCAAAATGAGGAGGGATATGTTTCTTTTATACCTCTCACAACATTTTGGGGCTTAAAAATTGGAGACCGATGAGATTCTAGAAATCTCACTTAACCAACAAGATGGGTGGCTAATTTGAACTTTAGGGGAAAAAATCAAGGAAGAGCTTGGCCCAAGTGGCCTCTTCTTGTAAAAAGGTGATAAAATTTGTTTTGGGAGTGGGAAATACAAAGAAATTTCCTAAAATGTAGGTGGTGTGGGACTGGAGTACCAAAACTATATGTGGGAGCTCACATATGCTAAAAATGGGGCCAAATTGAGCATATAATTATGTTAACCTACAATTGATTGAATATCTTGATGAAGATTCAAGAGGTCACCGAGCTGTTAAAGTGATATGTAAGATGATTAAATCAGTCAATATGTTGTCATTGATGTAAACTAGTTTTGACTATACTTATCATGATAGTTACAAACATTTGAACATCTGTAGAAGGAAGAAATGGTGAAGAAAAGAGATATCTACATAAGGACAAGAGGGATATGATAGATATGGATATGGTATACATTAGATAACTTATTGATGAGTCTATGACATTATATTGTTGACTTGAGCATGTTACATTATTCTATTATAAAGAAGAGATCAAAATTGAATAAGTTGATGTGGTCGGTAATTGAATATTTATGTATACACTGAGTTAGTCTTGTGTATGCTAAGTGATAGTATTAACTGAGTTAGTATTCACTAACGCACTCTTTATTGACTGAGTAAAGGAGAAATAAATGATTATAACAACTGACTAAAATTGATGAGCTAGCAGATGCATATGATTTCGAGATAAGAGATAGAGTTTGTTAGGAAGATCAAATGGATGACAAAATTTAGAGATGATCAAAGGGAAGAGATTGAAACATGTTATTGATACAATTTTCAAGGAATCTTGAAGTGAAAAAATAGACGATGGAGATTAAGAGGAAAAATCTAATGGCTGGGATGAAAATGGTTTACACATCTATTTAAGAGATGTGAGATTCATTGTTGAATATGCTAGATGAATTGAGACTGCAAGAGAATTCACTTGAAGATATTTTTCATGCACTACTGATCAAACAAGTTACAGACAGTTTCAAGCTGAAGTACAGACATAACTGAGTGTTAGAGATATATACACCAAGTGAAGTAAGTTGGAGGATATAATAGAGTGAAATTGATTATTGATCAGAAGAGTTTTATTGATCTTAGCATAGATCTAAATACTTGCAAATTGAGTTGTCTTTGATTCAGATCACAACTATATCAGTTTAACCATTATTACAACTAAATCTCTTAACCAAGTGGACTTAATAGTCATTTTGTATTTCAATATGACATTCAAGGAATGTTAATTATTTTATTGTTGACCCCATAGTGAATTTTGGTCGAAGGAGAACTATTAGTGATAAATCCTCTAACAAGGTCACACCTAATAGTGTGATTTGTAACCTTTAGCAGGGTTGGCTCCTAACCGAGCTCACTTCAGAAGAGTGAAATATTTTGGGTTACCGGTCCCAGGTGGTTTTTCCCTTAGCAGGGTTTTCACGTTAAATCTTTGTGTTATGTAATATTTGTTATGATTGATTTTCTATTATACTTGACATATTTTCATATTTGATTAATCAGTAAACACAGTTTTGGAAATTACTGGCAATCGGTAAATGAACAGAAAGTTATGGATTAACATCTTACCAAGTTGATTATTTTGTTGAAGAAGTTTGAAAAAGTACATCTGAGAGTTTGGGATTGTAGCATAACTGATCTAACTGATTCACCCCCCCCCCCCCCCCCCCTCAGTTATCTAACAATTAGTATCAAAGCATATTGTTTGCTTGGAGGAAACTTTCAAGGACTTGAGGTAAAGATCACAAGATGTATAAAAGGGAGGTGCCTAAGTTGAATAAAGATAACTTCTCTACATGGAAAAACAAGATGAGCCTGCACATATATGGAATTGGAGAATCTGCTATATTCTACTTGGACAATGCTTACATTCAACCATCTATTGGACCGTTGACAGTTGATCAGCTGAGAGACAAACATGAACATAACATGACAATGATAGAGATTGATGCTGCCCTATCAGATGTCGAATTTGAAGATGTGAAGACATGCACAAATGCTAAAGATATGTGGGACAAACTTGCACTAGTTCATTGTGGAGATACAAATTTACTAAGAGCAAGAGCTAAAAGCCTTAGAGGTAGATTTGATGATACGAGAAAGAAGGTGAAAATATCACACAGTATAGTAACCAAATCAAGGAGGTTGTTAATGCTATCAAAGGAGCATGAGGTATTATTGATGAAGACACTATTGTGAGTAAAATTCTTAGAACCTGGATGCCTTTCTATGCTATTAGAATCTTTGCTATTCATGAAATGAGATCTGCACTGGGTAATGTTCTTACACTTGATAGCCTAATCGGTAAATTGACTACTTTTAAGCTAAATAACTTTGATAATGGTATTGTATCGAGTGTTGAGACTGCATTTATGTCATCCTTGAAGATTGATATGCACTTAGACATATAGAGGATGCACTAGGGGAGCTTGATGTTATAGATTTCTTCTCAAAGACTTTGAAAATGTATTATAATATTAATTGTTAAACAATAAATTAAGTAAAGATGATTTGGAGATTGGTTTTTTCCCTTTGGATGGTTTTTCCAAGGTATATCTTATGTTATCTTGTGGTATGCATTTGATCTTTTCTTAAGGTTATTCTATAAGTAAGGGTATGCATGATTTTATCTTATGGGGTCATAAGAAAATTGTTTGATCAATTAATAACATGAAGTTTCCATGGTCCATGATATAATGCATTGAAATTTTTGGATTAAACTATGTGAATTTATTTATCAATATTTTAGACCATACTTAATGATCCATCATTAGGATAAATGAGATCCAAAGATGGTTTTGTATTCTTTTCTCTAGCTCTAATTTATTATGATTATGGATCATGGATTATGATCCCAAGTGTTGATGATTTTTTCCACACAGTTTCATCTAAATTTTTAGTATATTTAAGGGTTTGATCAACTTGTATGATATTCCAAACAATTTTTATCTTCAATAGCTACAAAAAACTTACCAAGGCCACACACTATTATAAGTAAGAGCAAAACATGGTAGGTATGGAAGTAACTATTAACATTGTTTCCCCTTTAAGATTGAGCTTTCTTCATTTAACAAACTTATAAATCTAGGGAATAGTCTTGGTAGGAATTATCTATGGTATTGAAACTAGGCTAATGGTGCTAGTTAAAGAAGTCTCATCCATTTGTAGGTTTCTTAGAGGGCTTTCAGAGTCTTACAATCCATTATTTGATGTTTTGGCATATTGTATATATCCAAGAAGAGCCCACCTCTCCAACAATTCTTTAATCTGGAAAAAATAGTTTAGGTCATTAAGTTTTTATGGAAAATGATGAATTGGTTAGATGGGATAATGAAACCCATGGTTAGACATTTATCAACCCCAACAACATCTAATTCTAGTCTGTGTATAGTTTGTAATTTATTTTGGTATTTGTCTCTATTTTGAACATATGTCTTACTGTGTCTATCTTAGAACAATTCTTGTGTGAATGTAAGACCTAATTTCTTATACTTTAAATATTCCTTTTTTTTCTATCTCATCTTAGATTTTCCTACAACAAACTTTATCATTGTAAAAATATTATATATCAATCATTTTTATGATAAAGAAAAAAATCTAACTTTTTTATATCAAATTATTGATATAATGAAAGAAGGCCTTGATTTGGGGAAAAAAATTACTATTATGATTATATCATGTATAATGTTTCTTTCACTTTATTAATATTTTTTTTTTATGAATAGTCCCATTTCTATTAAAAAAATATAAATGTTACATATTCACAAAAAAATGGTCTAGGAGATACAAGATCACCCTACGGGATTTCACACGGTGCAAGGTCAAAAACACAAACTATTGGTCAAAAAAACTTATAAAGAAAGCCTTCAAGTTGCAAGAAAAGTACCAACTAAAGGAGGAGGATCTCTATCATCAAAACCCTAGACATCCCTGGGATTAGCAAGAGGGTCGAGAACCAACCACCCATCATTAGTATCATCATTATCTTCTTTTTCTTTCTCCTTCACTCGTGGTGGAGAAATAGCTAGAGCCAGGTGCGGGAAGGACCACTTAGAGGAGCTAGCCTCTGACCAAGTAGAGCCACCATGAGAAATAGAAGCAACACGAGGACAAGAATCATTAGGAACCAGCTAGAGCCACGACAAGGTGAAGAAGATGAGTGGCATTGCCAGCTAGCATCACCACCATAAGGAGAGTAGTGGCAGGGAGCCTACGAATGCGGGGTGCATGAGCAGCAACCCAAAGAGTTGTGTGCCCAATGACAACCTTGGGGAAAATGTGTCATCAACATAAATAGAGTCAGGAGGAACTCTGACAACTGTACAAGGAGCATTGCCCAAATGATTAAGCAACTCCTGAAGGTGGGCTACCTCCAGCACCACCTTGTTAGCTTGCACTTGAATCTGCATCATTACATTATTACATATACAACAAGGAAACATTAATATCAAGAGAGTTGTGGGAAAAAAGAACAATGTTCCTATCCTTCCATAAATTAAATAAAATCTCCATCCTGAAAGTATGCCAAATCTAGGTAAAGTTGGAAGGAAGCCTCGAGGAGTCTCCTAGAAAAATCATGTGCCAGGAAAAGGGCTCAGGATAGAAAGGCTTAAACAAATCATGAATCCAGTGCCAATACTATTGAGCTCTCCTACAGAACCAAAAAATATGCAAAAAATACTTTGGATTCCCACAAAAGGGACACCAAGGATCGGGAACACCTAGGTGCTTGAGCCAAGGCCTTAGAGGGAGCCCTTAAAACAACATGCACCAAGAAAAGAGAGCAATTTTGGGTTCTGTAATAGCAGACCATAAGTTTTGGAAGTGAAACCTCTAGTGTTGATGAGAAGAATGAAAATTCCATCTTTGGTTGAGGGTATCAATCATAGGGAGATAAGGAGTTAACCACTGATATCCCAACTTGGGCTTGTAACTTCTGAAGGGTGTAGCAAGGTACCACTTCCAGTCTTTCCACCAAGGTCAAACAGATTGAATACCCAACTTATCTAGCAAATGATCAGGAATGGTAGAGACCAATAGGTCAAAAGTCTAATGATTTGAATGAGCAAGACATAACTAGATCTGTATTTCTTCCCAAGAGCAGATATTAATAGAGACTTTGGAAAAGAGGTCTTTAGGGGTCTTGATGCCATGTTTGAAAAAACACAAAGCACTAGCACCTTGAGTCTTAGCAAGAGGGACACCCTGAATGACAAAAAGAGGGGACCACCAAAGATTATGTTGGTTCAAAGAAAGCCCATCACGGGATCCATTACCAACCTAGTGGAGCCAAGGCTTGACAGCTTCCCAAGCCTTCCAAATGCTCTTAATAATGAAAGTACCTTGGATATGAATAGGATCCCGCATAATAATAAGGGTTTGAAGACCAATCCCCTTCCAAGCTGGCTAGTGAGATGGATATCCTGAAGAAAAGAAATGCCTAACCAAGCTCTTCCAAGATTCATCACCTGTGAGAGCACAAATGATCTATTTTGCACAAAGAATAAGACCCTTCTTCTGGGTGGAGAGAAAGCCAAAGCCTCTAGACTCCCTAGACAGGCAATAATAGTCCTAGGCCACTCTATGAAAGCCATGATGGTCAACAAAAGAAGCCCATAGGAAGTCTATGAGAAGATGCTCCAACGTAAGATAAGAAGCTTTAGAAGGATCCCAACGGGAAGAGTAATAAACACAGGTGTCAGCCAAGGCCTTTGAGAAAATATGGAACTTTCCAATAAGAGAGAGAGGCTTACTGATCTAGTAATCCATCTTCTTTTCAATTTTATCAAGCACAACATTCCATAAATCCACGAGAGAGGCTTGAAAAACAAAGGGAATGTCCAGGAAGCGAAAAACTTCCCCATGCAGGACCCACTTCCATTCATACTGAGCCAACCAAGGAGAAGCTTGAAGAAATGATTGTTTGTAGTAGAGAGTCTTGTGCCATTGAATTGTTGAACTAGAGCCAAGGAAAAAATTATCCAAGCATTGAAGGCATTAGAGACATTTTCCTCATCCTCAATGAGAGTGAGAAAGTAATCATCGACAAAGTGACCATTGACAAGCTGGGAAGAAGAATTAGGAAAAGAGATGTCATGCACCAAACTAGAGGAAACAGAGTGGGCAAGTAAGTGTATGGTGAAAAAGTGACCACACTTATACGAATCCTTACATGCAAGGAAACTCAAGAATGAGCCCTCACAAATCGATCCACAGCTCTCTATGCATGGAGTTGCAAGATTTGTAAAATTGCTCTCAGCTAGAGCTATGAAGCATATGACCTTGCTAGTCAACCATACAATGAGAGATTCCAAAATTGAAGACAAGGGCAAGAATGCCAATATCCCTAATGAAATCCAAATGAATGCAATGCAATGCAACCTATATGAGTATGCAAATTATTATATGAAAATGAAAGTACAAATTATGCTATGAAATGAAAGTACAAAGATTACAACCTTCCTAATTAAGCTATGTGAGATTATTCTATTGCATAAAAGGAAATATAAGCTAAGAATGAAGCCATGAATGCTATGAGAATGCAAGAAAGGAAGCTATGAAAGCATGTAAATGTGGTGCAACAACAATGTCTTCAAAGCTTGGATGCAAGAATGTCTTCAAAGAGCTCCAAATGACCTAGAAAACCTGCAACATAACATTAGCATAAAAGAGAATGGATGCCAAATGAGGAAGAGAGCTCTTCTTTTATAGGAAATGAAAAATCAATGGATGATGGAGATTAAGAGGCAAAAGATTTAATCAACGGTGGAGAAAAATGGAAACTTGATCCTTGTGCACAAATATCCTCCAATGAGAAAGTAGGAGTTGACTTTTGTGTCCATATGAGACAAAAAGTGCTTTTTCATTTTTTATAAAATAAGAATAATGCTTTATTTGTGCAACTTAGGATAAGAGGAAAAGTGGGGGGCTTTTTATTTAAATAAAAGGAGAGGAAATAATTCTTTTTAATTAAATAAAGACTTAGGATAAAATTATTTTATTATTTAATTAAAAGAGGTTTTTAATTAATTAAAAGAGAGCATGTTCTCTTAATTAAATAAAGTTTTTATTTTTATTTTTTTCTCTTTTAAATTAAATAAGGCTCAAATCTTAAGAAATATTGAATTGATTATGATTTGATCAAGGAAATTGATATAATTGATATTGTTGATATTTGAAAATATTGATTCAGGGATTTGATAAATTGAGAAATGGGGCCCAAAGTCTAGGCGACCATTTTAGGGTGCATACATTTGCCCCTCTTTGACTAATGTGTGATCGATCTGGGAACACATGCAATCAAAGAATGAAGTTGCAATGTGAGATCATTTTGGGATCACAAAACAACTCAGATGTGAGGTCGATTTGGGATCACACTCGGACAAACATAGATAAAGGATTCTGGACATGAGGTCGATTTGGGATCATATCCAAAATAAGAGATAAGAATCTCAAGCTTGAGTGAAAACTCATAGAAAAATAGCTGAATCAAGAAAATCAAGGAATCAAGGATTAAAATCCAATAGATACTGCCCCCTCAGAATTGAAATTGAAATCAGATAGAGGAGAACAACAATTTGATAAAAGATTATCAAATCACAATAAATCATAATCGAAGGATGAAGCATGATAGGATAACCATCAAACAATGAAGATATGCCCCAGGTTGACTGGGTTTGACTGAAAAAGACATAGGATAAAGATTAAGTCAAACCTCAGAGAGAGGAAGCGAAAGGGGTGAATGAAAGACTAGAAGTTTGAAAGACATGGAAATGAAGATGCCCCAAGAAAGATCAAAGGATTATGCCTCAAAAGGTCAGCCAACTGCGCAGAAGGGAAAATTTTGAAATGTGATTTCAGTTTCAATTCTGAAATGAAGAGAAAATGATCGGATATGAAAGACAAGAAGTGAAAGACATGATCGGGGAGAAGCAAAAGGTGAGCGCAGTTGATTAACAAGTCCACGGAAGATGAAAAGGAGAGCTCTCTCCATATGCAAAAATGAAAAACTAGACTAACATGAACCTAAAAATGCAAGCTACTTATGAAAGTGGTTGACTTGCAAGGTCACAATGCTTATAGACATCTAATTATCATCATTGAGTGTTTGGTAGTGTTGTAAGATCATACAATGCACACTAGCATAACTATGTGGATATGAATATGATCTTTATCAGATAGAAATGTGGGAATCTCACCTAGGCACCAAAGACATGTAGGTCAAGATGACTAGTGCAGTGAGATTACCTAAGTTTGATATGGCAAGATTATACTCGCATCAAGACACAAGGAAAGTCAAGATGGCTATAAGTATGCACTTGCAAAACAGTCAAGGTAATACCTTGTCAATCTATAGTGTCAAGTAAGACCAACATAAATGCTCATGACAATTAGGACCAACAAAATATACCCACAAGCAGATAAAGAAATAAAACATGTTCTCATACCCTCAGTCTTTTAGCTATGCATCATCAAAAACTTCTCAGGGAGAGACCACTCATCAAAGAAATCCTTATAGACAACACACAAAGAAAAATAAAGTCAACATATCTCAAGCGAGTTGATTGTTTAAGTGTGTGTGTGTTGGTCATAGAGTCAAACTTTGAGTATCAAATTTGCTAATGAGTGACATTGCATCATAGCTAGACTATTGGGTAAGACATCTGATAAGTGTTAAGAAACACTCAACGCAAGGGTAGTGTTGAAAAACACTATTTGGGGTGGTGTTGAAAAACACCTGTTGTGAAATTCCCCAAGAGACAAATGCACCTAAAGGACCTATGCTAACAGTGATGCCCCCTAGACAAAGACAAAGACCAATTCCAGACCAAGTCAAATAAGGTCAAGGCATGATGGAGAAAGGGCTACGTGTTGAGGACGCATGCCAAAAGATAAGGGTGCAAAGGCCTCAAGTAGCGCCTATTTCCAAGTTTTCACCACTTGGATATGTTTTTTATTTTTTTTATTTTTTTGTATTTTTGCTACCAAGGTGCCTGTTTCTAGGTCTTCACCAAGGCACTTTTTCTATTTTTTTTAATATTTTTTTTGTATTTTTTAGGACTTTATATGCTTTTTATGATATTTTCAGCATCATATATAAATTTTTTTGGTATTTTTTCAGGATCATAAAATATATACAAAGGATGCCCCCAGATAGAATAGGCATCAAGGATAGAACTTCTTTAGGTACAAAATGTTGATGGGCTCAGGGAGTTGTTCTCCATCTTCATCAGATAGTAAATATGCACCTGTACCAAAAGCCACTGTAATAATGTATGGTCCAAGCCAATTGGGTTTGAACTTGCCCTTTTGTTCTCTGTTCTGCTAATTTTTAGGGTTCTCTCTCAAAACAAGATCACCTATCTGAAATTCCCTAGGGTGAACCTTCTTGTTGAATCTTTGGACATACGCTTCTGATATACTCTCATGTGATCAAAGGAAGCCTTACACTTCTCATCTAGAAGTTCTAATTCATGTAACCTCATGGCACGATAATCTTCATTTGTTACTAAACCTTTGAGAGAGACTCTGAGTGAAGGGATCTCTCCTTCTAAAGGTAATACTGCTTCAGCGCCATAGGTAAGAGAAAAAGGAGTAGCTCCTGTAGGTGTATGAATGCTAGTTCTATAGGCCCATAGTGCTGGATTGATTTGCAAGTGCCAATCCCTACCATTCTTGTGCACTATCCAATGAAAAATCTTAAGAATGGTTTTATTAGAGGCTTCTGCTTGTCCATTTCCTTGGGGAAAGTAAATGGAGGACCAATGTTGTTTGATTTTAAACTTTTTGCAGAGATTTTTAAGGTCCTTGTTCTTGAATTGACCTCCATTGTCAGTGATGATCTTAGAAGGCACTCTAAATCGGCAAAATAATATGATTCAAAATAAAGAGTGAAACCGTTTTGCCAGAGGCAATAGAAAGAGGGACTGCCTCTACCCATTTCATGAAATAATTAGTAGCTATGATAATAAACTTATGTCCACTTGATGAATTGAGGTGAATCTTCCCCACAAGATCAAAGGCCCAGCGCTGAAATGGCCAATGAGAAATAGAAGGAATTAGCTCCCTACCTGGAGCATGAATCAAGTTTCCATGTTTTTGACATTTCTCACAAGACTTAGAGAAAGCTACTACGTCTGTCTACATCGTGGGCCAGTAATACCCCACCCTAAGCAACCTTCGAGCCATGGCAAGACCATTAGAATGTCCACCACAAATGCCCTCATGGATGTCTGCTAATGCTTGGTCAAATTCCTCCTTTTCCAAGCACCTAAGAAGTGTCCCATATAAACCCCTCCTATACAAATCACCAAAGATAAGGGTGTGGCGAGAGGCATTATGGAAAAGTTTTCTTCATTTAGATCGGTTAAATGATTCGGGAATGATGCCATCACAAAGGTATGAATAGATAGCACCATAACGGGAAGACTCATGGGTGACCAAGGTACAAATGATGTGACTTTTAGATGAGTCAAAGATGGGATGGTGTAGCTCTTCCACCAAGAATTCAAATCTAGACTCGTGTTGTTCCTACTGTAGGAGTGAAGCTAATGTAGCCATAGCATCTATAGCTTTGTTTTCTGCTCTAGGAATCTATTGAAATGTCACAAATGTAAAGTAACACCTCAATGAATCAACCATCTTTTTGTAAGGTATCAGCTTATTATCCTTAGTTTGGTACTCTTCATTTACTTGGTTGATAATTAATTGTGAATCCCCAAAGACATGTAACTCTATTATATTCCACTTTATAGCCATCTTAAGTCCATTGGTTAGAGCCTCATACTCTGCAATATTATTTGTGCATGGGAACAAAAGTTTGTAAGACTTAGGTATGTTGTACCTATGAGGAGAAACAAACAATACTCCAGCACCTGATCCATTTTGCATGTTGGAACCATCAAAGAATATTTTCCAAGTGCGAAAGGTCACATACAGTATGTGTTCATCTGGGAATTCTACCTGAATAGGCACACTATCCTTAACTGGAAAATTAGCTAGCTGGTCAACAATGGCTTGTCCCTTTATGGCCTTTCTCTCAATGTACTCTATATCAAATTCAGATAAAACCATCATCCACTTAGAAAATCTACCCGTGAGAGCAGCCTTACTGAGAAAATACTTAAGAGGATCAATTTTTGCAACCAAATGTATCGTATGAGCAAGCATATAGTGTCACAACTTTTGGGAAGCAAACACTACTGCAAGACAAGAATTTTCAATATTATTATAATTGATCTCATAAGATACTAGAGTATGACTAATATAATAAATGGCCCTTTCTTTCCCAGTGTCATCTAATTGAGCCAGCAATGCCCCCAAGGAAGAATCTATTGCTGAAATGTACAAAATCAATGGTTTCCCTGGAATAGGAGGCATCAAAATTGGAGGATTAGCCAAATACTATTTTATTTGATCAAGGATCTTTTGGAATTCCTCATTCCATACACATGTGGCTCCTTTATGCAATGTTTTATTAAAAGGATGTGCTCTATCTGCAAGCTGTGAAATAAACCTCCTTATGGATTGGAGTCATCCCTGAAGACTTCTCATCTGACTAATGTTTCTTGGAGGTGGCATATCTAATATAGCTTGGACCTTTTCAGAATCAACCTCGATTCTTTTTTCTGAAATTATGAATCCTAGAAGTTTACCTGAGGTAACTCCAAATGCACACTTTTTCAAATTCAATCTAAGCTGAAATTGTTCCATGCGATCTAGAATTACTTCTAAATCGTCGAGGTGTGTATCCATTTTCCTAGACTTAGCCAAAGTGTCATCCACATAATCTTCCATGTTCTTATGCATCATATCATGAAAAATTGTGGTCATAGCTCGTTGGTATGTTGCTCCTGCATTCTTTAGGCCAAATGGCATGACGTTCCAACAATAGGTTCCCCATGCACATGTGAAAGCTATTTTCTCTTGATCTTCGAGAGCTATTTTTATCTAGTTATATTCGAAAAAACCATCCATTAAGGAATATATTTCATAACCCGCCGTCATATCCACTATCATGTCTATGTTTGGGAGTGGAAAGTCATCCTTTGGGCATGCTTTGTTGAGATCTCTAAAGTCTGTGCATACTCGAATAGATCCATCATGTTTTGAAACTGGAACAATGTTTGAGATCCACTCAGCATAGTCAATAGCTCTAATAAATCTAGTTCTTAAGAGCTTCTCTAATTCTACTTTTACAAGGAGAGCTACATGAGGGTGCATTTTCCTCAACCTTTCTTTGACCGGTTTTATTCCTGGAGCTATGGATAGATGATGCATAATAAGATCAGTGTCAAGCCCTGGCATGTCTGAATATGTCCAAGCAAAGTTGATTTTCTTCTTTTGCAAAAACTTTGTATATGTCTCTTTTTCTTCAACTGATAGAGATTGAGCTAGGTGCACTATTTGAGGAGCCTCTTCTGTATTCAAATTCACTAGTTGTGTAAGCTCAATGAGAACTGATGACCTATCCTGGAAGTAACTCGGCAAGTTATTAAGTACCCCATCCTTAGGTGCCTTGAAGAGGTTTTCACCCTTGGATACGTCATTTATTTTTACTATTCTACATTCTGACACCGCCACAAAGTGGTTTTCTCCATCAGACCTATTTTTCTCTTTTTTCATTTTCTTTTATTTTGAGACTAAGGTACTTAATATCAGGCTTTGTCATGCTTGTTGTCAGTTCACTGGTGAAAGAGACTATGGGTTCAAGAGCATTTAGATAATAGACAATTTCGTAATCATTCTGAAAGTTTAAGAGCTGAGGCTCTTGGTGACGTTGAGACCAATCAATTAGGTGGAAATGAACAAGGGGTAGGTCAATGACTGGTTCAACATTGTGTATGTGGAAGATGTTATCTCTGGTGACCATACAATTGGGATTCATTAAGTCTCCCTCTAAGATACCCAAATTAAGATTTGTCCTACCAAACGAAGCGTCGTCCACTAAGGCAATTCGAGGAGCCCAATCCTCTAGTCCAACACTAGGCTCGTTGGTCACATCGGGTTGAGTACTATAAGTATGGACAACATCCATGTCCAAATCAACTGTTGCATCTGAAAGTGAGTCCCATTCATACTCATGTGAGTCAATTTCTAAATTAGTATTTGGGCCTCATGATGTAGAAGCCTCAAGGTTGGGAAAGATCTCCCCTTCTCTAGCACTAGCGTTGTTACTATCCATCGCAGCTAGGATAGAAATGCTTTCCATTGTCAATCTAGCATTCATATAGTCACTATCTATCGTAGCTGGGATAGGAGGACTGTCAATTGTCAAATCTTTTGAATCTCCCCAAAGGAGAGCTGTTGAAGGCACCCAATCATCAGACATGTCTTGCTGATTAGAAAGATTAGGTATGTAGTCTGAGTCATTGTCACTGTCTGTCACAGCTGAGACAGGGGCGCTTGTCTATTTCTCATTTTCAAAACCTAAGCCAGCTATTGACCTATTCTTTCATCCAAAAAGGGCATGG
Organism: Chamaecyparis obtusa; assembly: GCA_027943335.1. Lineage (NCBI taxonomy): Eukaryota > Viridiplantae > Streptophyta > Pinopsida > Cupressales > Cupressaceae > Chamaecyparis > Chamaecyparis obtusa. Next base: position 22,086 of record BSBK01005511.1, on the reverse strand, counting down.
TTAAGAGGTTCAACTTTAGCATCCAACCTATGACTAAGGGGACCATGTCCTGGATATCCCATATTCTTGACCAATGTATACCCTCTCCCATAAGCTCTAGGAGAAGGTGCAAAATTCTCATTATGTTAGTATTTCTCTTCTCGGTAAATCCAATCCCTAATGACAACTTCTTCTTTTTCCTCTTGAATCAAAATTGAGGATTCTACAAATTTATCGAACAATGTCATGGCTGAGGATGAGGGCTTCATTTATAGAGAAGGTTTTCCATAAGACCTAGGGGAAATTGGCAATTTTATGAATGCATCCATTTTGTAATCCCCCATACCAAGGTCTATGGTCTTGAATTTATTCTTGCATTGTTCAAATATAGTATCAAAAGTGTTAGCCTCCCTATTCAAAGGAATGTGAGACTCTACAAAAATTGTGTTGACTAATAGTGTGCTATCCCCTGGTATGCAAATCTCTATGCCATTATGGGGGAACTTCACACATTGATGATAAGTAGATGGGACTGCTTGCATCTCATGTATCCATGGTCTACCCAAAAAAATATTGTAAGCCAAAGGACCGGCATCAACAATCTGAAACAAAATGTCTCTCTACAGGACCAATTCGGATAGGAAGAATGGCCAACCCTTTAGAACTACGCTTTGCTTCATCATAAGCCTTAATGGTGATCTTCTTTCTTGTATCAATGACTTCTTCTGAATAACCCAAGGCCATCAATAAACTCAAAGAGCAGATATTAAGCCCAGCACCCCCATCTATCAACACACGCCTCACACGGGTCTTGTGGATCATAACCTCTATATGAAGGGCCAAATTATGTGGGTGGCTTAATGACTTGTCATCTTCTTTTAAGAATGTAAGGTAGTGAGGGCTAGCCAAGTGGTTGACCATATTCTAGAATTGGTCTACATCTATATCATTAGGGACATTAGCTACTCGCAAAGCATCCTCAAGGACACGCTTATGCCTAGGGGACAATTCCAAAAGCTTAAAAATAGATATTTGTGCTGGTGTGCATTGTAGTTGATCAATAAGGTTATAATTCAAATCAGTACCAATAGCAGATTTAGGAAGAGCACCTTTCAATACTGGTTGTTTAGACTTGCTAGAGTTAGGACCTCTAATAACAATGGGAGCTTGAGACTGACTCCTAGTGAGAGCATTGAGGGATTGATACATCCTTCATGAGTGAGGACCTCTTAGTACCACAACGGGTCCTTCATCAAGCATATGAGTTGAATCCACATCATATCCATACGGGTCTTTCCCTCTCATCATGTTGACATTATCATCAACAACCTCAAGCATGTTAATAACATTTTCAGCAGCTGTGTAAGTGTATTTGATAGTGTCCTTGCCATTCTTATCCTTAGAGTTTTCTCCTTTTTCATATTTGGGCAAGGGTTCTTTAAAAGCTTTGTGATCTGCATTAGTGGTTAAACCATCAACTTGTAATCTTCCACTTTCAATAAGATCTTGGACAAGGTGCTTAAGTTTAAAACAATTTTCTATATCATGTCCAATTCCATTGTGAAAGACACAAAAAGCCTTCTCATCCCACCAATGAGGTTTAGGATCCGGTATGCAGTGCTTTGTAGGATCCTAAGGGTGTGCTAAATTATGAGCAATTAATGTCTTGAAAATGTCTGCATAGGAGTCCCCAAGTTTGGTAAATTGTCTCCTTTCTATTTTAGGTCTCTCTTGATACTTGGGTTTATTCTCTTGTTGTTCTGAAGATGCTTGTAGGTTCATGGCTTGGATTGCGTTAGAGAGGTTAAGAACTCCTTCATTCTTAGGTTGTGATGAGTCAACAACTCCATCATTGACCACCTGCTTATTCTTATTCCAATAGGAGTTCTTTTTATCCTTATTACCATTATTATTGTTGTTTTGGCCATTGTTATTATTGGTTGATTTAACCAAAATTCCTTGTTCTTTTAGGACATCCTCTATGTGACATGCCACCTCTACCATGGTATCAAAAGAATTAAATGGGATCTTCCTTACTTCATACCTTAATTCCGGTACCAAGTTGCTCACAATAATGTCTATTCTTTCTTCCTCAGGAATCGTTCTAGGATACTTTGAGCACAACCGTCTCCATCTTTGCAAGAAGGTGACAAAAGGTTCTCCTTGATTTTGTTTGAGTTTGCACAAATCAAGCATTGTGACTGACCTTGATAGATTATATGAAAAGTGTTGCACAAACCTTTGGACAAGTTCTTTGAATGTTTTAACAGGAGGGGTAAGGTTAGTAAACCACTCCATAGCTTGACCCTTGAGACTTCTTGGAAATAATCTCATCAAGTAGGAGTCTTCATGATGAAAAGAAAAGCTCATTATGTAGAACTGTCTAACATGGTCATGAGGGTCACCAATGCCATCATATTTGTCGTAAGTTGGGAACTCAACCTTCTTAGGAAATTTAATCATTACCACACTTTTGTCTATAGGGTTGGGACATATGGAGTCCAAATTGAATGTACTCTTAGGAGCTCTCATCTTCTCTATATCCCTTTGCATTTGCATGATCACCTCATTGGTTGAAGGATTTTGTTTCTTAATCTTTTGGTGCACATCGAAATCATATGGGACCTTAGCACCTTTGTTGATGAGACTTTCTAGGAACTGATCCTTGTTTTGTTCCACATACCTTTCTACATATGCTTGAAAAGATGGTTCTTGTTGCATAGTCATAAAATCCATATGATTAAAGTTGGCATGACTTCCTCCATGTTGTGAGCCATGACGGGCTCGTTGGGAGGGTTGTCTTGAAAGTCTAGGAGGTGACTGTCCCCTATGGTGATCATATCTTGAAGCTCTTCTACCCCTAGGACTTGGGGATCTTGAGGGTGTCATTGATCTTCTTCTAGGACTTGGCAAGGGAGTAGATGGGGGTGAGTTGGTCCCACTATTGGTACCCCTCCCATTGAATTGATTGTGGAGTTGTTGTGCATAGAGTCTATCTTCTTCTTCTTGGGCGACTCTTCTTCTTATGTCCAATAATGCACGTTCCTCTTCCTCTAGTTGTCTAAACTTTTCCCTTTTGGTAGCTTGTTCATCTAGATAGGCTTGCTTCTCCCTCTCAATGGTTTTCAATCTCGTATTTGCATATCAAGAGGTATCTTTTAGTGGAGAAGTTTGTCTTGAATGTCTAATTGCATTAGCTGCATTGATGTGAGCATCACCCAATTCATTGTTTTGGTCTTCATGTTGTGATCGTGCATCTGAGTGAGTCTACCTATAGTGTCTCTCAGCTCATTGGTGAGCATCTAGATACCTTGTGTTGATAGGAGGTGATCCAGGTGAACTATCAGAAGAAGACCCAGCAGACATCATGTTACCCTTATGTCGTTGAAACACGTCACTAAGAGTTTGATTCATTGCTTCTCTTTGTTGTTGAGTGAAAGTGAAACTCATGTCCATACTTGATGAAAAAGGTGCTAAAGAGGTACCTACTTCACTGGGATTACCTTTTTGATTAAAACAAATCTTAGATTTACTCTTAGGAGATTGATAAAAAATGGGTTCTTTTCTCTTTCGCTGTTGACGAGTCTTAACTGGTGGTAACTGGTTGAAGAGAACAGGGGGTCACTTCCCTTGATTGACTTGGTACCTTGTTGTAACTGACATGAAAGAAAAATATTCTTAATGATAGAGTGACCTCTCAAAGTGTCAACACCAAACTAGGATAATCAAAGTTCTCTATCGTCCAAAGAGAAATGAAAAGATAGAATTATCAAAAGGGGGCTTTACCAACACTGTCAAAGAAGTGCTCCAAATCAAAGGGTGACTACCCTTGCACTTTTGAACCAGGAGGTTGGACTAGGCCAAAATTCAATTGAAATTGAGATTAAGTGAAAATGATTTGGACAACAAGAGTACTAAAATTCTCCAAGGATGTGGCTAACAATTCTAGAGATAAGATTTTTCACCAAGAATATCTTTCTAACTTAACAATTGTTTTCAAAGTGACCTCGTACACCAATTGATGCTATTCCTAGAGGGCAGAAACCAGAGATCTAGAGTTAGGACAAGTCTCTAATGATAGGATAGAAAATCAAGCAAGCTGTAAAAAGTTGGTGTTTTAACTCAGGAACTCAGTTGTCTTGTTTGTTTTAAAAGGTTTAATTAACAAATTTTTAGCATTCATCAAGCACATAAGACAACAATCAAGGAGTTCAAGCAAGCAATTGTCTTCAAACAATGAGCAAGGGGCAAAGCAACCTTGTACATGAACAAAAATAGTGACTTAGTATTTCTACTCCTTAAGAACTACTTGTGTATGTTCTTGAGAATGTTTTAGCAAGCACTTAAAACACAACAACATCCTAGCAAGCTATCTACAAGGCTATACATAGCTCTTCTAAAGGGAGTCCTCGATATATACAAGGTACGTGAGGCCCAAATTCGTAGATGAGAAGAATCTGAAATCACACAGCTGGGGGGAGACGGTAACCCAAATCTCCTCCTTCACTTCTCAAAGGTATAAAGTTCTTTGAGGTTTAGCCAAGAGTGATATCAAACTCAATTCTCAAGAGAGGTATCTTTCAATTCACCACCCACTATTTATACTCCGCCGGAACACAAGAGTTAAGGTCGTCCCTTGAGGTGATGTGTCCTCAAACAAGCCTTCTAAAAAAATAGAAAGTAAGCAATTCTCTATCAAAAGTATTCAAAAGCACTAAAGGTGGTACATTTAACTCTTCAAGTAAATGTGAAGTGAGTCCAAAAGTGGAACATTTAACTCTGCAAGTGAATGTGAAGTGAGTCCAAAAGTGGAACATTTAACTCTTCAAGTGAATGTGAAGTGAGTCCACAGGGTGGAACATTTAACTCCTCGCACAAACTCAAAGTGAGTCCAAAAGTGAAACATTTAACTCCTCACACAAACTTATAGTGAGTCCACACCTTAGAACACTAATGAGATCAAGAAAGCATAAAAATGAAGAAAATTTGTAAAACACTTAATCCTCTTTTCAAGTAGACCCCTCCCCTATGTATAAATGCTGACATTGCATCCAAAGGGTGGAACTAAGGGGTGATTAGAAATAAGCAAGTCCAACAACCCAATTTAGCCAAAAAGATCAATCAAAAGTACTCTAAGATTGCTTATCAATACTACTCACAAGCGCAAAAGGGTTTGAACTATGGAATATTTAACTTTCCAAGTAAACATGAAGTGAGTCCACAAAGTGGTGCATTTAACTCTTCATGTAAACAAGGAATGAATCCATGCCCTGAATTACTCAATGAGATTTTTGATATTGGAACCAAGAATTACTTAAGGTGTAAACACAAGCATTCACTTACACAAACTTGTATGAAAGCAAATCTATGTTCATTCATTTCCCATTAAGAGCATCAATTGAAATGTGTTCTATGAAAGCATGTAAACACTCAAGCCAAACACATGAGAGGTTCATTCTTATTTTCAAAATTCAAATTTTGTAGAGATGTAACAAAATACCTCAAGTCAAATGAAACGCACTTAGTAGATTTTACCTTTTTTTTTTTTTTAAAAAAAGCATTTTCCATGAAAGCAAGCCATGAACCTTCAAATGAACAAGACAAGCAAACAAGCAAATAAAATATGCAATGTATATCCAACTTATGCAAACCCTACGATTATATCTGAAAATCAATTTTTAGGAGCAATAATAGCTAGCAAATAATCCAAATGACAACTCATATCATGCATTGAACAATGAAAAATAAGTGCATACCCATCACAAAATTTTATTTTTTTGCATTTGACCTAGTCAACAAGATCTGATTTTTTTGATATGATTTTAGCCAAAAAAATAGAAATGCAAAACAAAGGCCCCTACTAAAAAACAAAGAGTTTTTCAAAAATATAATTTTTTTTAAAAAATCTCTTCATTTGTGTCCTAGAGAGCCACTTTTCTAAAATAGACCAGTTTTTATAAATTGACCAAATGAGCTATGATATGACCTCTAAATTAAAAACACAATGAATGGACCCTTGTATAATTTTAAGACCTTTCTAGAAATGTAAAAATTTCTAAAAAATATGCTGATTTGCATCAAAAATTGATTTTTTATGAAAAACAAAAAAAAAATCATAAAAAATACAAATTACCTCCGAAAACTCTAAATTTTTTACTGAAGTTTCTTTGATATGTCGTCAACTTGGAAAAAAAATTTCAAACCAAAACACCAAGTGGTTTGAGAGATATGATCAAATCTTTCAAATTTAAGGTTTTCCATCTCCAAACAAATCTGCACAATGGTTAGCTCCAAAAATAATCAAAACTAACATGCAAGAGGTGGGTTGCCCCACGGTGGGTGCCAAAGAATGTATGGTGAAAAAGTGACCACACTTCTATGAATCATTACATTCAAGGAAACTCAAGAATGAGCCCTCACAAATTGATCCATAGCTCTCTATGCATGGAGTTGCAAGATTTGTAAAATTGCTCTCAGCTAAAGCTATGAAGCATATGACCTTGCTAGTCAACCATACAATGAGAGATTCCAAAATTGAAGACAAGGGCAAGAATGTCAATATCCCTAATGAAATCCAAATGAATGCAATGCAATGCAACTTATATGAGTATGCAAATTATTCTATGAAAATGAAAGTACAAATTATGCTATGAAATGAAAGTACAAAGATTACAACCTTCCTAATTAAGCTATGTGAGATTATTCTATTGCATAAAAGGAAATCTAAGCTAAAAATGAAGCCATGAATGCTATGAGAATGCAAGAAAGAAAGCTATGAAAGCATGTAAATGTGGTGCAACAATAATATCTTCAAAGCTTGGATGCAAGAATGTCTTCAAAGAGCTCCAAATGATCTAGAAAACCTACAACATAACATTAGCATAAAAGAGAATGGATGCCAAATGAGGAAGAGAGCTCTTCTTTTATAGGAAATGAAAAATCAATGGACAATAGAGATTAAGAGGCAAAATATTTAATCAACGATGGAGAAAAATAGAAGCTTGATCCTTGTGCACAAATATCTTCCAATGAGAAAATGGGAGTTGACTTTTGTGTCCATATGAGATAAAAAGTGTTTTTCCATTTTTTATAAAATAAGAATAATGCTTTATTTGTGCAACTTAGGATAAGAGGAAAAGTGGGGGGCTTTTTATTTAAATAAAAGAAGAGGAAATAATTCTTTTTAATTAAATAAAGACTTAGGATAAAATGATTTTATTATTTAATTAAAAGAGATTTTTAATTAATTAAAAGAGAGCATGTTCTTTTAATTAAATAAAGTTTTTATTTTTATTTTTTCTCTCTTAAATTAAATAAGGCTCAAATCTTAAGAAATATTGAATTGATTATGATTTGATCAAGGAAATTGATATAATTGATATTGTTGATATTTAAAAATATTGATTCAGAGATTTGATAAATTGAGAAATGGGGCCCAAAGTCTAGGCGACCATTTTAGGGTGCATACAGTAAGTAACCAAAACTTTCAACAATAAGAACATACAACACAAGAGCCAGAGGGAAACCCTGGCAAATAGACCTAAAAATCTCAAAGGCGTTTGATTGGGCACCATTGATAGAGATGCAAGCAGAAGCATCACCAAAAAGAATTTCCACATATTGCAAAAATTTGGGGCCAAAACCAAGAGCCCACAATATAGCAAGAATGAAAGGCCATTCAATGCAATCATAAGCTTTAGCAAAATCAATTTTAAGAAACAAGGTCTGTTGGTTGGACTTACAAGCCCATTTGATGCAGGAGCATCCTGGGTGTAAGAGCAATCTTGCATCACCCAAAAATATTTTGTTTTTGTATTCAATAAGGGCTATCTTGTGCAGAGTTGCTATTTATGGAAACTTGCTATTTTTAGTAAGTTGGTCTTACGATCTCGGAATGTTCTGATTTTACATGTGGAGGTTCATTTCAGTCATATCAGCTTGCCAGCAAAGTTTCATGGCTAGATCAAGTCTAGTTTTGAAGATATTGAAGATTTATGATATTGGCAGCAGGGTACAGAAACTTTGAACTCAGTTTTGAAGGCTTTAGAGGCCCCAGATGAAGTCGAAAAATTGGGTGATGGGCACTTTGCACTAATCAGGCCTGTAGAGTGCTTCGTGGCGTTTCTGAAATGGGTTTATAATAGTCAATCGGGTCAACTGGTGATGACTTATGGTCTCCGAAAGTCGGGTCACCTGAAATGGCAGAAAATAATTTTCCTTCAAAATTTCTGTTCGGGTTTCAAAAGTTATTTTGAGCCAACTTTGATGTAATAAATTAAAAAATAAAATAATTCTAAGTTTGGTCGGCCCTTAGGGCTAAATTTCTGAAATCTTCTCGGGCGGTGGAAATTGCCTATATAAAGAAGGCCCGTAGTGTTGTCTGGGGTAGTTCTGGATAGTAGATCTGGGTATTGATTCGAGGCTTTGTCCTACAGAATATTGTAAGGGAATGCCCATGTGGCTTTGCATATTGTAATTCTGAAAATTTGTAATTCCACATTTGTGGAGATAATAAGAAGCCAATTTTCTGTTCTTGCATATTATTGTTGTTGTTTCTCTATTTCTGTTATGTGTTTGTGGTATTAAGGGGAGCACCCTTCATCAAGTGGTATCAGAGAAGGTTTTCTTGAGTGTGTAAATAGGTCGCCGACTGTGAGGCAGTTTGCACCAGGACCGTGGTTAGGGTTTCAGTGTGCATCGCGAAAATGCCTCCACGAAGAGAACGTGGCGGAAGAGCTGGTGCTGTGACACCTGAGGTTAGAGAGCTACAGAGACAAGTGCGAGCATTGCAAGAAGAGATTCACAGAGGAATGAATCTTAATGTCAGAGATGAAAGCGAGGATGAAGCCGAAGAAGAATATCAAGAAGGAGAAGCTAAAATTGTGAACCAGGAGGAAGAAAGACTTTTTCGGGCGATTTCCAAGATTGGGAAAAGACCTAAGATTGAGGTTCCTACATTTTCTGAAAATCTTAACCCAGAGGAATTGATCGACTGGATCAATGAATGTGAGGAATATTTTGAGTATGAAGATGTTGAGGATCCTGATAGGGTCAAGTTTGCGAAGGCCAAATTGAAAGGTCATGCGAAGATCTAGTGGCAAGAAATTCAATTGGAGCGAAATAGAAGAGGGAAAGATAAAATCACAAGATGGGATCGGATGGTGGATAAATTGAAGCGATAGTTCATTCCTGTTGATTATGAGCTTGACCTACTAAAAAAAATGCAAAGTTTGAAGCAAGCAGGAAAATCTGTTCAGGAGTATACAGAGGAGTTCTATCGACTCCTCATCAGAACAGGCCATGCAAAAGCTGATAAGGAGAAAGTTGTCTGATACCTTAATGGGTTAAGGCCAAGCATTCAAGAGGAGTTGAATCTGGTTCGAATGAATAGTATTGAGGAGGCATACCAGTTTGCCCTAAAAGTAGAGGAAAAGCTTAACAAGAAGTTTGAGAGCAGACAAAATGGAAGAGGTCGTGGTGGAAGATCTAGCGAATGGTCATATGGTGGCCGAAATGAAGATCCTAAAAAGAAGGATGAGGCCAGTAGCAGTCAAAATCAGAGAGGAAATAATTCCAATCATTTCCAGAATTAGAGTAATAGAGATCAGAGAGGAAGAGGAAGAGGACAAGGATCTGGAAGAGGAGGCTTCCGTGGAACATGTTTTCACTGTGGAGAAGAAGGTCATAGGGCATTTGAATGTCCTCAGTGCCAAGGCAGAACAGACAGGAGAAATAAATGCCAGGCCAGAGTTGCACATGTAGATGAAGATGCTAGATCATCAAATTCTGAAGATGCTGAAAGAGGAGAAACGCTAATTAACAAAAGAGTCTTGCTGAGTGGTGAGAATGAACCTGAACAAAGGAGGAGCCTATTTCGCACTAGATGCAAGTGTGAGGGTAAATGTTGTGATGTGATTATCGATAGTGGAAGCACTGACAATTTGGTGTCAGAAGAGATGGTGACAAAGTTGAAGCTCAAGAGATAAAAACACCCACATCCATATCGGATTGCCTGGGTGCAAGATGACCACAAGGTCATGGTCAGTGAACAGTGTCTGGTAAAGTTCAAGATCGGTGGGTACCAAGATGAGGTACTATGTGATATCATCTCTATGGATACATGTCATATGTTGTTGGGTAGACCATGGTAGTTTGACAGATGTGCTGTACACGATGGTCGTGCAAATACCTATTCCCTGACAAAGGATGGAGTGCGACATAAGCTAAAGCCATTGAAGGAGACCGAAGAAAAGGTATGTGATAATGCAAGAATAACATTTGTTGATGGAAGAAAATTTCTAGATGGTATGAGGCATGAGCATGTGTGTTTTGCTTTGATTCCAAAAGTTGGTAAAGAAGAAGTAGAGGATGTACCTGTAGAGGTTGCAGATTTGTTGAATGAGTTTCAAGATATTGTATCTGATAATGTACCTGATGGATTACCACTGGTAAGGAAGATCAGTCATTAGATGGATTTGATTCCAGGAGCTAGTTTTCCAAACAAGGCAGCACACAGAATGACACCAGCAGAAAGTGAAGAGTTGAACAGACAAGTACACGAGTTATTGCAGAAGGGGTTAATTCGAGAGAGTCTGAGTCTCTATGCTGTACCAGTGGTATTAGCACCAAAGAAGAATGGAGAGTGGAGGATGTGTATAGATTCCAGAGTAATAAACAAGATCACAATCAAGTATAGGTTTCCATTGCCACGAATGGATGATATTATGGATTGTTTGAGTGGAGCTGTGTATTTCTCAAAGATAGATCTGAAGAGTGGATATCACCAGAATCGGATCATAGAAGGAGATGAATGGAAGACTGCCTTCAAGACAAAGGAAGGATTGTATGAGTGGTTAGTCATGCCTTTTGGGCTAACCAATGCACCGAGCACTTTCATGCGGCTCATGAACGAGGTTCTGAAAGAATTTTTGGGTAAGTTTGTCATTGTTTACCTAGATGATATTTTAATTTTTAGCAAGACATTGGAGGAACATATGATGCATATTTGTATGGTGTTTGAGAAGTTGAGAGATGAGAAATTGTTGATTAATTTGAAGAAGTGCAGTTTTGTGAAGAAAGAGTTAGTGTATTTGGAATTTGTAGTTTCAGTAGAAGGTCTAAAAATGGACCCAGAGAAGGTACATGCTATCCTTGAATGGCCTACTCCAAGGAGTGCTACTGAGGTAAGATCTTTTCATGGTTTGGCTAGCTTTTACAAAAAGTTTATCAAAAATTTTAGCAGTATTTGTGGACCCTTGACTGAAACAATGAGAGGGGATAGAAAAGAGTTTAAGTGGACTAATGGGACAGAAAAGAGTTTTCAATCGTTGAAACAAAAAGTTACAGAACAACCTGTTTTAGCACTTCCATATTTTAATAAGGTGTTTCAAGTAGATTGTGATGCTAGTGGTACTGCAATAGGAGCTGTTATGAGCCAAGAAGGTAAACCTATTGCTTATTTTAGTGAGAAGTTAAATGATGCCAAGAGAAAATATTCTGTTTATGATCAGAAATTTTATGCTATAGTTCAGGCATTGAAAAAGTGGAGGCACTATCTGCTTCCTAAGGAGTTTGTTTTGTATACTGATCATCAAGCTTTGCAATATTTGAACAGTCAAGGAAAGTTGAATCAAAGGCATTTGAAATGGGTTGAGTTTTTGCAGAGTTATACATTTGTTTTGAAACACAGAAGTGGAAAGTCTAACAGGGTTGCAGATGCTCTTAGCAGAAGGCAACTATTGCTGACAGAGATGCAGATTGAGGTGGTTGGGTTCAAGGAACTCAAGAATTTATATCCAGAGGATCCTGATTTTGGTGAAGCTTGGAAAGCTTGTACAGAACCTGTTACTCTAGATAGGATGAAATGGCTGGATTTTATCATCCAAGATGATATGCTATTCAGAGGGAGTCAGTTGTGCATTCCACGAAGTTCTATGAGGGAGAATCTCATCAAGGAGAAGCATAGTGGAGGATTGGCTGGACATTTTGGTCATGATAAAACCCTTGCTTTGGTTGGTGAGAATTATTATTGGCCACAATTGCAGCAAGATGTGAAGAAGTTTGTACAGAGTTGCAAAGTATGTCAGATGGCGAAAGGAGTGAAGCAGAATACAGGGTTGTATCAGCCATTACCTATACCAGAGAAGCCTTGGGAGGATATCAGTATGGACTTTGTTCTTGGTTTACTGAGAACTCAACGGGGACATGATTCAATTTTTGTGGTGGTTGACAGATTTTCGAAGATGTCACATTTCATTCCCTGCAAGAAGACTAATGATGTTGTTCATGTAGCAGGATTATTTTTTAGAGAAGTGGTGAGACTACATGGTTTGCCAAAGACCATAGTTTCAGATTGAGATACTAAGTTTGTTGGATATTTCTGGCAGACATTGTGGAAGAAGTTGAAGACAGATTTGAAGTTCAGTTCATCACATCATCCACAGACTGATGGACAGACAGAGGTGGTGAATAGGAGTTTGGGAAATCCACTAAGATGTTTGGTTGGAGATAAGCCAACAGGATGGGATTTGATTTTACCACAGGCAGAATTTGCATACAATAATTCTTTCAATAGGAGTACTGGTAAATCACCATTCCAGATTGTATATGGAAGTAGTCCAAGAAATGCATCTGAATTGAGAAAGATAGATAAAGGAGAAATAAGTAGTGCTGAAGCTGAGGATTTTGCAGAACACTTGAAGAACATTCATGAGGAGGTGAGGAAGCATATTACCAAGATGAATGTGCAGTATAAGGCTAAGGCAGATGAGAAAAGGAGGCATAAGGAATTTCAGGTTGGAGATGAAGTCATGGTTCATTTGTGAAAGGAGCGATTTTCGGTTGGTACATATAACAAGCTGAAAATGAAGAAGTTTGGACCATGTAAGATATTGAAGAAGCATGATTCAGGAAATGCATATGAGGTAGAATTTCCTAGTGAGCTGAATATTTCACCAGTGTTTAACATTTCAGATTTGACAGAGTATCATGAAGGAGGTCTTGAAGATGAGGTTGCAGCAGCACAGTGGAGTATTCCAGCAAGTAGTTCAGATACTAAGGAGATTGAAAACATACTGAACAGTCGTGTTGGCAGAAGCACAAGGAATAGGACATATGAAGAGTATTTGGTCAAATGGAAAGGATGACCTATTGAAGATTCATCATGGCTAACAAAGGAGGAGGTTAACCGTCTTGGTTTTCCTCTACACACCTAAGTCATGATAGGGTCACTTCTCAAATTACCCCAGGTGTCTGATGCAGGAGCATCCTGGGTGTAAGAGCAATCTTGCATCACCCAAAAATATTTTGTTTTTGTATTCAATAAGGGCTATCTTGTACAAAGTTGCTATTTATGGAAACTTGCTATTTTTAGTAAGTTGGTCTTACGATCTCGAAATGTTTTGATTTTACATGTGGAGGTTCATCTCAGTCATATCAGCTTGCCAGCAAAGTTTCATGGCTAGATCAGGTCTAGTTTTGAAGATATTGAAGATTTGTGGTATTAGCAGCAGGGTACAGAAACTTTGAACTCAGTTTTGAAGGCTTTAGAGGCCCCGGATGAGGTCAAAAAATTGGGTGACGGGCACCTTGCGCCAGTCAAGCCTATAGAGCGCTTCGTGAAATTTTTGAAATGGGGTTATAATAGTCAATCGGGTCAACTGGTGATGACTTATGGTCTCCAAAAGTCGGGTCACCTGAAATGGCAGAAAATAATTTTCCTTCAAAATTTATGTTCGGGTTTCAAAAGTTATTTTGAGCCGACTTTGATGTAATAAATTGAAAAATAAAATAATTCTAAGTTTGGTCGGCCCTTAGGGCTAAATTTCTGGAACCTTCTCGGGCAGTGGAAATTGCCTATATAAAGAAGGTCCGTAGTGTTGTCTGGGGCAGTTCTGGGTAGTAGATCTGGGTATTGATTTGAGCCTTTGTCCTACAGAATATTGTAAGGGAATGCCCATGTGGCTTTGCATATTGTAATTCTGAAAGTTTGTAATTCCACATTTGTGGAGATAATAAGAAGCCAATTTTCTGTTCTTGCATATTATTGTTGTTGTTTCTCTATTTCTGTTATGTGTTTGTGGTATTAAGGGAAGCACCCTTCATCACCATTCCATCCCTTCCCAAACATCAATGATGTTGAGGATATATCTGGACTTAATAAACCTAGTTTGTTTTGGCCGAACAATCAAAGGAAGTAGATGTCTGATTTTGAGAGCTAAAGCCTTAGCTATGATCTTGTATGAAACATTCAACAAGGTGATCAATCTCCAATTATAGATACCTTTAGGGTCGGTAGCTTTAGGTATGAATTTAATATTCCCTTTGTTAATAATAGCTCCCAACTTTTACTGTGGTAAGCTTCAAGATAAACTTAGGCAAGTTTTATTAATATTTACTTACCTTTATTTCTTTAAATATTTGCTTAACATTATAAGAAATTTCAATTTGTTTGTATCATGCATCTCTCTTTTTTTTAATGGTGGTTCATCTTATATTATTATATTTATAATTTTATGTAAAATTTAGTATAAATAAAATTCAAAATAATTTAAGATTTTTATTTTTTTTAAATTTGTTTAAGTATTTTTTTTCTTGAGATTTTTCACACTTTTCTTTCGTACCATTGATCTTTTTAATTATTTATTTATCAAATAAATTATGCAATTTTATTATAATATTATTTTTAAAACTATATATTATAAATATAAAATTACTTACAAAATTGTTATTATAGAAACTTTGCTCATAGATATTTTATTTGTTAAAATTTTCAAATAGTTTAAAGGCTATTATTTTTAATATTGAACTAATGTTGATTACAAAGATTGGAAGCTACCATTAGGTAGCTGGAGGAAATAAAATTTTGTCTAACTATGAGTATAAAGAAACCACTAGATGGTTGATAGAGACATTAAATTCAATATTAAACAACTTTACATTGAGAAATATTATTTTAGTCTGAAATTGCAACACTTGTTCTTTAATTTTTTGAAACTGATCCTTGACTTTTATATTATTCTTACATAAAACTTGGAGCTATGAAAACATAAAAGCCACTTGGAGAAAAATGTCAAAGTAAAGCCTTAAAGTGCCACTTGTTTCACCAAAGTTTTCACAAAACACTCCACTAGCCTTCCAAAAATACTTTAAAATAACTTGTCTAATAGAGTTAGCAATAACATTGTTATGCATGCCAAAATCAAGGATAACTTCTTTCCAATTTAGCTCATTAGAAATCAGAAGAATTTTTTAAAATACAATTGTCCTTTGCTTCCTAAAACATATGTAGTCTAGAAATATATGCCTCATATTCCCAACACATTGGCGAAAAGGGCAATTGTTTAGTTGAACCATTATACATATCAATATATCCCCCAATAGGTAGCTGCAATGTAAAATCTTCCAGACTAAGACTTGTGTATCAAAATAAATTTTTGACTTCCATATTTGAGCACTCATTTGATCTAGATTTTGGAGTTGAATCAACAACTCCACTTATGATTGAGACAAGGAGTAAAAGGCTAGCAAGGAAGCATATGAAAATAAACCTTCTTCAGGGGAAACAAAGATGATGGAAGTAAATGACAACCATTTCCAATCTTTAAAAAATATCACATTCTCTGGGAGTACACAACTTCATAGAGGAAAAAAGAGGAATTAAGGATTTCATAACGATTTAAAATACTTCAATTTCTCACTTAGCCCATACTTCTCTTCGATAAATTGCCAAGAAGCCCAATCAAATATGTTAAAGTTTCAAATATCTTTGAATTTGTGAGCTCCTTTTTAAAATAATAATAAGTGTGTCTTGGGAAACTAATAGAAAGTGGCTCATTATGATAACTAATTAGTTTATTCCACCAAACTGAGGCTAGAGAAAAATTGGAACCACACTGTAAGGTAGAGCTATTCCATTCTAAAATGTAACAAACTTGTTGCCAAGCTTTCCAAATATATTGAAGAGGAAAAGAAGTTCCAATTTTAAATAAGGGGAGACATTACATTTCATCTAACTAAATAACCACTTTCCACTTCTTTTTGATCGAAGCTTCCATGATTCAATGCTTGACTAAAATTTTCCATGGCTCATCTCTACCAGTAACAAAAATAATCCATTAGCCACAAGGGGATAGTCCTTACATTTTGATGTCTCTGAGCCCAAGACCAACTTTAACTCTTGGTTAAATACAATAGGGCCAATAATTTTTTGATATTAAAAACAACAAAACAAGGGTGTTGTCCCATAGTACAATGAGCTAGAAGGATTATAAGTAGATTACCACTACAAACCATTACAATAAGAAGAGAAAAAACATATAGACAACAACCTAAGCTTACCTATATAGAAACCAAACTAACATCTATGAAAGTAAAACCAAATAGCAGTAATAGGAGTACTACCTATACTAACAGAGCTAAGATATGATATAAAAGTTTTTAAACTTAGCAACACAAGGGCTATCCAAACATAAGTTTTTCATAGTATAAAACCTATCCATCAGTATAAAACCTATCCATATAAAGATTTAAACTAAGGCCCAACATGTTGATTAAAGTCCCAAAAAACCACAAAACCATCAACAGTATTAAAAATTCTTCTTAGCAGGGGTCTTGGACAACAACACCTTAGCCGAATCTTCAGTCAAGAACTTAAAAAGTTCCTTATAATCATCTTCCTTCACTAGTTTATTTCCATTCATATTCTCCTACAAAAGGTAGAGAGTGGTTGCTGAGATGTGCATGACCTTGAGGGTGAAGAGGACTAACCTCAGGTAGTCTTTTATCAATCTCCAACAACATCACTCTTCAAATTCTATAGAGCATCATTAATACCTATAATGTCAACTTTAATCTTCCCAACCAGACCACAAGAAACCTTTGGCACATTGGAAGTCTCATCAACAGGAACCTCCTCAATATATAATAGTCTCTTTCACAGGATGAGGTGGGGGAGGAGACTACTTTCCTTCAAAATTGAGCTCAAGGGTTGGGGTATCATTCTTGATACTTTAGGAGACATGAGAATAGGAATCGTTATTGTCAGTATTCTCCTCCTCATTGCTCTCAGTATCCTCTAAATCCTTTGAGCTTGGATAAGCCCTACATTTATTTCTTTTTCCCCCAAGCTGAGTAGAGATTATGGATAAGCATCGAGGGGGTATTTGTTTCCTCCATGATCTCAACATCAAAATCCACCTGGATAGGTGTTGAATTTGGCCTTTTTTGTTGGATTGTTTTGTAGGTTAGGGTTACTAGGTTTTTTCTTTTTGGACATATCAATAGACTTAACAGTAAGAGAAGTGTCCTGGGGGCCCTGTAAAGCTTTAAGACTTGGGTTTTTAAGAGAACATTTCCTACCAAGTTGAAACATAGGTAAAAATTTTATCGTTAGCCGGGGAAGGATAAATAGAGGTAGGCTAGACAAAGATGGACCTTAGAGGGAAGAGCATAAGGTGAAACTTATACAAGAAATATATCAAACCCTTATGGAGGATTGCATAATACTTCTCACTACTTTTAGCCTCAATAATTTCTTTTACATTGCTCCCCAAAGAATGTAGTAGAAAGAAGGGATGGAAAAAAAGTCATGATTGTGAAGTGATTAAGAAATCATAGGTGCTAATCGTAAAACACTCAAAATTGACCTTCCAAAGTAAAATATTTTATGATGATTGCACACACCTGATGCCAAGGTTCTGTTCACTTTTTGCAATTGAAACCCCCACAACGCTTGATCGACTATCATCAAGATGGAAGAACTAGTTCAATCTAGCAATGTTCAGAGTCCTACTAGTTTTTTTTTCCATTTTATCCCCTCTACAGAAAGACTAGTAGCTTTTCAAATAACCTCCTCATTAAAATTCAAAGAAATACCACCTAAAATAACACATCACTCATTCCAGGGAGAGACAAATTGATGAGACAAATTCTCATCAAAGCCAGATATATTCTCCATAAACAAGACAAACCCTCCCTCCTTACAAATAAACCATGCCATAGGGTCATCTCTATAGAAATATTTAATTTTATCAGGCTCAACTCGAAGCTTGTCACCACTCATGGCATCCAACTAAGGATTATTAGAGTTGAAGGACCAAAGAAGAATAAGTCGCAAAAGAGAAACATCTAAATAGATAGGCTCAACTTCCCATAGTAAAAGGTAGAAAATAAAATCTTAATTATTACAATAAATGCAACCACACATCACCTCATTCAGAGTGTCCTTTTTTCATGTGTGAAGATTCTATTACTTCTAAGCCAAAATGGTTGGAAATGACATCCAAGCTATCCCCAAATCTAAGGATATCTGTTGAGGATATAGGGTTATTATTATTACAAATTCTTATCTACATACTTTGGCACCAATTTAAATTATTAAATGGCCATCCCATCACACAAAGAATACAAAGGTGATGACATGTAAATGTGAGGTCCTACCCCGACCCATCTTAGCTCGACTGGTGTTTTCACACATGGACTATCTAGATGATACACTATTATGATGTTATTAGACCTATTTTTGATTATGAATTATTATCATTAGACATTATGTGATGATTTTACATGTTTATATGGATGATGATGTTAGTCATACCCTTATATGCTTATGTTAGATTCATCCCGACTTTATGATATAAAAAGATAATTGAATTCTAAATTCTACATTTTGATTTACGTTATCTAATGGAATAGGAATTGAGATAGTTATGATGTTGATTTCCTAATGAATTAGTTCTACATTTGAATTAGGGTTACTTGTTTAAGTGAAACTAAACTTACTTAAGATGCTTATAGAAATAGGGTACAATATGGTTATGTATATGTTGAAATCATGAAATGCAGTTTATCAATGTACTCGTATTTGAATGTTATTATGGATCATGTTTCTCTTTTGATATGATTATATATGTGATGATTTCATGTGGTACTAATATCTGAATTGAGTGTGTAGGATTATGACTATGGTTTTAAATGCAGGGAAACAAGGATGGATCAATGTGAAAATAATAAAGACCAAGGTCGACTCTATGAAGAGAACGACCTCGTTGTTATGTGTTTTTAATTTGTAAACGTGATGTTGAGTGAATGTAATTTGTAAGTGTCTTAAGGTGCATAATTAGATGCAAAATATGTGTGTAAATGTAAATATGTTTATCCATTTGGCATGTCATGTGTAAAATTAAGTGGTGTGATGTGTACTTTCTTTTGTTGTGTCACTTGACACTAGTGCTATGTGTTGGCATGCCTAAGTGGGAATGTTTGACCTTACCTCACCCTTAGGTCACCTTGTGAGTCCCCAGGTGTAGTTAGTGGGTTAGGGAACCAATGCTTGAGTCACATCACTTCCCATTTTTGTGAGTTAACTTCACATGAGTTTTTGAAGGGTTAAATTGAACCCTAGAGAGTGGTTAGGGTTATTTTTAGGTACCCCAAGGCATATACATTGGTTTGGGGGGTCATTTTTTACCTTTGTTATCACCCAAAGCTTCCAAATTGGCCTCTCAAAAAGAGCCTTCTTTGAGAGTGACGAAATTGGGTATGCTTTCAAGGTTAGTTCACTCCCCCATGTTTTGTTTTCCTCTCATTCTTTAGTTAAGGGCATGTGGTAAGAAAAATAGAATCAAGACATCTACTTCACCTTGGGATGAGGTAGGAAAGAGTAGGAATGTTTTGCTAATAGGAAAAAGAGAGCAGGAAGAAAGAACACTTTTACATTATACATTCTTGGTTTTGAGGAGAATTCACCTAGGAAGATCTAGAGGCTTAGAGAAGAAGAAGGAAAAGCTAGGAAATGGAAGTTTGAGCTCTCCATCAAATTCACAATTGCCATATTTTTGAAAGAAGGTAGGTGTATCTATCATGGAAGTCTTGTTTATGTAATTGTATTGTTTAGTTGAATTATTGTGAGACAATGTTGTGTTATGCTTTCAAATTGTTTACATGAAGTTTTTTTTTTTTTTTTTTTGTATTTATGTTATGGGAGTGCAAGACTACACTCATCCTTGGGAGGATTTGAGAGAGTCTTGGGGTGAAGAGATTAGTTGTCAAAATATTTTTGTGTAGATGTATGGGTATCCATGAAGCCTACTTGTGTTGCTTATTGGGGGCCATAAGAGGAGATAAATTATGCTCTATGAGATGAGATAGCTTTTTTGGGTTGAGCCTTGTGAAGGCATGTTGTATTTGAGAAGAGGACATGTTGTTGTTTGAGTATGGCATCTCTAATTATTGTTTCCACCTTCACCCATTGTTGGATCAAATATGATCCTATGTGCAATACTTGGAAATGGGAGTAATTGCGTTGTTTATGGTTTCATGTTGTTGTGAGTATGTTGTTTGATTGTTACCTATCCTACCTTATTTCCCCTAGCTCGGGGGTGGCCATGAAATGGCCTTGCTGCGAGGTGAGCCTCCATGGTCATGTAAGATATGTTAATTTTGTTGCAGGTTTGCAAGAAGGTTGAGTTGAAGAATTGTCAAGTTGGGTATTAAAATTGTTCATGGAGGAATTTGTATAGTAGTTCTAAAAGTATTATATGTAAATGAGTTATGAAATCTAAATCCCAAGGTTAATGTTTTATCCTTTATGAAATTCTGCTTAAGGGATTATGTAGTAAGATAAAGGTTGTAATTCAATTGTTCATGTCAGATTTGTGATAGTTTCCTTGGAAAAATTTAGAGCAAATATGAAATTATTGTTGTTTATCATATGAGAAATGCAAGAATTTAAAATTATCTTCCCTAAGTGATTATTTTATTGAGAGACCATTCCTCTCAAAAGATATATATATATATATATATATATATATATATATATATATATATATATATATATATATATATATATATATATATATATATATATATATATATATATATATATATATACACACACACACACACACACACATTCAGCTTGACATAATAGGATGTACTTTCCATTTTTGTATAACTTTCTTGGTAAAGATGTATTTATTATTAAATAGAAATTTGTTCCTAACTATTGTGATGTAAAAAAAAGAGAGACATAAATATTAATTCGCAAGATTTCAGTATGACCTATGTTTAGATTTAAATTTTAATTCTATTTTAGGATGTAATTACATTCCCATATAAACACTCACTGAAAAAGAAGAATCTTAATATTTTAAAGGCATCTTTATATCCTCTAGATTCTAAATTTATTAAGGTTTATGCAATTTTTTGGTTGTGTAGACATATTATTTCCTTTACTCCAATAAATACTCAGTTCTACTACAAATAGACCTGTTAAATCAAACATGATGCATAAACCTGTATTTATGCATATATAATTACTTCCATCATTATTTTTTGAATACTCCATAAGTTTGAATGATAAAATAAAATAATGCAATCTATTTTTCTTTGAGGAATAAGATTTTTGCTGGTATGTTTTGGACCTAGGTTTTGGGCATTACATTCTGGTATCAGAGGAAGGTTTCCAATATTGGAACTTTGAACCCACTATGTTTCATTAAATTTAAGCTTGTTGTGACCACATAAATATTTTGCATCAAAAAAATATAGTTAACAAATTTTTCCTTTCAATAACATTATGTAAAGAAGGATGTTGTATACTTAAATTAGAAGTAAAGGATTGGGATTATTTTTTGTATAAGTACATTATGCTGTTGTTTTTTTTTTCTATTACTTCTCAAAACATATATCCTAGAGTAAATACTTGAATGATTACTTCATCTTGAAGGTAATTCACAAAATGGGTAATTTTGTAATCCAAAAGTTTTCTTAAATATCATCAATGCATTATAATACATGCTACAAGAAGATCTATAAATTATGCTACTAATGACTCTTTATTGATAACCTATATATATATATATACACACACACACACTCCATATTTTTAAATAAATACATGAAATTTATCTCCTTGTGATTTTACTATAGGAATATAAATCATTATGTGATCTCTTATGATTTTTTAAATACCATATATATATATATATATATATATATATATATATATATATATATATATATATATATATATATATATATATATATATATATATATATATATATATATATATATATATATATAAAATAGCATATTCAAAAAATATA